>CM023859.1:23261213-23861213 GCA_013389735.1 Phaseolus lunatus | reverse complement strand
CTGATATGATACAATGTATATATTTTAGGGTTGAGGGTTTATTCATATTTATCCATTTTTTTATTATCGATAAAAAAATTATATATTTTAAAAAAATTAATACAATAAATGCTATTTATTAAATGGTGATTTCAGTTCTAAAAAGATGAAAATAATTAATGAAAAAAAATTCTTACTTATTCTACACAGATTAAAAACAAATTTAAATATAATTAATTCAAGTGACTCATAAATTATTTGAGCTAGAATTGATAAATTATGCTCACCTAATTTTATTTATGTTCTTAACTTAGTTTTAATTCTTAAAAATAGTATTTGTAATAAGTCCCCATCGGTTTCTTTGAAATATATATTATTTTTATTTTTATCCCAAAGACTTTACTATAGGGGAAATTTAAATTATATAATGAGTATATCACTATATTATAATCCCATTTTACTTTTCCAAGTGAAAATACTTGTTAAATATTAATTTAAAAGAAAAATATCTAAACAGAAAATTGATAAATATAAAAAAATTAAGTAATCAAGTCCGGGTTTCATAATTTTTAACCAAGTTCAAATTTTACATGTAACTGGTTTAGATATATGGTTGAAGGTTGAAAACTTGTTTTTGCTAAATTTAACTCATTTACCCCTTTGATTAGAATTAATAAAATATAAACGGTTTTACTTTTATATATGTACTCATGGGCAGAAGTCAAAATATTTTTATTAAAAATTACATTTATTTTCATTTATATGTCTATTTACATGTTTAAGACAGTATTGGTAATGCAATTTATTTTTATAATCATGTGTCTTTATCTGTACAAGTGTTCAAGTGATTTTTGGTCCATCGCTCATTCATACCCAACTTACCCACGTTGCTGTAAAATTAATAAGGATACTGGATCAATGATTGGACGGGATGAGTTAACAATATATATCATGTTGATTAGTATAATAGTTTTGTAAATATATATATATATATATATATATATATAATTATTTTGTCAAATTGATTCCATAAATGAATCCTAACACACCCTTAAAGTATTTTTTTTATATACTTATAAGCGAGTCGGAAAAAAATATAGTTTTCAAAATTTCCCTATAAAGTAAGTTACGTCTTCTTCAAAACTTCTAAAATAAAATTTCTTTAATACTCTAATAGTAAAAAATAACTATTTTCACTAGTACAAAATAGTTAAACAACAACTAAAAATAACGACAGTTCAAAAAAAGCTGTCCTAACAAAAAATGCGGTAACATTTTTATAATTTTTTTGAATTTTTAGTGAGAAATAATGACGGTTGAGACATTGAACCGTCGTTAAAGATGAAGCTGAGCACATTTAATGACGATTGGGACATTGAACCGTCGTTAAAGATGAAGCTGAGTACATTTAATGACGGTTGGGACACTGAACCGTCGTTAAAGATGAATACTGGACACAAATAACGACAGTTACATTATTAACCGTCGTTATAAATCTGAAAAAATAAATGAAAAACCCCCAGCTCGCGCTCGAACTCACTTTTGTTCTCTCTCGTGCTCTCTCGCGCTCTTCTCTTCTTCTTTCGCGCCCTTCTTCTCCATTGAGTGCTTGCAACTCCATTATCGCCGTCTTCTAGGTCTCCTTTTCCCCTACGAAGCTGAGGAGCTTCCCAACCCCTACGCCACCAATGTCTTCTAACTCTCCTTCGTGCATCTTTATCCGCGCATCTTCTTCTCACCATTGCATCTCTCCTCTGCAAGCGCTGAGCACCAACGCTTCACGGTGGTAGCAGCAATAGCGGCAGTGGCACAGCACAACGACGGCGGTGGCACATCAGCGACACCTAAACCCTAAAGCACTAAAAAAGGTTATTTTTTTAAATTTTTTAAGTAATTAAGTAATTTTATAATAAATATTTGCATGCAATGTGTTGATTGCTATGTGTTGATTTGTTAGTATTTTAGGGTAGTTTAAGGTATGTATCATCACTAAAAAGAAAGAAAACAAGACTCATTTGGTTTGTATATTTGTAAACAAGACAATATTGTAAAATTCATTAAAAATAGGTAGAAAATGATTTTTGATCCAAAATTTTTTGTGAACTTTATTTAGTGTATATTTGATGGAGAAGTCCTTAGATTGGATAGAAGAGTGATAGATTTGGAGTTGCAAAAATTTAGTGTGAAAAATTTTCAAACAGTCTTAACTTTTGATAGGGAAATCGGATGGGGTCCCTCAAAATTAAAAAAATCCACTGTTTACTATTATTTTTTTAATTTTAAGCATTATTTAGGTGTTTTTTAGGTACTTTGACGTTTTAGTTCTCATACTTAGACTTGTCAGAAAATTCTGAAATTTTGCATGATGTCTCTTAGTATAAATTAGAGATTTATCAAACCATTATGATTATATTACATTCAAAAATGTTATATGTAATGAAATCTTCTTATTTGTTTCAGTTTTACTCATGCAACATGTCGACTATCTCAAGCTGTAATTCATAGAGGTTGGGATTGGGATCAGGTAATATCTAAACACAAAAACCCTTTAAATTTTTTTCATATATTTATAGAACTTTTTGTAGAATGTTATATGTAATGTACTAATTTATTGTATGTGAATGTCTGGAACATGATATATACATGCATTATGGTTTTGGAAATTTGAAACTTTATGCAAGGTTTAGAAATATATAATAATAAAATATTTAAAAATAAATAAAGATATAATGACGATTCCACTTGAACTGTTTTTAAAAGTCATTTTTAAAGGGTTATAACGACGGTTCTAGACTGTAACCGTCATTATGTGTCCTTTTTTCTTTTTTTTTTGTTTGGGGAAACAACGCCAATTTTTCATACGTGTCGTTAATATGCTTTTATAACGACGGTTTTATAACCGTCGTTATTACTGACTAATTTATAACGACACCCGCATTAACGATGGTTGGAAAACCGTCTTTATATATCCTTTTTAACCGTCGTTAATGAGCTATTTTATACTAGTGTTTACAACTATTCTTTTGATAAAACATTGTATTATAATAAAATAATTTTTTTTTTCAAGTGAAGAGATTGCTTTCTAGAATTATATAAATTATTAAAATATTCTTAATTATTATATAAATTATTAAAATATTCTTAATTATTGATTCCTAAATATTTTATATTAACAATAAATTAATTTTTATTGTTTGTAAGTTAATTGCATAGTTGAGGTTGAACTCAACTTGCATAACTCCTGCTCGATTCAATCTGCTTGGGTTTAACTCAATTTAGCTTTACCTTGCATGAGTTAGATCCAATTTTACTATATTTTTTTTGGCTTAGAATAGACTTAATTGGGCTTGACACAACTTGGACAAACCTTGATTTGGGCCAACTTTATGTGATCATAGCCTGGACCGACTTGCTTGTATTATGAATGCATTTGCAATTTTTTGAAACTGAGAATGTGCTTTGTTGTTGTATTGAAATTTTCGAGTTATGAGCTTAGTCTTTCAGTGTTCTTTATTGTTACTCACACTTTGATATTATAGCTTAGAACTATCAATTATCGAGTTGTTTTAAAGAGAACCTATGTTTTTAAGTTAAAGAAGGTTTTAGAATTAGAGACGCTTATGTGTTTAAGGAAACTTCAACATTGCTAATTCATCATCTACTTCCACACTCAGGGTTATATTCTACTACCTCTGCATTACGAAATACTACAGGTGAGGGTAATTGTGTGATTTATGTACATATAATATATACGAGGTTGGTAAAATGTGTGAAACAATGCATTGTGCTAATGTAGAGGAGGGAATTAAGTTATAGAACAAGTTCGACATATATATGTATACAATAATGTATTCACATACTATGGGAGGCTAGCATTGTGGGTATGGAAAGCAGCAGCACATGCTTGACGGGGATACATCACACCAATTTCTAGCCTCTGCAAGGAAACTATTATTGCCATCTTTCTAGCCTAATCATTTGAAGATTTCATTATTAAGATGAATTGGCAGTTCATGAGGTCTTGACAGAAACAATAGCTATGTTGTTGCAATTGTCTCTCTTATTGACTATAGATAGTTTGCATCTGGAAGCAATTATGAAAATGGCAGTAGAAAATATGGCTTGGGGGTTTGGGTTATACTACAAATTGTGTTAGGTCTTCTATCATGGTGATTATTAATTGTGCTATTTTAATGCTTTATCGATATTATAGACAATGGCTTGGATAAGGGAACCTCAAATCCTTCATGGAAGCTTTCGTTACCTCATGTACTTGTGGCGACCATTTCTTCATTCCTTTTTGGATACCATCTCGGATTTGTACTTTCTTAGTTTCTCCTTCTTGTTGCATTCTCGTGGATTGTTTGCTTTTTAATCTAGAATCCAATGAAGACTTAAATTTTGATATTTTGCGTTATATTCAGAGTTTTTAATGAACCACTCAAGAGCATTTCTGTGGATCTTGGTTTCCATGGAAATACAATGGCAGAAAGTGACAACGAAGATTCCAAAACCTGTGCTTATACTCATTGTCTATTGTAAATTTCCTATAAATAGAATTGGTTTTTCCCCTCTAAAATGAAGGTCTGGTGGTGAGCCTATGTCTTGGTGGTGCCTTGATTGGATGTGTACTAAGTGGTTGGATTGCTGATGGGGTGGGACGATGTAGGACTTTCCAATTGTGTGCTCTGCCAATGATAATTGGTGCTTCTACGAGTTTACTCTTCCCGTACATATAGAATATTGTTTGTTTCATTTTTGTTTTTCTCATGGAATAAATGGAAATTTTCTTTGCGCTTTATTCAACCAATTTGTAGGTTTCAATTGTTTTCTCAAGGTTTATCTGTGGACTACTGTGGAAACATAGAATGGTTTATTACTTTTATTTTTTGTCCTTTAATGTAATAGCACAAATGCACCTCATTGCCATCTTATGGTTTCCATATGACCTCTTTACCCATTATGACATTCATGTTCTTTTTGTTGGTTCTAAAAAAGAACTAGAGCCTTTTTCATATATTTCATGCATATCATGTCTATAATAACTAAATAACATAGCATCGCATATCTCCATTTTTGTAAAGTTATAGATTACAACTGGGCAACAAGAAGACCTTTAATTTTGATTTAAGGGCTCCTAAGTTTAAATTTTCGTACTATTATTTTACTACAGTTAGTATGCACATTTCACTTTGGTCAAATGACAATTTTTTACTTTTATGTTTTTCAATATAAATTCATAAAACAAATTTGCATTGGAAAATGATGCATTTTCTGTGCAGTTACAAATAACTTGTTTGACATGCTTGTAGGAAGATTGTTTGTTGGGACTGACTTGGGCCTAGGTCCTCCCATTACCTCTCTCTACGTGACAGATCACTAAATTGTTGCATCTGTTTTATTGATTAGGCTAAAGGTTAACTTGATTATTCTCGTGGTTACTCTCTTAAATGGCAGATTTCTCCTACTTTTATGCGGGGAATCTATGGAGCTTTCATCTAGATTGCAACATGCCTTAGTCTAATGAAAGCTTTATTTATTGGAATCTCTCTCAAAGAAATATTTGAATGGTATAATATGAACTTACTTCATGTCATGATGTTACATATTGTTTATTAATTCTTTTAACATTATAATAGGTTTAATAATTCTTTTAATCACTTTGATTTTATCTTTTAATTTTTGCATTTTTTCTTTATAATTTTTCTGTTAAAAGTAAACTTAATATTCATAAAATGTAAAGAAATATTTTTTTCCACTACATAATGAAAAATTGAATATTTTTTATATTGTAGTTGAATAATTTAGTCATCCATTTCTAATTATGCAAGCCTTTGTTAGTAAATTTTGTCTAAAATAATTAATGAAAATCTAATAAAAACTATGACATGATATAAATTCGTAAATAAATAATGTTGAAGATAAAACATTAAAATAAAAATGAAGAAAAGAAAAATATAACTATATTTAATGTATTATTTTTCTTATTTTTATTTTAACTAGTTTGTACATTGACTAAAGCTACAATAAAACAGTATGAAATATGCGAATAAACTTACATGAATTTATAGAAATGGTAATCAATAATTTTGAATTCAAATTTTAAATATACCAATATAATAATATCGAAAAGGGGAATTTTGCGGCATATAATAGGTGAGCTGAATCAAATTGCTCTATCCCTAAACGAAGAGTTTTTTTTTTTTTTTTTTTTTTTTTTTTTTTTTTTTTTGTCTATAAGATGAATTTTAAGTGAAAAAAATTGTGTGTTGAAGATTAGGACTGAAGAGGACCAAGAAAAGAGGGTTTATTTAAGCGACAAGTCGTTGAATTGAATCTCGATTCCTCCCTCAAGTTGAAAGTGAAGCGGGTCCATCCAGCGATGGACGTCGCCGGAGGATCAATTAGAGCCGCCATATCACAGTGGGAGTTGGCGGTGTGGCGGCAGTACCAACACTTGCTGGACAAGTGGCGCCGCTCTTGGGACGGCGGTGGGTGGGGTAGTTGGTGGTGGCGCTGATATACACGCTGCGTGTGTTCTTGGTGGAAGGGTTTTACTAATTAGTGTCATACGGTTTGGGAATATACATCCTCAACCGTCTGATCGGGTTCCTCTCCCCTCAGGTGGACCCCGAGATTCTCGACGGTGAGGGCCCCACGCTCCCGTCCTCCGTCAACGACGAGTTTCGCCCCTTCGTTCGCCGCCTCCCCGAGTTCAAGTTTTGGTACGCTATCTTCTTCCCTTTCTTGTATTCTAATTACTATTAATTCAATTCAGGATCATCATTAATCAATTAATTTCACTTCATCGGTCCCCGCCATAGCGCTTGTTCTGATCGATCATAGTTACCACAAAACCCAAATTCCACTGCACAACAAAGCTTGTACTGTGTTCTTGTGGGTTTTATTTGCCAGGTTATTGTTCTTGTGTTATTTACAGGGTTGTGTGTGCTAGGCGAGTGTTTTTTCAAAGAAAAAACAGTTGACAACCGTAGTAAGAGCCAAAATGTCACAATTTTTGGGTTCTTTGCATTTGTCTACATTATTTGTTTTGTAGAATTAAGAATTGTGATGAAATTGCAACTCTGTTACAATCACAATTTAAAATCTTGGATGCATTTGTTTCATGATGTAATTTTAGTATTTTCTGGAATTACATTCTTAATAATATTATACCTAAACAAAATTTGATCGATAAAAAATTAAAAGAGGAAAATGAAATGGTATGGAATAGTAATTATCGTTGAAAATAAAATTCTATTCCTTTTTGAGGATATAAGACATTCTTTTTATTAAATGTTTTGTTCTCCTTCATTTTCTGGGAATGACATTAGTATTTTTGGAAAATGAAAAAAAAAAGGGTTGTGTTCTGCTCTAGTTTCCATGCGGCACTGACTGTGCGGCTTGGGGTTGAGACTGGAGCTGCTGCTTTGCCGAGGTTGGGTGAAGGGGTGGTGACCACATGCGGAAATTTTGACCCTCTAAGTCGATGAACCAATAAAATAGTTAACAAAAGCAACACCAAGCTCTCAACCCTACTCCAGACTTTGTTAGTGCCAATAAAAGCTAGAGCAGATAAGTTGGTTTATCCGAGGAGATTGTTATTATATGTCAAGTTGTTGAATTGCTGTTGCAGTCACACTTCTGTCTTGTTCTATTCCTTTTTGAGGATATAAGATATTCTTTTTATTAAATGTTTTGTTCGCCTTCATTTTATGGGAATGACATTCGTATTTTTGGAAAATGAAAACAAAAAGGTTGGTGTTCTGCTCTAGTTTCCATGCGGCACTGGCTGTGTGGCCTGGGGTTGAGACTGGTGCTGCTGCTTTGTTGAGGTTGGGTGAAAGGGTGGTGAGTGGTGACCACATGCAGAAATTTTGACCCTCTAAGTCGATGAATCAATAAATAGTTAACAAAAGCAGCACCAAGCTTTTAACCCTACTCCAAACTTTGTCAGTGCCAATAAAAGCTAGAGCAGATAAGTTGGTTTATCCGGGGAGATTGTTATTATATGTCAAGGTGTTGAATTGCTGTTGCAGTCACACTTCCTTCTTGTTCTATTCCTTTTTGATGATATAAGACATTCTTTTTATTAAATGTTTTGTTTGCCTTCATCTTTTGGGAATGACATTCGTATTTTGGGAAAATGAAAAAAAAAGGTTGGTGTTCTGCTCTAGTTTCCATGCGGCACTGATTGTGTGGCTTGGGGTTGAGACTGGTGGTGCTGCTTTGCCGATGTTCGGTGAAGGGGTGGTGAGTGGTGACGACATGCAAAAATTTTGACCCTCTAAGTTGATGAATCAATGAAATAGTTAACGAAAGCAGCACCAAGCTCTCAACCCTACTCCAGACTTTGTCAGTGCCAATAAAAGTTAGAGCAGATAAGTTGGTTTATCCGGAGGAGATTGTTATTATATGTCAAGGTCTTGAATTGCTGTTGCAGTCACACTTCCATCTGGTTCTATTCCTTTTACAGGATACAAGACATTCTTTTTATTAAATGTTTTGTTCGCCTTCATTTTCTGGGAATGACATTCGTATTTTCGAAAAATGAAAAAAAAGGTTGGTGTTCTGCTCTAGTTTCCATGCGGCACTGATTGTGTGGCTTGGGGTTGAGACTGGTGTTGCTACTTTGCCGATGTTGGGTGAAGGGGTGGTGAGTGGTGACGACATGCAAAAATTTTGACCCTCTAAGTTGATGAATCAATGAAATAGTTAACGAAAGCAGCACCAAGCTCTCAACCCTACTCCAGACTTTGTCAGTGCCAATAAAAGTTAGAGCAGATAAGTTGGTTTATCCGGAGGAGATTGTTATTATATGTCAAGGTCTTGAATTGCTGTTGCAGTCACACTTCCGTCTGGTTCTATTCCTTTTACAGGATATAAGACATTCTTTTTATTAAATGTTTTGTTCGCCTTCATTTTCTGGGAATGACATTCCTATTTTTGAAAAATGAAAAAAAAGGTTGGTGTTCTGCTCTAGTTTCCATGCGGCACTGACTGTGCTGCTTGGGGTTGAGACTGGTGTTGTTGCTTTGCCGAGGTTGGGTGAAGGGGTGGTGAGTGATGACCACATGCAGAAATTTTGGCAAAGTAAGGGTGGCTGACTGTCCACAACTAATGCAACTTTGAAAGCTTTTGGCTTCCTAGGAAAGAAACTTACAGTTCCACACGTTATGCATGCATGAACAAAGTTACTTAAATTCTTGCTTAATGTTTGATGTAGGGTAAATGATGCTTTCTCTAATACTTCTGCAACAGTGATAAAATGGAATATATTTTTTCTGACTTTTGACACTTATTAGCTTTGGCGTTGCATCCATTCCATGAAGAGTACTTTTTGAGTGGGAGTTATGATGGTTCCATCTTCCATTGGCTTGTCGGGTAAATTTGTTTTCTCAGTTGCTATCTTCTCTCTCTGCAGTTCTTACATTATTTTTGTACAACGTTTTTTCCCCCTCATCATCCCTGTTTTTATCAGTTTTATTTGGTTGTGATTTTTCTGTTATTTTTCAAGTTGATTGAATTGAAGGTCTCTTTGAGTAGATAACTTATAGTTAAGCGCTTAATAAATAAGAACTTATCATGTAAGCAATTGGATGTATGCTTTTATAATCATAGAGAAAATAACGTTAAACTTTTTTTGTATAACTTGTAAGTTGTTTTCATAAGTTATTCTACTAGACTAATTTGGAAATAGCTTACGAACATTTCAAAAGCTGCATTAATAAGCTCTCCCTAACAAATACTATGCAAATGCTTATGTCATAAGATATGTCCAAATAAGTTGTAAATCAGCTATTATAAAGTAACGGGTCTTCAAATTAGTTGTCACAACTTTTAAATTAAATTTGGGGAAAACTATTGGTGACTGCCATAACATTAAGGTATATGTGTGTTTTGCTCCATTAGAACTGTCTGCTGAATCTTAGCTAATGTTTCACAGACTGAGCTTAGGTGAAAAATATCAGCTATTTTTTTAGTTGTAGCTCCGGTGAGTTGGTTTATCACAATTTTATTATAGCTTCTGAAACAAAGGGTTGTTTTCTTTTATCTTTCAATTTATATGTATAGGAAGAGAATGCTTAAGTAGGTAGGTATAAAACAGTTCACCTTGGAAAAACATATGTTTGTTAGTTCAGATTTTTTCCCAATATTATCTGTAAAATTAATTCCTTGGATTTTATATATTACGTATTGTCTTGATTTATGATTATTACATTTACAATGTATATACAGGCATGTAACTCCCCAAATTGAAATTTCCAATGCTCATGATAATAACGTGTGGGATTTTGCATGGCATCCTATTGGATACCTTCTGCAGGTGAACTTTCTATTTCTCTCTGCAATAGCATCTTTAATTTAATATGGAATTTATGTTGTCTCTTAGCTTTTCGGATTACCAATGTTCTAAAGCTTGTGATCCATTTACGCTACCTGTCTTTCTTTTATACTAAATCCACAACCTTCAAATGTTTTCCAAATTCAAAAGTACTATATTCTAAAGGAATTTGGGAAGAAACTGACAGGTATCATAATTTGTTTGATGCACATTTAGCAGAACCATTTATTTATTTATTTTCACTTCAGGGGATGCAAGGGGCCATGAATCAGATTTTTGTTTCTTAATATAATATACTTCTTTCATTGTTTCTTTCTTCCTTTATTTTTTAAGTAGAATTTATGTATTCTTTCCCACCAAGAGTGAAAAAGCTACACGACTATATTTACTATTTATTAGTAGTGGCATGTGAGTTGTGACAAGCAAAAAAGGTTGAAGCTTTCTTTTTTCAGTTCTGATGTTGCTGGGTTAGGGAGGAAATTGGAATTTCAATTTTTAATTTTGAACGGATTGGCCTGGAATTCTTATTGCTTTCTGCTTTGGTTTTCATTCTAAAAAGAAAGGACTGACTGTGAAGTGGATGGATTTCCTTAGGCATAGATAACTGGTGAAATAATGTTTAAGCTTTGTTTTAGAACTTTGTAATATTAGCAGAGAAAGAGAGCTACTTTACTGAATTTGATAACATTGTATATGTTATTATAGCAAAGTAGTAACTATAGGTACCAAGATGTAAAGCTATAAGGTAGAATATCCTACGGTATTAGATTTTTCATATTATTGTTGTTGTATTCAAGATGCATGAGGAAGACTATCCCTATTATTTGTTCACTGTCTAATCACATGATGACATGCCACTTATTTTTTCTTATAACTGTTATTTTCCCATAATATTATTTATCTGACCTCTTGTCTACTATTATGAATTTTATTTTTACTTTTCTTTTACAACGTAGTGGGTTATGCTTCTAGTTGAAGTACTGTTCTAGAAGTCTCTTATGTGGCTTTGCTTTTGTGAAATGTTTTATTTTTGTTCTTGAGAGTTGAGATATTGTCCTCGTCCTTTTTTTTTGCTTAATGGGGAATGTTTATTTGTTAATACTGATAACTAAAGAATGCTCAGATAAAGCAATATCAATATGTGCACCAGGAGTGGAATGCAAGACAATTGGCAAAGCAATTTTTAGACATTGAGAACTATTGCAAACATTGAGTTGTGTCCTGCTCAACATAGTATTTCTAGTCTATTGCAAGCAAGAGCTTCATAGTATGTTTAGTCTATTTCCGTGAGATGCAGGCTTCAGACAAAGAATTTGTGGACTAAATTTTAAAATTCCCAACATATACATACATGCTTTCAAAAATTTCTCTAAAGAAATTTATGAACTTATGGTGACAATGAGAATGGAAAGGTAAGGAGATTCCAGGAAAAACTTAAAGACAACCATTCTTCAGCTCCTACAATCTGTATAATAAGAAGTAATTCTTGTGAAATTAAAACGTGGGAAAGATGAGTATATGAAGTTGTGATGTTAGAGAGGTAGAAGAACGACTTGGTGGTAGGAAAAGAGAAGGAGCATATGCACGGTGTTATCAGTACTGGTAAAGCTGAATTTTATGCAGAATTTTGCTGCATAATTCATTAAAAGTAGTGGAGGGTGTGCCAAAGAGGAACCTATACAAGTGTTTGTGTTGTTTTGAATTGTTGGTAGGTGGTGTGGTTTTTGATTCATTTAATCTTTTTGCTGATAAAAAAATCATTTCATGGGAGCCTCCACATGGAAGAACCAAGGGAGATCAAAGATCACAAAGAACCCTAGGTGCGAAAAGAAGATTTTTCTTATCAACATAAGTACATGTTTAAATACAGAGAAAACTAATTACAACAAACATTCCTCTATTTCTTCCTCCATTATACAAAAAAAAAAAACCTAGTTGCTACTCATTACATGTTAGCTAACACTCATCAACCCCATACTGTAGTTTGCTTCATCATGCACAAAATTATTAATCCTGCATTAATCATGCTTACCCTCTGTAGCATTAATCTTCTCATATAGAAGTCTACACTCATCTAAATATTGTATTATGTATGCTTGTTGAAATATAGAGTCATTTGGCAGAGATTCTGCACCCCTGTTTCAACAACCCCTTCATTCAACAGGTGTAAAGCCAAATTTTGATGCTTTAGTAGAGACAAGCCAATTACTGCAGGATCAATTCATCCTCTACACCGCTGAAGGGCCATATTCTGCAGTTCCATAACATCAACACCATATTCCCGGAGAGTATTGTTTTGTGCCTGCAAGTCAAAAACCATGGAAACCAGTGCCCCCAATTCTAGTTTATAACATACATATTCAACCTTTCCCAAAATTCCAGCAAAATATCAGTCTCCCTCAGTTTCCAGTCAGCTACTTTGGTATCAGTACATTCTGAGTCAAGCATGCACTTCTATTGCATTATATCAGTTTGGCATTCAAATGGTATCATAGACAAAAAAATGTGTTCATGGGTTCCATATCCATTCCTTATTTTTCTTCCAAACATTCAATCAAAACACTGGAATGAAATGAAATAAAACAAATAAGTAATGAAATAACATTTTTTTTTTAATTATTGTAGGATGGATGAGATGATGCGTGCTCAAAGGGGCTGGAGGGAATTAGTAATTTTTGGTTATAAGATAAACAAGTTCATCCAGAAAATACCACGACGTAGAGAATATAAGGCTCAAGAGGATGGTTAGGCCTTTGAGTTGGAAGGTATGACATTTAAAGGTCTAACCAAGATAAGAAAAAAACTATAATATCATTCTTTATCTCTTGACTATCCAAAAGGCCATTATATTATTTTTGCTAACTGGTCTATAAGAGACAGTTGTACTCCTTGTAACAGAAAGCATAACAGAAATATATTCTTCCTACTCAAAAGTGACAGCTCATTGCTTCTAAATGTAATATCTAAATCTTATGGGTTTTATTCTGTTTCTAATGGGCCTTGCTTTCTTGGGCTTTCTATCAATTGCCTCTTCCTCTGATAAAACCTTGTCCTCAAGGTTGAGACTTGGAATTACGAAAGTGGATGGGATCTCTTGGGTCATGAGAGGGAGTGGGGATTGTGTGGCATAATGGGCTGGATGGGTTATGGATTGCTGATTTGGATTGGGGTCTGTTGTGTGAGTTGGAACCACTCTTTTGGGTTGGAATGAAGTGGAAACATTGGACTTTGGTGGAGTGGGCTTGGGCTAGTGGGAGAGTTATGTGAGTGGCTTACAGCTAGCTAGGAATTTGAAAGAGCATGGAGCGGTGAGTGGTTTACAGCTCAATTGGCATTGGGAAGTGAAGTGTCACGTGATGATGGAGGGAGGAAAAGTTCATATGCTATTGCATCGATGCGATGCTTAATGGGATAGAGACCAAAGAATCTTTGTCCAAGCTTATTGTGAGCTTTGGAAGAGAGTGATGTTTGGCGGTAAGCTTGGTGTCGGAGAAGTACCCAGTCATTTTCCTTGAAATTGTTGTTGAGCCTTGATCTATTTGTTGATTCTACCATTCAATGTTGTGTTTTTTTTACTATGGCTTTTCATTGGTGGGGCATTTGCGCACGTTCTTGTAGTGTGATATCCAGAGTGGATTTTGCGGCTATTCCTGGGACAGTCTAGAATGGTCGAGTGGTATGAGGAGTAGTACCAAAACTCCACAAGGTGGAGATAACGATACCATGTTCGAGGATTTTTGCTGGTAAAGCATCTGAGGTAAGCTTCTAAACAACGATTTATAACTTCGGTTTGACCGTCAGTTTGTGGGTGATAAGTCGTACTTAACTTCAATTTCGTGCCTTGCAAATAGAACAACTCCTTCCAAAAACGACTTTGGAACACTGGATCATGGTTTGTAATGATGAATTTAGGTACTCCATGTAACCTGCAAATTTCAACAGAAAAACAGTTAGCTAAATGGGTGGCCGTGAAGGATGTGGGAAGGGCGATGAAGTGGGCTAATTTGGAGAGCCTGTCGTAGACAACCTTGATGATTGTGTGCCCAAAAGATGAAGGTAGGTGCGTGATGAAATCTATAGTTAGTTCTTCCCATAGTTAGGTTGGTATAGGTATGAGTTGGAGTAGGCCAAAAGGTTTTTGATGTAAGGATTTGTTTTGTTGGCAGGGAAGGCATTCCTTGATATACTTTTTGGTGTTGTAGTACATACTAGGCCAAAAAAATGAGGCTGCGAGCCTGGCCATTGTGGCCTTGATGCCTGACTGGCCGGTGATGGGAGAGACATGGAATTCATGGAGTATAGCAAAACGAATTTGTTCAATCGAAGGAACGTATAATCGTTGACCATGGTATAGAAGGTCGTGGTGAAAACTGTAATTGGTGTAAGGTAATGAAGTTAATCTGTGAATCTTTTCTTTTCCCCTTTTCGTCTTGTAACAATATTGTAATTCCTTGAACATGTTCGGGACTGACAAGGATATGGCAAAAAGGAGAGATTGTGGTGGCCGGGACAAGAAATCTGCAGCTTGATTTTGGCGGCTTGAGCGATATCGGATGTCAAAACTGTATCCTAGCAACTTCGTAGCCCACTTTTGTTGTTTTGATGTGTGGCATGCATTGTTGAGTAAACCCTTTAGGCTTTGTTGGTCTGTTATTACAAGTGAAATGCATACTTATGAGATAATGATGCCACTTTTTGACTGCTTCTGTTATAGTTAGCATTTCCTTGACATATGCTGAGCTAGCTTGCATTTTTTGACAAAGTTTCTTGCTGAAGAAAGCAATGGGGTGATCTTTGTGGGACAACATAGCGCCAATTGCTATGTTGGAAGCGTCAATCTCAACCACGAATGGTATAGAGAAATTTGGAATACTCAACTTCGAAGTTGTAGTTAGAATTTTTTTTTTTCAGTTTTATAAAGGCCTCGTCTGTATTTGTATTCCATGTAAATGTTGATAATTTGAGTAAATCCGTGAGTGGCAAGACAAGAGTGGCATAATCGCGGATGAACATCCAATAAAACCCGTAATACCTAGAAATGCACATTGGGTAGTAAGGGATGTAGGTTTAGGCCAAAGTATGATAGCCTGGATTTTATCCGGATCTGGAGACACCGTGCCATCTTCCAATAGATGGCCTAAATATGAGACTTTGGTGGTAGCAAACACACATTTTGATTCCTTAACAAAAAAATTATGAGTGTCTAATAATCGGAGGATCAATGTGAGGTGGTGAATATATTGTTGCATGGAGTTGCTATAAATGAGAATGTCATAAAAGAAAACTAGGACAAAGTGTTGTAGGTGGGGCCTAAGTAAATTATTCATGGCTGTCTGGAAGGTAGATGGGACATTAGCAAGGCCGAAAGGCATCACTAGGAACTCGTAGTGACCATCAAAAGTTCTAAAAATGATCTTGTGGCAATATGTAGGATTAACTTGGATCTAATCGTAACCTAAACGTAGGTCAAGTTTGGTGAAAACCTTGGCAGTGGTCAATTTGTCTAACAAATCATCAATAGTTGGGATAAGAAAATAGTCTTTAACAGTAATGGCGTTTAGTCCTCTATAATCCACAGAAAAACGTCAAGTGCCATCTTTCTTTTTCATGAGGATAATTGGGGATGAAAAATGGCTTAAGCTGGGGCTGATAATGCCTTTGTTGAACATTTCTTGAACGAGGGAAGTCATGGTGTGCTTATGAGTGTGTGGGTAGCGGTAGGGTTTAATGTTAACTGGGATAGATTAGGGAAGAAGGGGAATATGATGGTTGTGGGGTCTAAGGGGTGGTAGTCCATAGGGAGAAAAGAAAACTGAACTATATGTTTTCAAAAGAGTGGATATAGTTGGGGGTTGGATAATTTGTGTGGGGCAGATGGTGATGGCATAGGGTCAATAATGAGGAGGTGTAGAGCAGAAATGACATATGTGTGTAACAGGTGGCAAAGATGAGTTGAAAGAACCTTGACGGCGTAGCAAATTTGTAGTGTTGTGTAGGGTAATGGGCAACCCATTGTGGGTAAAGGATAGTTGCAGCTTAGAAAAACCAGCCATTAAGGGGCCAAAGAAGCAACCAGTCCATACCTAGGACAACATCAACACCTTCAATAGGTAAGAGGTGAAAGGAAATGGGAAAAGTGTAGGTATGTATAGAAACTGGGACATCTGGACAAAAAGAGGAACACTGAATTTTGTTGCCATTGCCAACCATAACTGAGAAAAGGGTGATAGGAATGGTGCAAAGTTGGAGGTGAAGGGCCAAACGGGGTTGAACAATGTTATGTGAACTATCTGTATCTATGAGAATGGTAATAGGAAGATGGCCAATGTAGCCATCAAAGGTAAAAGTGTGGGCTGAGGGAACTTCGCATGAGGCTTGGAAGGAGAGGTGAATGTGTATAGGTGTATCTGTGGGCGAGTCAATAAAAGTGGTAGGATAGTCTTCTATAGTGTTTTCTACTAGGGAATCATCACTTAGTAAGAGAAGAAAATGATGGGTGGTGCATTTATGCCTTGGAATTTTTTTTTTCATCACAGTTATAATACAAACCAGCAACTTTACGCTCTTGAAGTTGGGCTTATGTGAGTTTTTTGATAGGGATGGAAAGGGTTGCCTGTGGGGGTATAGTGGGGGATGGAGAGGAACGTGGTGGGGGTAATGGGGGTAATAAATGGTTGGATGGTTGGAGTAAAGTATGAGAAAAACGAAAAGACTATTTAGAATCTTGGATTTTAGATTCTAAAAGCTTGGATAGGCCCATGGCTTAGGTGATGGAAGTGGGTTGCAAAACTGTTATTTCTCTTCGAATTTTCAGCACTAAGCCAGATATAAAATAGTTAAGTATCATCTTCGGATTTAAGCCCATCACTCGGTTGCAAAGTTTCTCAAAAGTTTTTTGATATTCCTCAACTGTGGTGTTTTGACGTAGTTTAAACAACTCGGCCTGATGATTAGCATATGTTGAAGGCCCAAAGCGAAGTTCTAGGTTGCGACTAAAAGAAATCTAGTTAGTAAGTTGATGATTTTGGTACATCCACTTAAACCAATTGACTAGATCACCTCTCATGTAAAAGGCAACCATATTCAATTGAGAATTCCAAGGAGTATTATAAAATTGAAAAAATGGGTCGGCTTATAATAACCAGTCTAAAGGGTTAGTGCAATCAAAGAAAGATAGTTGTATTTTTGGTGGGCGTATAGGAGAAAAACAATTGGGGGGAATGGTTGTAGTTGTTGTAGTAGTGTAGGCCGTGTGATTGTTGTTCCCAACTGGGGGTGGAATAGAGGAAGTGACATCCATGGAAAATTGGTTAAAAGGAGAAGTAGGGTTCATATGGGGTGGAAGTGTGGTGGTTTGTGAGGACAAGGTGGGAAAAAGGCTAGTGAGGGTATTAGTGAGTATATCATGTTTGGCTTCCCAGGCAGATTGTCGGGACTCCAGATCTCTTTGGAGAGCCAAGTGATTTTCTTGTGTGGTGTGTAATTCATCTTGAATTGGCTAATTTGTCAAGGATGGCTTGGAGGGTATCCTCCATATGCTTGGTTGGTTTGAGAGGCATGTAGGGAGCTTAATGAAAGCAAAAAAATGTTACGTTGAAAAAAAAAAGGAAATAGAATGCAAGGAAAAAGGGACTAGGGAATAACTAATCAAGATAAGAAAAAAAATATAATATCATTATCTACCTCTTGACTATCCAAAAGGTCATTATATTGTTTTTGCTAGTTGGTCTATAAGAGACAATTGTACTCCTTGTAACAGAAAGCATTACAGAAATATATTCTTCCTACTCAAAAGTTATAGTTCATTGTCTCTAGATGTAATCTCTAAATCTGATGGGTTTTATTCGGTTTCTAATGGGCCTTGCTTTCTTGGGCTTTTCTATCATCATAGCAAAGTAGTACCATGTATTGTGATCTATTTTGTCACTAATCCTTTCAATACAAAGGAAAGTCAGTCATCCATTCAGTAAGGAGTTTCGACAGGATTGATAGTATGGTATAGGTGAATCGACATGAATGCTAAGAAGAGATAAGAAAAAAATCATTTTGTAGTCATCCATCAGATAATAAAGCTTAAGAAGGGAAAAAATAATAGTCTAAAAGTTTTAAATGACAAATTAGAAAAATAGCATCAAGGCAAACCATTACCATGTGAGAGATTAGCAAACTTGCAAAGGTAGTTAATGACATTTCCAAGGGTATACTGACCAAACATGTTATGGTTATGGAAAGGTTTAGTTGTTCAAAAATAATAATGATTTCCTATGTTGCTTCTTGGTTAAGATTGTCTTAGTTGTTTCACACATAGTAATCTAGTTTTTGTTTCATTTATTTTTTTTACATGCAAGAGTTTAATTAGGTTACACTCCAATAATAGTATTAAAAATTATTTTAAACTGGTTATTTCAGTATTCTAAAGTATTCGCCAACTAAAAATCACGAGTACATCTACTATGAAATAATATTCGAACAAAGTCACAAAATAATGTATCTTATTCAGAAAGCTTCCAACAAAAGCCATATCAACTAGTGTCAAATTATTGATGGAAAGAGCTAATGTGCATACTCTTCCAATAGGTACATCCTCGAGACTCAATTGCTCCATGGGATAGCAGTTTCCCTTCTCCTTAAACTTGTTTGTTGAATCAATGAAGGTCCTTTGTCTTCACAACAAAGAAACCTACACCACAACAACTAAAAGTAAATAACATTCAATTTGAGCATGCAAAAAAAAAAAAAAAGTGATTTTAATTCAACACGAAGATTCCAATTACTTAAAGAATGAGCCACAAAAGTGAGGAGAAAGCGTTTAGAGATTGTGAGAGCCTGCAAGGAAGCGTTCAGAAAAATTAAACAACATGAACAAAATGCAACAAAAGAAAGTAGTAACCTGCTAACGTAACAATGATAATAATAATCTCTGCTGCCATAAAAGCCTTTTTCATTCCTGTAAACATCAAATAACCACTTTCATCTTGTAAGAAATATTGTGTACAATAACAAAACGAAAAAAAAAAAACAAATAAATTTAAATAAGAGACGAACAAGAGATATCTGAGATACTAAATCTGCAAAATGTATTGTAGTTCCCAAAATAAAAATGCACCGTAGTTCTAAAACGGAAATGCACCACGTGAGAATAATTTATTCACAAAAACAAACAACTTACTAAGAGTTAGCTAGAGAATTTGCAGTCCTTGTGCAAGCAACAAAAAGGGATTTGCAAAAGCACTCTTCGCGCTGGAGTTTCTCCAAGAAAGAGTGAAGTCTATAAAAAAGATTTTCAAGAAATATTCTTGCACGCTGGAGTTTCTTAAGAAATATCAAAATTAAAATACTTTATTACGGTTTATTATAAAATTGTTAACACTTACTAGAGGTTTGAAAAACCTTTATTACATGTGTGCCTTACTATAAGTTATATTATAGTGACCTTTATTAATAAACCCATGCTAAAATTATAAATTTTTGTAATGATATAAGTAGTTGGTGTTTTAAACTAAAAAAAAGCTAGTAATTGGTTAATGCCAAAATTCCGGTCAGTTACTAAAAATATTATTATTTATTATTATAAAAGTTATTAAACTTAATACTATCTTTTTTTATTGCAAGAAGGTATGAAACCTAAGTTCACTAAGTATATGGGAGAAACTGTAATCACTAGTACAAAACAATTTAATGATGATTATATGATTTCTATTATTCTTATTGTGTTATTATTATTAATAAAATTAATATTATTATCAATAATCACTATTAGAAAAATCATTAATTAAAAATCAATTTTTGAGACAAAAAAAGTATAAGTTTCTATATTGACTAAATTATATACTATCTTAGAGACTAAAAAAATTATTGATTTCTAAATTAGCTTCTATTATTGATAGATAATTTTTATATTGGTATCCAATTAATTATCTAAGTTTTAACTACCAATTATTTATATTTTAAAGTTGGTATTTAAAATCTTGCTATCTAATTAGATATCAATTTAAAAATTATTTATCAATAATAAAAATTAATTTAGATACCAACAATTTTTTTAGTCTCTAAAATAGTATATAATTTTGTCTATATAACAACTAATTATTTTTTGTCTCTAAGATTTATTTCCATTTAATGATTTTTTGTAATGAATATTATTATTGTTAATACTATTATTAATATTATTATTATTATTATAGATATTAATATTATTATTGTAATTATTATTAATGTCATAAATAATAAAATTATTATTACTATTTTAATGATAATTACTATTGTTATTATTAATAATATTATTACTATTATTATCTTAATTAATAGTATTATAATTATAATAATTTTGTGTAATTTACTGGTAAATAATTTTAGCACTTTTTTATTGGCGAATATTGATTTGTGTTCAATTATACATAAATTTGCGTTGGGTACAATTCGTCGGTCATAAAAAAGTTACCATCAACACAAATTTGTCACAAATTTGTCAGTAAATCAATAATTTCTCATAGTATTATTTGATTATCCATGAATCACCACTCATGGGAAAATTTTCCTCTTTATTCTTCCCGGTCGTAGCTACATTGATAATCTAGTGAAATTATTACCTCAGGACATACTTCCATCCTTTTGTTCTATATAGATTACCCTAACCTAATTTACCAAGCAACTTTCACTAAACTAAAGTTTTTATTCACCATATAGGACTGAGATACCAGTCTTGAAGTTTTCCTTTTTGAACTTTCATTTCAACTAGGCCTAGACTTTAATATGTTTCATACAGAAGATTTCTTTTGCATATGCTTTAGCATTCTTAAACATCTTAAACATGATACTATTTATGAGTTTCCAATTGTCCCATATAATTACAATCTACATGCACTTCCAAATTAAATTACTTGAGAATAGGGCTATCTATTAATAGCTACTTGCCAATTCATTTGAAATGGGCCTGAAAATTTGAAAGTTATCCATGACTTGGTCATGTTGCACTAATCATATACACATGTTCCAAACTATAGTTGCAATCTTTAAATGACTCACATTTTTCACTATCTCACCACACATAATCACTACAAGAAAAACCATAATGACAAAAAAAAGTCACTAAAAAACACTGATTTTATTATTATTAATAAGTTTTAAAATATTAAACATTATTTATAAATTTTTTATTATTAAAGCTATTAAAGTAGGCATTAAAGTTATGCTGCAGAAATGAGTTGAACCCATATCCACTAAGTATAAGAGTCTCTAATAATAATAATTATTATTAATATTGATAATATTATCATTATTATTAATTTTATTATAGTTATCATTATTATTTGTATTATTTATTAATATTATTAGTATTTTTTACTGTTATTATTATAATTATAATTATTATTAATATTTTTATTTTTATTAATATATTTAATATTATTAAAATTAATATTATTATTATTCTAGTTATTATTATTATAATTATTAATATTGTTATTATTATTAATATTATCATTATTATTGTAATAATTATTAATTTTATTAATATTAACATTATTCAACAATGTTAATATTGGGTAAAAACGAAGTGTGAAATATAGATAAATTGTTGGGAATAAAAACATAGAATGGTTACTAATTTTGTGATCGATTTTCTATGTCCGATTTTGTGACTGATTTTGTAACTAATTTAGTAAATGATTTTTGTGATTGATTTAGTGACCAATTTTGTAATCGATTTTTTGTGACTAAAAATGCAATCACTATTTCAATTATTAAATCATAAAAATGACTTTTGGTAACTGATTTGGTGATTGACAATGATCACATTTTTTAATCCCCTAAGACTTAGATTTTGTCTTATTTCCACTTTATTCAAGTATTCTCCCTGCAAAATGTTGTGTTGATTGTAAAGTCCTCACCTTCTAGAACATAGATTATAAGTTTGTATGTTCCCCTCACTCGCATTCTACAATTTTTCATAAACTAATTTAACTATGTATTTGTCTACCCCTTCATCTCTCCACACCCATACATCCTCCAAATTCGTGCATAAAGTCTTTTGTTCTATTTTTTCCATGAGGTTTGCTATAAGACCTTTTCCCACTCAAACCAACCTTTCATCCATTCCAAACACCATTCTCATATTTGCATCCCAGACTCCTAACTCCGCTATTGTTGCCCTCCTCTTTTTTGATTTACATACATTCTATGTAGTTTAGTCATGAGAGGAGAGTCATCCAGTCACCTATCCTCCCAAAAGTATATCTTATCACCTTTTCTAATCTTCCAAAGAATATTTTCATCAAACTAATGTCCTCCTACTTTCTTTCCACACAATTCCTGTAAGTCTCTCCACCACCTTGATTCATACATAGGCCTACCATTTTAGTTCTACTTTATCCTTGTCCCATATTTTGACTGTAATACTTTCTTTCACATTTGTTTTTAATTGTTCACAGCTACCATTTTCATTGAACTAAGAGTGCAATATTGAAAAATCTAGTATCCTTGATGTTCCTTAGGTTTGCACATATTTTTACATTTTATCTAAATAATTTTTCTACCTCTCCATCCCCACAAGAAATTCCTTTGTAGCCTTGTGATCTCTTGACAAATCCAAGGTTGTGCTTTGAAGAAAGATAAATAATGCAAAGGGAAAACTGTGAAGACTAACTTAATACCATCAAAAGATAGGTATCCATCATTCCATCTAGTCAACATTTTCTTGATCTTATTGACTATACTTTTCCAGAAGTTTTGCTTTCTCGGATTTCACCCAACAAAGTAATCCTAAGTATATGAAGTGTAGCCTCATAACTCCACAGTTTTAGGATTTTAGAGTATTTGTGCAACTCTTGATCCTCAATTCCTATCTTAATAATTTTGCTTTTATGAAAGTTGACTTTAAGCTTAGACACGTTTTTAAAGCACCTCAAAATACTCTTTATAACAACAACGTTTTAAGACTTTTCATTACATAAAAATAACACTGCAAATTGTAATAAATTAACCTCAACTTTTATTTTCACTTGTATTCATCCTTTCTAGCATCTTTTTCCGTGCAGCCTGCCTTACAAATCCAAACGAACCTTCAGCTGCAATCAAGAATAAAAATAGAGTTAAATGGTCTCTTTGTCTAAGTTCTCTAGTTGGTGTAAACTCCAAAGTAAGATTATTATTTACTAAATAAGAGACTGTAAATTATTCCTAACAACCCTTCATCCATCTAATCCATTTATTAGTGAATTCTAATAGCTCTATCATATATATATATATATATATATAAATAAAAAAAGATACTTACATCTAACTGAATCATTAACTTTTTCATAATTAACATAACACTGACAATAACACATTTTATTGTACACCTAGCATTTTCCACTATTTCATTTATCACTAAAATACTAAAAAAAAGCCTTCTTTAAAAGCTAACTATGTATTATCCATGATATAGTGTAAAACCCCTTTTAGCCTATTGATTATTTTTTGGAGATTATATTATATGTGTACCCTATCACTGAAATAAGTCTATACTCATGAAGATCTATTGGAATATCTATTTTATCCACTAAGGTTATGAATGATAGATTGGACCCTCTTTAAGATCATATCTCCTATATATTTAGAACACATTTATAGTATGTACTTCCCCAAGAGAAAAGAAGATGGTTCGTATCAATTTAGATGCCCCTAGTTTGTAGCTATACTTAGGTAGGAAAATGCCCATTTTATTTCTTCTAGGTTGTAGTGTGGCTTGCTGGCATGGATTTTTTCAACTTGGATGCATGAAAATAATTACTGTAAGGAAAAGTTTCTTTTGACACTCGTAAACAACGTACATCTGACAATCAATTATAATAATATAATAATATTTTTAATTAAAAAATAAAATAAATATAATTAAAATAATAATTTATGAAAGTGTGAAGTGTATGTATTTTGTGTGTTAGTGTAAAGTTAAAACAATTCTGCATGTTACACCTAAAATTGCCACGTGGGATATGGACTGTCTTCTTCCTTCTCGATAACTATATATTCTTTCTACTTTTCTTCTTTCTTTTTCAGTTCTAACTTTTTGTTTTGTTTAGGGCTGAAGTTATTTTTCTTGTTATTCTATTTACACAAGTCATGAGTTGGAACCATACGAGCATTTGTTTTCTTTATAATCACAACTGAGTTGCAAATATCCTTTTCAAAAGGACTATATAGTCTATATTCAAAATTCAGTACAAGAAAAAACTTTTTATCTAAAATGTCATAACTAGTGCTTCTAATGTTATACAGTTCAGAAAGCTTTCTTCTGCTTTGAAGTATGAAAATGTGTGATATAAGATGAAGCCAGTGAGGAAATGGCATGGGACACAGAGCCAAACTTTTCAGATGGCATTTACATTCTTTCATCTGATGCTCCCTTTAATTTGACTCTTGGAAGTAACCTAAGTCGTTCTAGAGTAACTATAGCAAACAAATCAAAGATAGTCTCTGCCTATAATTTGCATTACAGAATATAAACAAATGAATGCATGTGTCACCCCAATATTATTGTTGTCAATCTGTGCAAAGATAACATCAAATCGGATTCCACCAGTTCATATAAAGGGGGGCACGACTTTTGTAGTTTCAGACCAACAGATGAAGCTAAGTTAGAATATCTAGGCCCTCTGATTAAGAGAATTAGTACCTCTCTAAAGTTTCCACCAAAAGTTGTAAATTTCATGCCACATGGACAAAAAAGTGAAACTCGAGTTATGAGTTGATAGTTATCTGCACGAAGCATATAGTATATTTTTCTCTGATACACTAAATTAGTGAACCATAACCATAAATACTGATGATAAAAACACCATTTTAGTTTTTAAAACTGCAACATCGACTAGTTTAGTTTTTCGTTTTTACATTGTAACTGTAAAGAGTTAAATGACAACATTTTTTTAGTAAAATTTCAAAGGGCTAAAGAGATTTTATAGGAGTTAATGGTAGGTGTTAAGATTAAGAAGTGAAGATGTATATAATTGAGCAATATTCCCGAGACTGAAAGTTGGTTGTGTACTTAGAAGCCGAAACCCAAGAGCTCACGATTCAAAGTAAAAGACATTGGTTGATGAAGAAGATGCTGGAATGATATTCCTAAGTACACTGATAATCTGGTATCTTGTCATTCTGATATGTCCATTTTTTGACGATTCCGTTTAACCTTTACCGGTAGTTTTCCAAAGTAGTGAACCCCAGAATAAGAACAAGAGTACAGGCTTCTTTTGTGTTAGTAACATCAACCCTTTGCACTCATTTCACCACATTCTGTTTCTCCATCAGTAAGACTTCTGATTCTTCGTGTCAAGATCCAAATGGTGCCAATTCTTTTCAACTCACATTTCTAATCAGGATCCAAAACATTAATTCCTTTTCTGGTTTATATATATAATTACATTTTTTTAAAGTTTTTCTACTTGAAAACATCATTATGGATTTTACATATAACTTTTTTTAGTCTTTACATACGTTATTTAAATTTCTTTTTAGGGCGTATAACTATAATAAAATATTAAAATCATATGTATTTAATTAAGTATTAGCATAAAAAAAAAATTTGAAGCTATGATGATTTGAAAGGAAATGTATGTTAGCTCATCCTTTGATGAGGTATTCGGAACTATACACTAGTTATATATATATATAAGTACATGTACTTACCATATTCATGTTAGAATCCTTAAGTCCATTTTAAAATGTGACCTTCTATAACCACTTTAAAATTGAAAGGTTACATAAATTTATAATAATCTTTTTTATATATAAAAAAGGGGAATGATGACAGATTCTAGAATGGAGATACAGAAGCTCAAACAAAAAATGATGAAAGGAAATGTCACAGAAGTCAAAGTGCGTCCATACTCAGAAGCTGGTTTTTTCATGTTAATGATTTTGAAGAAAAGAGACTACCCGACAATTTTCCTTGGCAATTGCTAAATGTATCTCTCAAATAGTTAAACATATTTTTATTTTTTATTATTCAATTGATAATTAGTTTTCAATACACAAGGAAAGGAAAGATTTGTTCTTCCTATAATCAACATATATAATGATTGTATTTATAACACTAACTATACTCTGAAGACTTTAAGGTATTTAACCATCATATTTGTTTTTAAGGGTTTTGGCGTAGAGCCACTTGCATTTACATTTAAGATTCTCTAACACTATTTGGCGTTCAAGTTTTGAGCCTTTGGTATACACAAGATCTGGTAGAAAATGTTAGGTATTTTTTGCAGGATGGAATTTTATTTGGATTCTTTTCGAGTGTTAGTTTTGTTGATTTGTTTTCTGTTTGTATAAGTAGTTTAGACAAAAGATGTTTTAGGTTAGTCTTGTATAAGGGTTGAGGTATCCCTGAAATACTTCAATTATATTTATTCGTCTTTTGCTGATAAAAAAAAACTACCTGACGTTCAAGTGAATAAGAATATGATAAATATGAGTATTAAATAAGTATCAAATATTGATTTAATGAAAAATAATCTTTGTAATTATATTTATGGACTTGAAAGTAATTACTTCAATTACAAGTAATAATATCGAACTTTGTGGTCACATAGGTATAACGTGTGTCAATAATCACTTCAATTACAAATAGTTGTGCCGAGTTTGGTAGTCACATTATGATTTTATAGTTGTTTTAGAGTGATTATCAACAAGATGTATAATTAACTGTGGTTAATATCCATTTACTCATCTTATTCAGGTCGAGTACTACAATTATTATCAAACTAATAAAATCATACCATTTATTCAAATGTATGTCTTTTTATTTTATTTTATTTTATTTTATTTTAAATTTAATTAATATTTTTAAATATATATATATATATATATATATATATATATATATATATATATTAAAATGTTCATATAAAAGAATATGTTAAAACTTAAAAAGGTAATTAAAATAATAATCTTCCAAATAAAAAATACAAGATTTTAAAATTAGATAAAAGTTAAAGTTATAAATATCTCAAAATATATTTTATTAAAAGTATAAAATTAAAATTCATATAAACTTAAAATTCATTTCTCCCTAATTTATTCTAGCTATTTTAATATGTAACTTTATCAAACATTTATAATTCAATAAGTTAA
Source organism: Phaseolus lunatus (assembly GCA_013389735.1). Taxonomy (NCBI): domain Eukaryota; kingdom Viridiplantae; phylum Streptophyta; class Magnoliopsida; order Fabales; family Fabaceae; genus Phaseolus; species Phaseolus lunatus. The sequence goes on along the minus strand of CM023859.1, from coordinate 23,833,783 downwards.
CTTAAGTTACCAATTATGGTTTTTCAACTTTCAATTAATTTTTAATTTAAAACTACCTTTTTAATTAACTATTTCAAGCATAACTTTTACGTTAGAAAAAAAAATCAACATTTTAAGGGATAGAAGAAGACAAAATACAAGATGTTAGAATAACAAACTATGTTTTGAAAAATCAACACATTTATATTAATTTTCAAAATCATGATACCCCATTGTTACTTGCTCACATAGTGTGGTCACCATATTCTTCAGATTCTGAAAAACAATAAGCTAATCCTGCTACATCAAAGCTAATTTTGGATAAACCAGAACATAAATGACGCTTGTCCCAACGATTGATTCAAAGGAAGAGTATCTAGCTGGATCACATCTAGTTCAGAGGTTCAATCATATCACAATATTTACCTACAATTACAATCACAAATTACAACTATAATTTCATCTCAATGATAATCAAAATTATAAATTATTTAATGTCATTATGTAACCACTTCAAACTGCCATATACATCTTTTTTATTAATCTTAACTGTTAAAATAGGTTCTAATAGTTTTCATTTTCTGTAACAAAGTGCTTTTATATATAACTCATCACTCTCCTAAGCTAGACACGTGTAAAATTATTGCACAATAAGGACTTCAAGTTTAAACCATATCTGTGAAGTTTATTTAGATAAATTTCCAGGTAAATATTTCTGAAAAAAAAATAAGAAAGAAAAAATTCTATAAATTGAAATTAATTCATAAACTAAAAAATTCATGTAGAAAAGTTTGGTCCAATTAGATATTGCATATGTTTATATTAATTTATACATAAGAAAATTTTTACTATAATGAATAAATTTATTTTATTTTTAATCTTATGCCTTTAAAATTAATGGAAACCGAAGCTTACAACGACTAAAGTCACAATATGTCTTTAAAAAGCTACGCTAAATAAATCTAAAGAAATAATATTACAGAGTAACAAGAATTAAGATGAAAATGTAAAAACAGATGACCCGAGTGTTTGTGATTAATCTGGTTACGAGGTTTTTTCTCTAACACGGTCTTCACTACCATGGAAATACTTGTCTTCGCTTGACTGCATAGTTGATGTTGAGGACAAAATAGCAATCAAAGCAAATTTGGTGAAGAGAAGATATCGGTGGAGAGTAGTATCTGTTGTATGTATGGGAAGGAAGAGAAAATGTCACATATTTGTTGTACTTGTATGATAGATTGGCTGGTGTGGACAAAATACTATGAATGGGTGGGTGTGGCATCGATCGCTCATTATGAACCAAAAATGCACTTCGCTCAGTTCAAGATTACTAAGGAAAGTGAAGTCGTCAATAACATATGATTCTGTGTATGGATGACAATCTTAGGAGAATTATGGAAATAAAGGAATAAGAAGATTTTTAGAAACGGAATTATAGACCATAATGAAATCTTCACAATGGTTCAGCTAAAGGTTTAATCGTGGGTAACTGCAAATATTAGACTAACATATTTTTCTTATTCTAATTTGTGTCTTAAATCACTAGTTTGCATGAGATCCGTTATCAAAAATACAGATTAGTTAAGTGATTGTTAATATTCTTAAAGATATGTGAATAATTTGAGTTTTTTATATAAGGATTAAGGTATCTCTAAAATATCTTCATAATTAATTTTTTTTGCTTATAAAAAAAAATAAAAAAAAATTAGCATGGTAATACATACTAAAGTACTAATCAATAGGATAATTAAAAAACTCTTAAACGTAAGATAGTAGAATTTCTCAATGAGGCTTCAAGAGTTCAACAAAATCTTTATATAACCTATATATTTCACTTTTTCAATTTATAAAAAATAAATAGTAACACTTAATTATTAACTTATAAACTTGACCAGGTAGTAGATGGATTCTCTCCAGCCAAATTTCGTCTAACCCTAAGTTGTTGAACTTGTCAGTCAATGCATAAGCAATTAGAGATGAAAGAGAATGAAATACGTGGTCCAGACTATGTTAATGGAGTGTGGCGTTGAATATTTTCTTGGCAACTTTGCCCCCACACACTCGTTAAGACAAATTAGGTCAGCAATGTTGCAGAAGTTATGGATATACATTTTGCTAACCAAACTAACACGACACCTGTGCCGACATCAACTTTTATTCAAATTACTCACTTAATCTAATCATGTGTACCAATTCTGGACAACCTCGACAAAGAACAGCCTTTGAAGGGCTATACAAATTAAAAGTACTAATCACAACTGAGTGTAAATTTTTGGGTAAATATGCTCATGGCTTGGATGTTATAACTCACGCAGTTAGCTGCTAAATATTTTTCTTTTATGATTTTAATCAAGAAATTTGAGATAATTATTAGCTGCAGATCAATGGCCAAACCAGGAATTATGCAGTCTAAGCCCTTGATAATAGAATAGTATGCACATTTTGAAATCATATTAAATTGCAGAAAATTAATCTCAGGTAGCATGATAAAGAAAGTTGTAACAAGAACGTTACCTTTCATTTAAGACTTTTTTATTTTTAATAACAACGAATGGAGAGAAGACGAAACAAAAGTATAATTAGTTTTTACATTATTACTGACCACACACATTATTTTAGCAGCTATCTAGTAAGTTTGGATCCACACCACACCCAGATGAAAGAGCTAGCGTGACATTACATTTGCAGGTAGAGAGAGGGAGGGATAGGAGAGAGGTATGAAGCAAGTGTAACTGGTCTGAGTTATTAAAGGAAACTAGTTTGATGAATGAAGAGCAGCAAAAGAAAGGGTTTGTAATTTCAGTTTCAGGATGCAATTTGGTGCTCAGAGTCACTGACTCGTGAGGCATAGAATCTAGCAATGAAAGCAGATGCTTTCCTGTCAATACCAGGCTCAGCAACCCAACGCCCTCTATCCTCATCACTTGCAAAGTGCCTTCTGCTATTATCATCGTAATTATAGTAGTAATCATCCTTGCTGTTTGAGAAACAAGACTTGAACATACCACAAAAGGAGAAGGAGGATGACTTCTTATTAGCCCCCATATATATTGTGTCCCTTCTCTCTTCTTTCCTTCTTCTTCTTTTCTTCTTCTGATTTGCAAGAGTAACTCACTTAACACTCACAAAACACACACACCCTATGCTTTTCAAGAAAATCAACTTGAAGCACTTAGCAAAGTGTGATATAGCTCTTGCTGATCTGTGTGTGCTGGTTGGTTTTGGCATGGAATATCAGTGGCCGTATTTATAGGGTACAGGAAAGTCACATGCAAGCACCAGATGCACATACAAGTTTTACTGCCAAAAGGGACGGTCAGGATTCCCTGAAATGACTAATAAGAATGGATATCATGGTTGTAAAAATTGAAAAAAAAAAGCATAAGCGTTCTTGTCCTCTCCCTTGCTGATATACACAGTGCTAACTTTGCTTTTCTAGCTATATCATAACTTTGTTTCCCCACACAAAAGATGCCTTCTCCTTTTTTTCTTATATAAATAATGCCTACGGAATTAGATTACTGTGTCCACTCCCAACTCGGTTGAATGTATAGGTCACTTTACCTCTCTCATCTCTATACACGTCCTTATAATTTCCCTAGGTTTTACTTCTTTTCTGCTTAATTCTTCATTTTCTAGGGATTAACTGAATAAGTACTTCAACCAGAAGGTAGTAACGGATCACTTTGGTAATAGGAAGTTTGAACAATTCAAAGGAATTTTCCACCTACTGTAGTTTGAATTCAACATGTATTAGTTAGACCCAATTTTACCCACACTCAAATTTTATTAGATTCTTTTGCTTTGTTGTGAAAAAAGAACATTATAGCAGGACTCTTTCTTTCTATGCAATTGACTCGCACTATGGATGTCTATAAAATCAAGGAAAATGATGGCAGCAACCATTTTTAACACCCAGAGAGAAAATAAAGATAAGTGTATTTGATAAGTGATAAGGTGCAACGAAAAATAGAGAATAAATGGTGAGTGATAATAGAGAAGTGCATGTAAAATCAATATTACTAGTATTTCCATGTTGCTCTCATTAGGTACTAAAACAATCTCAATTCATTTTATTAAAACAACATTCTTTTGAATAAAAATATAAAAGTGTTGAGTAATGCAAATATATTATATAATTATGGATCTCATATAGTGAGATTATTGGTTGTGATTGCAGTCAAAAGAAAGGAGAGTACAGTCCTCTATGAACTACCATTATTCTGTTCACACAAGATTTGTGGAATAGGGGGAATTTTTTTTATCTTAAATTAGCTAGGAATGCAACTATGCCTAAGAAGTATTAAGTAATGGTTTATATAATAGTAGTTAAACCAGTTGTTTAAGCATGCATGTAAAGTTGGACCGCATACTTTGGACGTATAGATGTATCATAAAGAAGAAAGGGAATTTAGAAGGAAAGAAAATTGGAAAGCAAGTTTTGTGTGCTTCCTTTGCAGCCTTACACAGTATAATATATGTATTTTTGTGGTTAGTGCAAGTGTATTCTTGTTGATCTTTATGCAGAGGCATATATAGGTAGCCATAACCGTGAGTGGTGAAGGGGAAGATAAAGGTCCCACCCCCTTCTATAGCTTCCTCTCCCAAGAGAGTGCCATCAAGCTGTCTAACTTTATGAGATCTTAATTCTTAAGGGATCCTAGAACGAAGGCACACTTGGTACAAGTAGATCTCCTACACCATTCAACTTCATCGAATACAATTTACTCCTTTCATTTCTATTAATCATTGCTAAACTTCTTGCTTTCTCGGATCTAATCATTTATCATATCTGCTGTTGCATTATTTGATTGGGATAATGACAACTTTTATAGTACTCTTTTGTTTTTTTTCTATGTTTATAATATATAAAGGTAATATGTGTTTTAACTCTCTCAGTTTTCTGTCTGTCAATATCAATCTTAATCCCTTTACTTTACATAAGCTGCTGCTGGTCAACATAAGATTAAATTCAATACAAGTACGTGTCAGTATTGCGATCGAAGAAAGAAAAATATTATTACTTGAAAATAGCATTGAAAGTGGTACGTAAGTTATCGGTCGAGATGGTGGACCTGATAAATATTGAACACTAATAATATGTTTGTAACAATATATTTGTAATTTTAAGTGAAATTGATTTTTTTTTCTTATTTTAAATTTTAGAACTCATGGATAGTAAAGAAATTATTTGGATAAGTTTTTACTAATTTTTTTATTTGACAAACAGATTTTTCATATGAATTAAATTGTTAAAATATTTCATGTTGGCTAATCATTGTTATGTTATAATATTATAATATAATCTATGCTAAGATCTATTTTTCATGTGGAAAAAAAAATTGACAATAACTTATTTTAATAATTTTTTAATAATTTTCTTACTATAAGTATTCAAAGAAACAAATATCAATTTCACATATTTAATAACCATGAAAAAACATAATTAGCCTATGCTTATCTACAAGATTGATAAATTTAGTTTTTGTACTTTTCTTAATTGATAAATGTTGTTTCTATATTAAACTTAAAGACGGCATAGAGGAGGGGAAATTTTATCACCTATTTAAATATGTGGACTAAATTCAATTTTTTTATTGTAGGAAAAAATAATAGAATAGAAAAGTGCCTCTAATAAATTAGATAAAATGTTAATCACATGGTTGAGAATTTATGTAGAATCTAAAATGATTACTACACATACGTAAATCACAAACGATTTTACTCAACCACAACTATAAAATGATTGTTTAACATTAAAGAATGTGAAAAAAAAGTCGTATTTTTAATCGAAAATTAAAGAATCTAGAATATATCTTATCCTAAATATAATTGATTTTTTATGGTCATTTTCTTAATGTTTGCGTATGTGAAAAGGGAAAAGTAGGATAGTATTAGCCGTACAAGTATATATAATAATCCTCGAAAAAAGGCACTTGCGATTTGGTAATCTTTGGGTATCGAAGCCGATTATGATCTCTTTTCGAGATTAGTTTAATTTTAAAAATAATATTTATTCAAAAAATATCACAACCATGCTAATTGCTATGTAACGGAATATTCATCATATATTAAGTTTGAAACGTGGTATGTAAATCTATAATATTAATATTAATTAATCAAAATTACAGTTAAAATATATATTTTCTATATTAATAAATATTTTCTATATTTAGAGATAATTGATTAGAACAATCTTAAGATAGCATATAATGTGTTTATATTTTTAAAATTAGAATAGAAATAATTATACTTTATTGTTGCTTGGTTGTATAAAATATCACGGAGGGTAGATATGTGATTCATGTGACAAAGTGAGTCTAACAATGAACATACACACTATGAAAGTATTTTAGAAGACTCTATTTGACAAAAAAACTAGTTATACTTTTTCTTTATCAGTAAAAAAAATGAAAATAATAGGAGTCATAAAGGGGTGCTTAACCCATGAAGAGAGAAAGTTCCATACTTAATTATCCCACAACATAAATTCTAAAGAGAACCTACTGCATCCATCATACATAAAAAATATTTCAATTGTTCATCCATCTTATATAAAAAATATTTCAATTGTTCAAGCTATTTGGACTATTTTTATTTAAAGTTTTGCATCCATTTTTTTATCAATAAATAATTAATAAATTAAAAAAGATATTTTAGGAGTGTTTCAATCTTTATAAAAGCCTACTACCTAATCACCTTAATCACCTTTGTTCTTGCCGGTTGACTTGCTGTTGGTCAAACTCTACGATCGCTAGCACCTTCTTCCTCCTCCTTCACTGTAAAATAGCTTGCCTGCAAAAGAAAGAAAGAGAGGCGCCCTCGCGGCCGTGTGCACTCCGACGCTCAAGTCAAAACTAGGGCAATAAACACCAAGTGTATAGTAAAAGAGTGTTAGTCTCAAAAACTGCGTACCTTCCCCTGGAGCCTTAAGCCCCGGTGTCATTAGGTTATCTCTAGTAACCAACTGTCCCTGCATGGAACATTATCTTTAGGAAGAAAATATTCCGTGGGTGAGAGAATGCTATTATTTGTGTGTAATCTTTAACAGCGTATCTTTGTATATTTGGAGTGCTACTGTCGCCACCTGCATATCAATACATATTACTAGGCACAATATCTTTTATCTCTTAATCTTTTGGCGTGTATAGCGATAACCTTCTATCTTCAAGCAATTGTCTTTATGAATGAATATCACGGCATATTGTTAACCCTCACGTTGCGGGGTCTATCCTTATGATTTAAACTAATCTCTCACGGGCCCTTAAACCCCTCACGTGCCATTACATGCAACTCTAAGGATAAATCTCTTATGCCAAAGCTTAGCGTTTGCCGATGACTGATCACCCTTCTCTGAGGAGGCACACCGATCACCCTTCTCCGAGGGAACACACCGATGACGGATCACTCCTCTCTGAGGGGACACACTGATGACTGATCACCTCTCCCTGAGGGGGCACACTGATGACCGATCACCCGCTACTCCAAGCTCCCTGCGAGGTCCACTCCACATGGCTTTGGCCCATGCTGTGGGACCCAACTGACGTGGTTCACCCTTTACTATCTGTTCTCGATGACCGAGGTCTGGCCACTACAACCTTACTTATAGATATATAAACATAGATAAAATTAACTTCACCGACAATCACATACCATAATATTTTGAAATCTGTATTTTGCATCCATAGTATATGGCTTCACTCCTCTTCTCCATGAAAAGAAAAAAAATGTCATAGTAAAAATGAGTATTTGTTGTTAATTGCTTTTACAATCCGAAAAATTCTTGTCAAAGGAAATTGAAGTTTGCAAAACAGGAAGATGTATTTTAGGTTGAGCATAGCAGTTACGGATAAAAGCAAAAACCATAGTATAAATGATATTCTCATATTAGAATAACACACAAAACTTACATACTCATCATGCATTCATCTATTGTTGTGCCTACTACTGCTTCTATCCATGTCAATATAATTTACCTATCATTTTAATACAAATCATTGAACATAAACACCAATAAAAAAAAAAATTGCCTTATTATAATTGTAGTGTATCCATGTCCATATTTTCAACTGTGATTTGCAAAATACCACCTCAACATCCAAACATTATTTTTCAAAATAATGGCATTTCTTTGTTCCCAAATTCATCTAACTATAATTATCCATATTCCTCTCCAAATCTTATTCCTTACTTCATTCAATTCAGTCATATTAAACTACATAAAATAATGTGAGCTAGGATCACAAAAACTAATTATACTTATAAAGGAAAATGTACAATTAAAAGCGTTAGATTAGAGGTGTTATAAGTTTAGGTTTGTTCGATTACACAAAACTAATAGGAATATGCATATGTTTGTTAGGCTAAAAGTAGTACTTGTATCTAATAAGATATGTTGCTCATATAAACTATGTTTTACATTGATGTATCTAACTTTAGCGTTATCTAGTCATAGAAATATGACTTCACGTGCCACTACAAGAAATTTTCAAGTTATCAACTAATAATTACCTACAAATTTTGATTCGTATATAAATAAGAACTTACATAAGGATTTTATTTACAAATTATTATTCGTATGTGAAATTGAGTTATCTATGAATTTTTTCATATGTAATAGTAAAGTAGTTTGACATCAATAATTCGTAGATAAAATCTGTACATAATTTTAACGTTTTAAGGTGGAAAAATTATCTACAAATTTTATCTGTATATATTCAGATATGTGGACAAGTAAGATCATGTGTTACCTATTCACTGTACATACAAATTATAATTATAAAAAATAAATTGTTAAAAATTAAAATTGATATTGATATTACTATTAATATGATTAATAATAATAAATAATATTAATAATTTTATTAATAATAATAACAACAATATTAATAACAATTACAACATTAATAATAAAATAATAATGTTAATAACATTAATAATAATAATATTAATAACAATAAAAATAAAATTAATTATATTACTAATAAAATTATTATTATTATTCTTAATATTAATATGAATAGTAATAATGGTAGGAATAGTAATAGTAAAATTAATAATATTATTATTAATATTTTTATTAATGTTATTAATATTATTATTGTTATTAATATTATTATTCATGTTATTAATATTAATATTATTATAAATTTTATTAATATTGTAATTAATAATACTGTTAAAAATATTAATATTAATAGTATTATTATTATTACCAATGTTACTAATAAAATTATTATTTATATTATTATTAAGAATAATATTATTATTAATGTTGTTATTAATATTACTATTAACATAATAATATTAATATTTTTAATAATAGTATTATTATTAATACCAATAATGCTAATAACATATAAATAATATTTTTATTTGTATTATTAATTATTGTTAACATTATTAATACAATTATTAATATTAACAATATGATTATTAATATTATTTTTAGTAATAATCATAATAATAATAATGATCATTAATCTAAAATGAAAACATTTTGTGATTTAGTAGTTAAAATTTTTATGTGTAATTCAGGCTAATTTTTTCTCGAACCAAATTCTAAACATTAATAATAATAGATGCTTTTATTTTTGTGGTTTTTATGAATATATATATATATATATATATATATATATATATATATAAAAGAATATATTTTTAGTTCTAATTATTCGACTAGTATGATAAAATAATAATATTAATCGGGGTGTTACATTTGTTATATTGTTTTATAAAAACATTACGAAAAAATAATTCATATATGAGAAAACCTTAAAACAATTTATAAGAACGTTTATTTGAAAAATGGGCTCAATGATAGGATCCACGAATTATATATTTATTTAAATGCATGCGTTTCAATATTAATCTATACAGTTTAAAAATTCTTTGTTAATGAACAACACTATAAAATATATAATACATAGATATGCAAATATATTAAAATATACATTAAATTTACTAACCTGCTGTTATTTAAAATTAGAGAAATGGATGTATTTTAAATACAAAAAAAATAACATTATAAGGTTATAATGTAGAGAAATTAACATATTAGTCACTGTCCTTAGTTATTATTAGTTATATGAAACTGAATCATGTATTGAAAAATCCTTATACTTAATTATTATTGTTTTAAAAACACTTTTCAAAGAAGCCAAATTAGAAAATATTAATATAACATTTAAATTATTTAAAAAATTATATGTTAAAATTTAATCAAATCCAACAACGTTTTTAGTTATAATTTTATTTGATGAGTAAAGAATTAAAATTTAGGATATTTGTAATAATATAAGGTTATAAAATTTTAAAAGAACATTATTGTAACACCCCGAAAATACATCTAACTATTATAATACACATTCTACATATTTCTATACAAACTTAGAATTTTTCAAAATATCTTTATTACAAGATTATGACTTATAGAAATACAATTATTTACAATATAATGTTTAAAATATCCTAAAACCTTCCAAGACCTGTATAATCATCTGCTCGTGTACGTAATACAATCATCGCAGTTCAAACACAACAAGAAAAGCAAGGGTAAACTAGTGAAAAGAATTTTCATAACATATCTAATTCATGCAAAAAGAACAAATCAAACTAATAATTTACAAACATTTCTTTAAATGTTGTTATATAAAATATCAATATCAATTTCATCATTCATATAGATCACACATGGATCTATTTTCAATCACGGTCATTGGATTTCCTTTCAATCCCACATCGTCTTCCGGAAGACTAATTAAGTATGCCCCTACCAGAGACTACCACCTGATCCAAAGATTACCTGCGAATCCAACAGAAAGGATCAGGGTAAGTTCAAACATCCAATACCGAGTGTTTACAGCGGGACCCAGTGTGTATGAACTCCCTCTCAGCTTCTCACCACCTGATATCTTAGTCTACATGACTTAGATCATCAGTGAAGCTAGAGGATTTCCGTTAAACATAGGCTTTTCATACTTAATGCCATCAAACAACAATTCATACATTATCCCAAATGTATGACATCAATTTCATACGATTTTCATCATTCAATCACATAACATTTAAAAATTCATACCATTTAAGAACTTTTTCCAACATAAAAAAATAATATTTAACTTTCAAACTATCAAAATATAATATTTATACATGTTCACATAACATAAAACCAAACAATTTTATCAAACAACATCCCTATAAGAGAAATTGAATATTGGGACCACGTCCCTTCCACATTCAGAATCTTCTAGCCTAGGGTGCTATTAAAAAATTAGATTTAGCTTCCCTTACCTTAATTGTTTGCTTTCCAAGCAACTTCTAGAATTTTATTTCCCACAGTCTGGATAAGCTTCAAGATTTACGGGCCTAATGCAAGTTATCCAAATATTACCAAATTTTAGTATAAGCTTAATCAAGTTGAGAGAAACACTTTTCTCAACTGGCCCCACTAATATTGATGACTAAATCATAGAGAAAAACAAAGAATAAGGGAACTTTAGAGTAAAAATGAACTTACTCTGTTTGAAAATCTGATCGGGTAGAAATGTACCCTGACTCCTCAGCTACATCATAGCGTGATTAGATTTTGGAATAGATGAGTTATGGAAAAGAGGTGGAAGAGAGAAGGGGAGTTTCGGCTGTTACAATTATAGAATTTCTATGTTAATGTGCATGTTTATAAATGAATTCATATAGTTTATATGGAATGAATAAAAAATGTAATCCCATGTGATAGGTGATTAATTAGAGTTGTTTGAAACTTTGAAAATTTTGATATGCATGCATAGGAGAAAGTCGTAAAACAACAACAGAGATACATCAATCACATCACACGGCAATCATGCATCTTCTTCTTTCTTTCTTTTTTTTCAATATTTCATTATTAATTTCATGCCACCAAATCATGGTGCCAAGGGAATGTATTAATTAATCTATTTATTGTTATTTTAATCATGAGTTGCATAAAATTCACATGTCCTCTGTTTTATTTTAAGTACTCAGCATATTCTGTTTTCACGATTACCATTCTTCCTCCTCCTTCAGACAACAATTTTTTTTTTCTCCGACAACTTCTTCATTAATCGAACGCTCCTGTCATGGAGGAAGTTAACGGTGTATACCTTGTTTCTTTATCGTACTCATTTTTTTACTCTCTTTTATGTCAAATACATGATTTAGTTTTTCCAGATTCCTATTTTTTTAGGGTGTGAGGCTTGTATGCTTATGGGTTTTTCTTGCTTACCCTTTTCATGGTTTTGTGCTTTGCATTGATTTTTTGAATCTTTTTGCAATATGTGCATGCTACATTTCGGTTGTGTGTTGATGATATTTGCAGAGCGTTGAATTCTTTCGGGACTTTGTATTAGAAGTAATGAAGTATATAAAGTCACCAGGGAAATGTGAAGTTTCATAAGATTGATTACATGCATCCTTGAAAATTGAAATTCCCTTCCTAAATGAACAACAGAACAAGTATTGGATATTTAGAATATAATGTTTCATTTACTTCGTTGTGTTTATTTATTTTTCTTTCTTTTCTTGATTCTTTCAGTTGTGGAAACTAAAGATGGGACTGTCTCAGTAGCTTCTGCGTTTGCTGGTCACCATGAAGGTAATTCTTTTGCATAGTTTAGATTTCTTGTTGCAATTTTGCTCTATTAGTTATCCATGGCTGGCTTCATAGATGCATTTTTGTTTAATGCCTCCTATTTCTTGATATTTTTCGTGGTCAATTTTATATCTGTTTCAGATGTCATAGTCCTATGCATGTCTTATCATTTCATCAATAGAAAGAAACCTGAATTTGGTATTCATAGGGCAAACATTAGGCTTGAAAACAAATGATGTATTATACATCTAATCTTTCAAAGCCTGTTTACGTAAATCAATATGTAAAGCATCAGTTGGAGTTTTTGTTTGCTTGCTTGATATTTTGTACTAGTCTCTTAATTGCTTTTCTTTTGATGTGGTCGTTGCTTAATTAGTTGTGCAGGATACAGACCACAAATTTGTAACGAAAGCTGTTGAAGAAGCATATAATGGGGTAGATTGTAAAGATGGAGGCCCATTTGGTGCTGTTATAGTTTGTAAGGGTGAAATAGTTGCTAGTTGCCACAATATGGTTCTGAGAAACACAGACCCAACTGCTCATGCTGAGGTGACAGCAATAAGAGAGGTTCGATTTTGAATAGGCAAATGATGCCCTTGTACAACATGAAAAACATTTTATTTTAGTAAATATTTGTGTTTTTGGGACTCAAACATATGCCCTGACAAGTGACGATTTTGATTCTAAAGCAATGTTTGTCTATTATTGGTTATTTTTTGAAGTGTCGATTTTGTTGTCAATATCTTGTGTTTTTTACATGCAATGATACTCATTTGTTGGTGGATATTCAAGATTTTTACCCAAGGGATCTACTGATTAAGAATTTACAATCTCTGATCGGAATGGTTGAAACTTGAAAGGATGGATAATAATCATAACAGATTTCATAGAAATATACCACTCAAACCTCGGACACATCCGTTGGTTTTATCTCATTGGGGGCAATTATCAAGCCCTCATTGAGATTATCTTTAGGACAACATGTCTGTGTAAAATGATCGATTTGGATTTTCCAGTTGTCAAATAGGATTTTAGACTTATGTTCAGTTCCTTCTATGCAAGCAAAATAAAAAAAAAAGGTAGGTATAATGTGCTCTAAACAACTAGTTTTGAGATCTGATACATGTAGAACAAAATCATGTTAGTATTTAACAGACATCACCATTTAACCTATGTTTCCTAGTTTTAGTGAACTCCTTCTGGAAAGTGGTTCAAACCTTGTTAGTATTTGTTCAAATTTTAGATATGATGCCTAAAGATTTGACCAGATTATACTTTATGCAAATGGTATAGGGCTATGTACGCTTTAGGGTACTGATGTCTGTTTAAATTTTAGTATGTAGATTATGTCTTAGGTGAAAATGTTGCTGCATTGTGAAGAATTTAAATGTGTATTTGAAACTGCTACTAGATTTGATACCTCACTTTCAGAACAATAGGTTTACAATTAGACAAGTAGTTGGCTGGTATGACTCTATTTAGGTTTTGGATAGGGTGGTTAAGGCTTTAACTTCCAAAAGAACTGAAATGTGATTGAGTTACTCTGCATGTTTTGTGTTTTTTTATGCTTTAGGTGTAAGAAACATTATGCAGTGAATGATAAACAGAAACTAACAAATGCAATGTTTTCACTTTACAGGCATGTAAGAAGCTTAACCAAATAGAACTTTCAGACTGTGAAATATTTACTTCCTGTGAGCCTTGCCCCATGTGCTTTGGTGCAATCCACCTTTCTCGAATTAAGGTTGGAAATTGCATTGCACTGCTTTTCCTATGTGTTTCCTTTATACCACATTTATCATGTTTGGAGCTAACTCATTACAGTATTCTTTTGTAACAGAGGTTAGTTTATGGAGCAAAGGCTGAGGCAGCAATTGCTATTGGGTTTGATGATTTTATTGCAGATGCACTGCGAGGTACTGGATTCTATCAGAAAGCAACACTGGAAATCAAAAGAGCTGATGGTAATGAAGCCATGATTGCTGAAGAGATCTTTGAGAAAACAAAGACAAAATTCCAAATGTATTAGATCTGTCATTTTTCACATTGGGCTAATCAGGATTCCTTTGTTTAAATTATAGAGAGTGGATTGAGCTCATTTGAATACACATGATACAATTTGAACTGTATTAGATGATGACTATATCATTGTCAAAGTATTATATCTTCACACCAGGGTATTATCTAATATTAATACACCCCTTTACTTACTTATCATGTTACTGTTGTTGATGACATCAAGCTTTTATATTTCCTGAAGCTACGTTTTCATGGACAAACATGCCTTGGTAACATAGGCTTAAACATTTTGGGAGTCTCTGAGATAGGTAACCTCATGATTAGTATAATAAGTAGAGAATTAGTTCTTGTGATTTGAGAGGACATTCAGATAGTTGTGAGGAAATCTACACCTTTCAAAACCATTGGTTCTCTTCACAGTTGTAGTTCAATTACTGTCACTAAAATATATATATATATATAAAAAAAAAAAAAACACCTTTAAGATGACAACTTATTTTTGGGAAAAAAAGTAGCTTAACTTTTAGAAAAATAATTTTTTAATGCTTATTTTTTATTTCTTTGTAGCATTCTCATATCTTATTTGATGTTTATTTATATTTTTATTAGTTTTTGGTAGATTGTTTTATTAGGTAGTTCTTTTATCTTCTTCAACTTAGTCTCAAAATCACTTTACTTTGTTTTCAATGGTTAACTATAATAATTTTTTTTACTTTTAAATTAAAGTATTTAAGTATTGAGTATATCAGAATAACATATCCAGTGGTTTCTAAATTATAATTGCACCCCTTTTTTTTAAATAAAGGAAAAATTTGTATATAATTTTAAAAAACTGGATGCTAGTGTAATTCGAGAAAGTTATCAGTGCCGTGTAAATTACTATTAACTTTTTATTAAGCACCAATATACAATAAGTTAAATATTTTATCATTTCTAGTGTATATTTAAATTTCTTTGATTAATTTATGTATGATTTTCAAATTACCTAAAATAATTTATTAGTGAATAAAAAAATTTCATTTTTAAAATTAATATTTTAAAAAATATATGATTTTAATATTTTCATTATCATTGAAATCATTTTACGCAATTTAAATTAATTTCACTAATGTTTTTATTTTTGTAGATATACTTTTTTTCATTGGACAGAAGAATACATTTAAACATAATCAAAGTTTCTAAAAATATTTATCAACTATTTTTTATTACAAAAAGAGATTTTAAATTTAAAAAATAAATAATGTCCAACAATTTTTACTTTAAATTCTAAACTTTTATTTTTAACTTTTAATATGAAAGAAAAGTTGTGTGAAACATATCCCAACTCAAGCTCCTTTAAAAGGTTAGTTCAAGGAAATATTTATTATTTTGTTCAATAAAAACTTATTATTAAGGCAAAAACTATAATTGATAATAAGGTACAAGTTGTTATACTCATAATAATTCAAATGTTCTGATTGAATTGTGACTCGGGACTATCCACAGGGAGATATATGCCACACTGAATGACTAGTTTTTTTTTTTTTTCTTGATGATCAACAGTTTAATATCATTTTTTATGAGAGGAAAGGGACTTAAATTTTGTATTTTTATTTATATATATTTTTATATTGATCATGATGGTTATAATAGCCAATTATTTATATTTTTATGCCATATTTTGTCTTTCTGGAGCAACTACAACAATCTTGGGATAATCTTGTGCAGATAATTGTTTTAGTAAATACATACAGGATAAAAAAGAAGTAAAATGTTTTAAGAATAATGATGTTTTTGGTCTTGGAAAAATTGGCAACATTTAATTTTTATTTGTGACATTTAAGAACAGTGTAGATTTTTTGAATACCCAGTTTCATCCTTCTACCTAAGTGTCTGAAGTTAGTATCCACAGTTACTTGGTGAAGTTTCTAAGAGACTTCATAAGTGTTGAACGCATAGATTTTGTCCCCTTGTTAGGCAGAGCAGTGAGCAAATGTTGAACAGTCTAACAGAGTTAGAATAAAAACAAAGGTGGATAAAAAGTCAAGGCAAAAAGAATGAAAATTTTAGCTGTTAACTAAGTTTTTGAAACAAAGTTGAATCCAAATTAAAGGGTAATGATGAATAGAGTTTGTAAGTTGATGGAAGGAAATGTTGAGCGGTTATTGCGGTGTTTGGTAGGTCAATGCAATGAAGAAAAATGCAAAAGCTTAACTAAATTAGCAACAATCATATGCATGAGTTTACCTCAAAACTGTAGCTGGACCCTTTTTTTTGGCTATTATGCAGTCAAATATGTTTGGTTGAATTGGTCTTGTGTGAGTGTGAAGGTGATGGCCAGCGCCGCTTTTCTTTACCACCTTATTCTTTTCTTCTTCATGACTTTGAAGCAAAGTTCTTTCTCATCCTTTTCATTTTGAAGGAGTAAACCCAATGCCCCACACTACAAGCCAACCAACACAACCCAATTCTTCAACTTTAGTCTGTGTCCTCTTTCCTCTTCTGTTTGCTTCTTTTTGGATTGCTATCAGACAAAACAAAACAGACTTCACTTCTTAATACAAAATACAGAGGGAAGACTCTTCTTTTGTTTCTTGAATTCAACCTCTCTTCATCTTGGACCCAACTTTTCACAAACACTCTCACCACTGTAAAAACAAAAAACTAATTGCAGATTATTATTAATAATCATATTGTTCAAATAATTTTTGTTGGAGATCCACGTTAATTAAAAATAAGAACATTTCATTGTATATAAGTGGGTGCAAACCTCATCTTATAAATTAGTTTTATAAGATTGAGTTAAACTTAAAGTTTACTTTTTAATATTTTTAATAAATTTAGCGTAAATTTTTTCTTCTTCTTCATTTTTAATAGTTCTTTTCTACTACATTTATTTGTAAGGGTTGGTGTAGAAAAAAAAATAATAATTGAGCATATTGATGGTTTGACCGAATGCTAAAAAAATATAATAGAAATTGAATTCCTTACCAGTTACGCCAAGTTCCAGTGTCAATAGGTTATGGGAAAATGTTTTGACCACACCTATAATTTTATTTTATACAATTGATGAATTTAAAAATAAATATATATAATAAAAAATAAATTTATAATAAAATAATATTAAGATAATAGTATTAGAAATTATAATAAGATTATATAAAATATGAGTCATCCATGTATCATTCCATATAATTTATGTTGGTCTAATAATGTTTTCCAAATAAAATTTTATGGGCAAAGTCAGGATTTAAAATATTATTTATTGAAATAAGAGACATCCACATAGGTATGTTAATTAGAAAATATTGAAATTTGGTTAATCTAGATTTAGGCGCATTGTGTTTATCTGGTGACGTGAGTATACAAGTTTTTCCCTTGGTGGTGATGTCCATCACTGGCAAAGTCAATTTTCATCAAACACGGGACAGAGGACGCGCAAAGAATGATGTTTTTTTCCAAGTCGTCTTTAGGATTCTGTCTATTATATGTACACATTTCCAGACTCAAGATGTTGGAGTCCTTGTGATTTCACAACCCTAAATCACTAATTTTATATTTAAATAGGTTCAAAATTACAAAAATAAAATAAAAACATTACCTTATATTTGAAGTTTGAACGGTAGCATTTTCAATCATATATACATACGTATAATTGATAAGGACACCGTCGGATTATATAGTCAGTTCTTTCTCTCTTTTTTTTAATAAACAAAACCCCAGCATGTCTGTTAGTAGGGAGTTATTGAATTTCTTTTACATAATAAAATCTATTTAAGAGATTTATATATGGTTAATAAATATTTTCATACATTTGAATGAAACTCTTGATTTTCTTTTTCCATATGTTAGACAAATAACATGTACAAAAATTAGCGTTCCCTACAACCATAGGGCATCATTCATCCTCTTGTGAATGTGATATATATGTAGTAATAAAGTCACCATTGCAAATTGGATTTCCAGCAACTTCGCACTTCCAAACAATGTATAAAATATACCCATAAAGTAAATTTTTGGTATTAACATTCCTTACAAAATAGTGTTTACCAACTCCTCTATCAAAGTTTTGTTATGGTAGACCATCTTTATACTAAATCAAATATTGTTTCATTGAAATATCTCAACACCCATTTCAAAGCTTTCCAATAAACGCATTGAGGATCTATCATGAACCTGCTAACCGCACTAACAATATGTGTCAAATCCGATCTGCTACATACCATTTCTTACATGATGCTCCCTACTCCATTCCCATACAAAGTAGTATTCATCTCTCTTATTTTCTCCATCAAAACTAGGAGCTTGGATAACTAACAGCCTTGTGTGGTGTCCGTGTTCTAAAAAATTTAGATTTATACATCCTAAACCTCTTAATCATCTTCTGCAAATATCTCTACTAAGATAGACACAATATCCCAACCATGGGATCCTTTTGTACATTCATCCCCAATATTTGTCTCTTTCGACCAAGATCCTTAATTTCAAACTTTGAGCTTAATTTATTTTAGCTCTTCCAATTCATTTTTATATTGGTTGGCTATAGGGATATAATCTACATATAAGAGTAAGAACATCATAGACTCTTATTCTTTCTTGAGGATTGTAAGAGTGTTTGGAACCTCAGCCCAAACACTTAGGTATGGTCGGCTCGATTGTATAAGTTATGCCTAACTCGGCCTGGGCCAAGTATGGGCCCAATATCACACTGTGAAGTTAGTTCAGATATTTTGATAGGTCTACATGGAAAAGATAATTAAAAACAACAAGAGGAATAACTGAATTATTGAAAGCATATTATTAAATGCAGATAAAAGCGGTTATTAATGTTGGCACCGAAAAATAATCGGTACACATTAACACAATATTGTTATTGTTGAATTATATTGTTGTTGACGAATTATATTGTTACTGTTGAATTATATTCTGGATGTTGAGATTATATTCTCATTGATGGAAATTGTTGAAGGAATGTCTACAAAAGAGGCTTAAGACCTTGCGTAAAAATATCTTTACTGATATATACTAAGATAATTATCGTTGAATGCTCCTGCTGACTTGATCATCGGAGTCTTGTCAACAGGTGGAGTCTCCTCTCTTTTTGTCATAAAGTGCCCAACAGCAGATCAACAACTCGGTTCCACTACACAGTGAAGACACTCAGTTCAGATCTCGTTTATAGACTCAACACAAGTGAATCGACGAGAACATTTAGCACCCACCGTAAGGACCGATAAAACTTGATCCCACCCACAATCACGACTAAGCATTCTAATGTCCCTCCAGCGTGATGAGAAACACGAGATAAGAAACTGTAGGATATCAAGAAAGTAAGGACCCGTGGGATTTGATAAAAGATTTACTTATTATTATTACTAAACAAATAAATAACTAATCAAATAAACAATAATTTATAATTTTGTATCACTCTGTATCTTATAACTTCCTTTATTTTAAATCTTTTTAATAATTCTTTTTATATATATTTATTTTTGGATACTTTAGTGACTAAAATAAGAAATCATTTTGATTTTTATATTTTACTAAAATTTGCTAAATATATATTCATGTTTTAGTTTGAAAACTTAACTAGACTGATATTGGTAAAAGAAATTTTAAAAATAGTTTTAAAATAATACCAACTTGTAAGATAAAATTTATTTAAAATGTGATTAAATATTAATAAAAATATAATATTATATGTTTAATTTGCTTATAATTAACAAATGTATGTATATTTATTTGTGTGTGAATTAGAGATGACAAGTAAACGTCTAGTTTACCAAGGTTTTATGAAACTTGTGTCATAATTGTGACACATTACTCATTCACAAACTCATATTATTTTAAATTATTAATATTTATTTAATTTTATTTATAATTTTTTCTTTCTTAACATTTAAGAGAAGGTGTGTTTTCATATCACTACGTTATGAGTAAATTTAAAATTCATTATCATTAAGGTTAAATTCATTATAATTAAAGTTAAGTGTTTCTTCATTTTTTCGGCTTCTCTTCCCTTCTTCCACCTCTCACTACATATAGATTCTACTATATAGTACCAAAATTTTTCGATCTAAATAGTCAAACTTCTATGATCGAATATCATTTGGACGTAGTTGAAATAGTTCTCAAACATCCCTTATTAATCATGGTATGAAATGTTACCTAATATTAACATTAATCTAATAACTCACTTTAATCAAGTTTAGAAGTCCATTATGACCTTATAAATATACACTTCAATTAAAATAAAGATTTACATTAAACAATATTTATTATTCTTAGTCACTATATTTCGAATACTAACTTAAAGTATCGAAGTACCTTTTGCAAACACATTATCTTTCACTCGAAATTGAAGACCATAAATAGTACTAATTCCACCAAAGATAGTGAAGAACATCAAGATCTTTCCGATCCATATAAAAATAAATCTAAAAACTTATTTAACCTTTATTATTTATGAATATAATAAAAAGATATGAAGCATTATGATCCTAATAAAAGTATTTGAGGCTAATTCAGAGTGCCCTCTTTCTACTTCCTTATTAATGTGATTCCCATGCATCAAGGGAAACCAACCATAGTCCCCTTTCATTTTGTCGTCATGGAGGGTGCTTCTTTCGTTGACATACCTTATTATATATATATATATATATATATATATATATATATATATATATATATATATATATATATATATATATATATATATATATATATATATATATATATATATATAACTTTCCACATAAATCTAAACACATTCAATGTATTTAATGCCTCAACCAACCAATCACATGAATATGGATCTTCTAACCTGCACAAATGAAGGGAACGCGTTTTAAATACAACACACCGTTTTCAGCCATTCTCTCTCACCAATCTGAAACCAAAGAAAAAACACACTGTTCACTACACTTTTAAAATAATTTTCTCTTCTCAAACTTTTATTTTAGGATTAGTTAGGCTTTAAATATTTTATAACTATTTTTAACTTAGTCTTTATGATATTTTTTATTCTATTCAATATCTAAAGTTTTTACATTTTCACTTGCATCTCATTATTTAGTGTAAAGCATTATTGTTACTTACGCGTCATTTTCATGAAAAAACTAAAAAATTGTTTAATTAAGTTTTTAATTTCTTATAAATTTAATTATTTTCAATGATTTTTTTAATAAAAACACTTTTTACAAGTATCCAAAATATTTGTATATTTTAATTGAGTAGTTGTTCTCAATTGGGAGTGACATAACGAAAGAGTATCAATTAAAAAATACAAAGATTTTTTTTTTATACTAAATAGAATGAAATGTTTTTAGATAAATTCATATATAAATAATCAAATTTATGAGATATTTAAAATTTAATTAATGATAAAATTTAGTGATAAACATTCAATTAAAAAATATAAATTTTGAATACTTAATAAAAATAATTTTTTATTTAAAATTTAATTCAAAATACTTAAATTTACGAGTAACATAAAATTAATTAAGCTTTATTTTATACTAATTTTAGGTATGAGTACAAGTCTTACATTTTCAAAAATAATAATAAATTAAACAATATATAATATATAACTGAAATGACTCTAATTTATCTTAAAATTTTGAATGAAAAGTAATTTTATGTTTTTCTATATTAATTTATGAATTATTGATGAATGTTATTCTATATTTTTTTTCTCAAATCACCCCCATTCTTTTACAATTAAATAATAATCAAACCGCTTCCCAACTAACAAATACAAAACAAAATAACACGTATTTGGGAAGAAAAAACCTTAGCTAGAAATCCATTGGCATGCCAATAATAGTCTTCTAGTCTAGAGACAGTTCTAATTTTTCATAAAACAGTTCATAATATCGTAAACTATGGAATTTTTATTTATTTATTTTAATAGAAAAGGTGTTAGCCAGAGAAAGATTATCTGTATAATAAAATACACACACAAAAATTACAAGTAAAATAATAAATAATTTATTTAATGATCATCGTAATATAAAAGACAGCTCTTTTGACTTTATCTCACATTTTCACATCAAGTTTTTAGCCGTCCTCTGTACAGTGGAAGGGTTTGCTTTAACCTAGTTATTTGAAAAAATGATAAATTTAATTTTCATTGTAAAAAATAAAAATACTTTCTCAGATACTACTTTTAAGATAGTTATTACAAAAGTTAATTTCATAAATTAAATTAAAAAAAAATGTATTTGTTTAAGTAGCACTATCTTTTCTCCCCTCTACTTAGACAAGGGCACTTGTATATTTTATGTGGAAAAATTCTTTGATAACAAGCAGACTTGATACTTAACAAAGACTATGGTGACCACAAGAGAGAGTCTTAGTTTATATATATATATATATATATAGCAGGTTGCATCCACTATATATGAAGCTATATATATGGTTTTGCTTCACAACTAGATTCCAATAGTGATATGAAGTCTGACCTGGAAGTGAAACCATACTACAACCCCAGAACAGCAGCTATAATTGCATATCTGATATCACACCATCTCAGTAACTGTGACTGTGCCACAAAGTCTAGATAAATGGAGGACAAAGTTGCATTCAAAAACTTGCTGGAAGTTCAGAAAAAGACATGTGTTAGCAATACAGATGCACTGAACTGGACTCAGGAACCCTCCATTAGAACTACTGTAAGTTAATTACCATCCATGTTATGTTGTATATATGCTACTTCTACCTAATTTTTCTTATGCTTCACTTTTATCTCTACCTATATATTCTTTACTTTTTTTTTATATCCAAGATAAATATTTTAGATTAGCTAGTAATTTGTTTTGAAAGCTAAATTATCATGTTCTTATTACAAGTATACCATGTTTGTGAATTGTGCAGCTAGGATCTACTCTTCTCGGTTTGAGGCTTAATAACTTTGAGCTTCCCCAAAATCTTGAGCAACAGCCACTGAACCAAGTGGGTAATCTTTGACAAGTTAAATTGATCTAAAACTGAATGAATTTTTTGACTGATGCCCCTGTGTTGGGTCTTTTCCGTGACTGGATTTAGTTGGGCTTGTTGCAAATTGAGCTAGAGGAGCTGAAGAAGGAGAATCAAAATTTAAGGTCAATGCTTAGTGAGATCACTGAACACTACGCAGATCTTCAGAATCAGTTATTGTTGGCGATGCGGCCAAAGAAACTATCTTCATCACCTCCGAATGATGAGGACATGCAGGCAAGTTTGACTAAGAATTTGTTTGATATATGTATGCTTATTTGACTGATAGTTCGTTTTGTTCTATTGCACTTTGCTATGAAAATTAATTACATCACTGTTTGCTTACTCAAAACAATATATAGGAGTAATAAGACTTGTACTGTTTGTTTTCACTGGGTATGTTGAATAGGTAGTACATAAGCAGGGCTCCAACAATGGTTGTGGGGTATTCTTAGGTTCTTTTGGAGTTCTTATCTGAGTCATATGCATATTCTTCCTAGTAACAATGATACATAGGTAACAAAAATTAAGTTCTTTCTAATTATTAACATCACATGTATTATTATCATTAATCTACAATAAGGACACGTATGAATAGTTAATTAAACTCTGCATACTCTTCTAACTTATTTTAAAACAAATTAATTAAAGGCATAAACCATGTTTTCATATGTCTATAGAAGGAAAGCAGGCAAGATAACGTGAAGAAGTCAATTTTACCCTCCTGGCAGTTCTTATACACTGGTAAGGTACCCTTCAGAAGTATTTACTTGTGTTGAACACTCAAGCAGAAACCTGACATATATATATACACTTACAATGTTGAAGGTAAAATGAATAACCAAATAACACCACAAGAAGCAAAAATCATAGAAGATCAGGCCTTTGAGGCTTCTTGCAAGAAAGCTAGAGTGTCCATAAGAGCACGATCAGAATCTTTGGTATGTACGATTTCTACCTTATTTTTTTTGTACAATTTCGTTTTATAAATTGGATTGATAATTCTTATATCATCTATCAACTACTAGAAAATTATTAATAAAAATTAATTTTAAAGACAAAAAATAATTAATTGTTATAATAACTAAATTAGATACCATTTTAGATATTAAAAAAAATTAATTTTTATTATTGTTAAATAGTTTTTAAATTAATATCTAATTAGTTATCAAGATTTTAATTACCAATTATTTAAATTTTAAATTTGGTAGCAAAAACTTTAGTAGCTAATTAGATACTAATTTAGAAACTATTTAACAATAATAGAAACCAATTTAAAAACCAAAATTTCTTTTAATCTATAAAATAGTCTCTAATTTAGTACTCTAGCAACTAATTATTTTTGTTTTTAAAATTGATTTTTATTTAATAATTTTTTTGTAATGATATTTTATATATGCATTAATTTAATTGATTTGAGTCTAATATATATGAAAAGTTATGTATAAATGATTAGAAAGAGTGTGTATTCACAAATGTAAATGAACTACATGTTAAATTTAATCTGATTCTTTGTTTTGTTGGAAGGATTGGAAGGTGAAATCGGAGTAATCATAAAAAGAACTATGGGATGGAAGTAAAATTTCTTTAATATTTAATAGTATTTATATAATATAAAATAAAAAATTATTAAAATATATTTTTTTCTAAAGAGTGTTATAGTAAGAAGTTTGATCTTTTTATATAATTGATTTATTCTTATTATTTTTTCACTCACATAAATATGTAGAGAGAACTTTCTTTACCTGTTCTCTTATCTTTATATCTTTATTTTTAGAAAAAACATATATATTAAAAAATTTAAATAACTTTATAATGTTATTCAATAAAATCACCACCAAGAATAAATTTATTAATTTTTACTATAATTACTTCAAAATTATACTGTAATAATATATTATCAGATGACAGTGCAAATCTTATTCTTATTTATTAGGTCTCTTCCTCTTATAATTTATTTCCTTCTTAATTCATATCCTTTTACTTTAGACAGCCTAAATGTAATTAATCTATAATATATAAATTTAAAGTATGGGATAATATTACAATTTTTTAAGGCAAAGATTAAATATTATTGGAGAGAAACTTGCAGACAACAACTACAAGTAATGTTGCATTTTTGTTGATCAACCAACATAACACTTGTCATGTCAAATGCAATAATTGAATTCATGTTGACTGTCTAGTTTAGTTAAATTCTTCCTTTCTTCTTTGTGCTAACATGTTTTCACCCGTAACTAATTCTTCATTTTCATAACTTGTTGTGCATTACTTTCTTCCAATGACATTAATTCAGTAGCATCTCCAGTAACAAATGATTATTCGGGAGCTTAATAAAGTATTAGTGCTAAGCAACTTTTCATGGAGGGATAACTAATGTTGAAGTTATTTTTAAAAAATTAAAGCTGTTTTTCTAAGCAAATGACATTTGTTTCAAGAAAAAAAAAAGTTAAATAAAGCAAGCATTAATTTACTTTTAAAGTCGTGAAGAAAGGGTGATCTAATTATCCCAAAAATGAACCCATAGAACTAAAATATAATTTTTATCCTAAGTTAGGTGGTTAATTGTATAATAGTGTAAAAATTTGATGCAAGTCATAATTGTGTATATATATGTATATAATTGTGTATTGGCATGTTATTGTTAGAAGGGTGATGGGTGTCTATGGAGAAAATATGGACAAAAGATATCAAAGGGTAACCCTTGTCCTCGAGCCTACTATCGTTGCAACATGGGAACAGAATGTCCAGTTCGCAAGCAGGTCTTTCTTCCCATCTTTTAATTCAATGTCTTTTCTCCTTTATATTAGATGTGACAAACACTTTTTCATTAACATAACATAAATACTCATTAAGCTAATGATGAGTTGTTTAAGATTTTGGAACATTTGAAAAGTGTCTATGAAAGTATCTTGCAGGTTTACTTAAGATATGTTGTTATTTACTTGGAAACAGGTTCAGAGGTGTGCTACTGATGAAAGTGTTGTGATCACAACCTATGAAGGGAATCATAATCATTCACTCCCTCAAGCAGCCAGATCCATGGCTTGCACAACATCAGCAGCACTGACCATGTTCCTTTCTGGCTCAACCACTAGTTCTCATGCCACCACTTTTTCAAATCATGACCTCTTCTTCTCTTCACTGTCTGCTTCTACCCACTATCAATCTGCATCATCATGTCCAACTGTAACACTGGACTTAACCCAGCCCCCTAAGAACTACCTCAAATTTCCAACTGCAACTGCTCTTTCTTCAAACCATTCTCAAACTTTCCCTCTTTCATTGAATGGTTACCCTCAACAGTGTGAGGGATTACCCTCGGAGAAAGAGCTTCCCTTGGTGGATGTTCTTAGTGCTGCCATCACCAGGGATCCTTCTCTTAGGGCAGCATTAGAAGCAGCCGTTTCCTCTATGGTTGGAGATTCTCAGAACATCCATAACCATGGCCAACTTAGTAGGAGTCCTTATGACCCTTCTTCTAAGATGCCTGCTGAAGCTTCACAGATTTAGAGTTGATAATGATTGCCAAGAAATTAATAAATTAAGCAAGCGAGACAGCAATTGTTGTGCCCATAAGTTTGCCAATCTAAAGGTTGAGAATTGGGTAGATTTTCAGTGATATGATGTTTTCTATTGGCTTTTTTCATAATACATTTCACCTCTCTACATTGGTTTTGTATAGTTGGGATTTGCTGAGATGTCGAAATTAACAGTAATGTCTAGCATGAACTGTCCAAAAAAGTTTATCTTGGTCCTCTGCAGAGAAGATAAACATATTTTATATATAATAAGTATAATCTATTGTATGTTATTTCTTGCAAGTAATCATATTTCTTAAGCATGTAGACTCTTGAAGTAGATGTATTGAGTAACGTCTGTTAGAGAAAGTTGGTTCCTTTTAAATAGATCTTATTTAGCATAGAATGTGAGTGGTGTATCTAAGTTAGTTCAGAAAATCAATCTTGATGATAATATATGAATTGGTGCTCTTTGAACCGATATTCTTGGAATACTCTCCAAGAGCTTCTTGTGTTTCACAACACTTGCCTTATGTTTCCTTCTTGTGTTTCACAATACCTTCTCATTTTACATAAGCAAAAAATAGTTTAATATTATTAAAGGAAAAGAAAGAATAGGATAAATCTCTTGTGTATA
Organism: Phaseolus lunatus; assembly: GCA_013389735.1. Classification (NCBI taxonomy): domain Eukaryota; kingdom Viridiplantae; phylum Streptophyta; class Magnoliopsida; order Fabales; family Fabaceae; genus Phaseolus; species Phaseolus lunatus. The sequence continues at coordinate 23,806,059 of CM023859.1, read as the reverse complement.
TTAAACACATAGAGTTATGTTTATATAGGAAAAATAAACATATGGACTAAGCCCATTACATAAATATGAAATATCAAACAATAACTATAATATCTCATAATATCTAACACTCCCCCTCAAGCTAGTGCATATAGATCATATGTACCCAGCTTGTTACAAATGTAATCAATCTTAGGCCCTCGTAAGAATTTAGTAAAAATATCTGCTAATTGATTATTTGAATTAACAAACTCAGTCTTGATATCTCCCGATATAATATTTTCTCGAATGAAATGGCAATCAATCTCAATATGTTTGGTCCTTGAATGAAAAACTGGATTTGAGCTAATATGAAGAGCAGCCTGATTATCACATATAAGTGCCATTTGAGTGACCTCTCCAAATTGCAATTCTTTAAGTAACTATTTAAGTCAAATAAGCTCACAAGCAGCTGAGGCCATAGCTCTATATTCTGCCTCTGCACTAGATCAGGCCACAACACTTTGTTTCTTGCTTTTCCAAGAGATCAAGTTATCACCAATGAAGACACAATAACTAGAAGTTGATCTTCTATCAGATGGAGATCATGCCCAATCAGCATCTGAATAACAAACGATTTTAGTATAGTTATTATGACCATATAACAAACCTTTTCCAGGAGAACCTTTAATGTACTTTAGTATACGAATGACTGCATTCCAATGATCTTCACATGGAGAATTAAGAAATTGACTCACCATACTGACTGTAAAAGAAATATCAGGACAAGTAACAGTGAGATAGTTCAATTTTTCAACTAATCGCCTGTACTTCTCAGGATCTGAAAGAGGTTCCCCCTGATTGGATAGAAGCTTGACATTGGGATCCATGGGAGTATCAACAGATTTCGAATTCATCAACCCAATTTCCTCCAAATATCTAATGCATATTTCCTTTGAGAGATAACAATATCATTATCGGATTGTGCTACCCCAATCCCCAAGAAATATCTGAGTTTACCAAGATCTTTGGTTTGAAAGTGCTGACAAAGATGCTGTTTTACTTGTGAGATGCCATGGTGATCACTGCCTGTAAGAACAATGTCATCAACATATACTACAAGATAAATACACCTAGCACTCACTGAATGATCTGCTTCACTGCGAGTCATACCAAACTGTTGAACAACATTGCTAAATTTTCGAAACCATGCCCTAGGAGACTGCTTGAGGCCATATAAGGATTTGCGAAGACGACATACCAATCCAGAAGACTCCCCCTGAGCAATAAAACCGGGAGGTTGCTCCATATAAATTTCTTCCTACAAATCCCCATTACGAAAGGCATTTTTAACATCCAGCTGATAAAGAGACCATTGTTGAAGAGCAGCCATAGCTATGAATAAGCGAACAGAAACCATCTTTGCCACTGGAGAAAAAGTATCACCATAGTCTAAACCAAAAATTTGGGTATAACCCTTAGCCACAAGACGAGCTTTGAGACGATCAATAGTACCATCAGGACCAACTTTGATAGCAAAAATCCACCTGCAACCAACAACAAATTTCCTAGATGGTAAAGGAACAAGTTTCCAAGTTCCATTATTCTGAAGCGCATTCATTTCATCAAGCATGGCCTGACGCCAACTAGGATGAGCTAAGGCATCACCTACAGATTTTGGAATAGATACAGAAGAAATAGACGAAAGGAAAGTATAAAAGGGTTGAGATAGTCTATGATAACTCAAAACAGTATAATGTGGAGAAGGATTACAGGTAGCACGTATACCTTTTCGGATAGCAATAGGAAGATCAGGTTCAACTATCTGAGGTTCAATTGTCAGAGCTGGAGGGGGATAAGGTGTTGGCACTAGAAGAGAATCATCTGATGGACGATGAGACGTTTGACGACGACTATACACCTGAAGAGTTGGTGGCGGTGGTGAATCTTTAGGTGCACTAGGTACAACAAGAGGGATATTAACTTGATTAGATGAAGACACAGAAGGAGAAGGACAAGACTTAAAGTAAAGGGAAGATTCACTAAAGGTGACATTGCTGAAATAAAATAACGATTTAGAGAAGGGGAGAAACATTTATACCCTTTTTGTGATCTAGTGAACCCTAAAAAGACACATTTGTGTGATTTAGAAGATAATTTATCAAGACCAGGACTAAAATTATGAACAAAGCATGTGGACCCAAAAACTTTGGGAGGTAAAGAGTGGAGAGGGTCATGTGGAAATAAAATAGAATGAGGAATTTTGTTATTTAAAACTGTAGATGACATTCGATTAATGAGATAACATGCACTAAGAACAGCATCACCCCAAAAACGCTGAGGAACATAGCCATGGATTAAAATAGTACGAGTTGTTTCAACAAGATGTCTATTCTTGCGCTCAGCTACCCCATTTTGTTGAGGTGTATAAGCACATGAAGTTTGATGAAGAATACCATGAGAAGCCATAAAATTTTTAAAAGAATGAGAAAGATACTCACGTCCATTATCACTATGCAAAACGCGAATGGAAATTTCAAATTGATTTTTAATTTCATTGTAAAATATTTGAGATATAGAAAACAACTTAGAACGGTTTTTCATTAAAAACACCCATGTAGATCTTGAATAATCATCAATAAAAGTAACAAAATACTGAAATCCTAAAGTAGACTTAATACGACTTGGTCCCCAAATGTCAGAGTGAACTAAGATAAAAGGAGATGAAACACGTTGTGAGACACTACTAGGAAAAGAACTACGAATGTGTTTCCCTAATTGACACGACTCACATGATAAACTAGACACCTTAGACAAACTTGGAACAAGCTGCTGCATCTTGGCAAGACTAGGATGACCCAATCGAGCATGAATGAGAGATGGAGAATCCATAATCGCGCCAACATGTGCAGAGATCTGTAGGTGATAAAGTCCATGAGACTCACATCCGGTGCCAATCATCTATCCCGAACTTCGGTCCTGTACAGAAACAGAATCTTTGGTAAAAGAAATAACACAATCAAAGGAACGAGTGAGACGATTAATGGATAATAAGTTAAATGGAGACCCAGGGACATAAAGAACATTATTAATAGATAAAGAAGGAAAAAGGTTAATATTACCAACACCATGTGATGGTACCCTATATCCATTGGCCATGGTAACTGAAGGTAAATAACCCGTAGTAGATAGGGAAGAGAAAAAAGATTTATTACCAGTAATGTGATCTGTGGCACCTGAATCTAGAACCCAAGGGCCAACGGAAGTAGAGTGAGTGAGGCCAACAAAAGATGTACCTGAATGTGCAACAGAAGCTGTGGAACTAGAGTTCTGACGATCCTCATACCATTTAAGAAATTCATTGAAAATAGCAGGCTGGCCTGGGGTATCAATTGAAGTATGGTCCACAGTAGAAAGTTGCACAGGAGCACTTTGAGCAACCGCAATAGATTTAGGAGGACAACCATATAAGGCATAACATCTGTCAATTTTGTGTCCAAGTTTGCCGCAATAGTCACACTTGTGACGCCCTTTGCCCGGCTTGTAAGGACGAGTACGATCATTATGTTGAGAGACTAAAGCAGAAGAGTCATCTACATGAGATGTTAATTCAGTGGTTTGTTTACTTGGCACACGCAGAAGTGTAGAACAAGTGGAAGTAAAATTGGGTACGATAGGGGATCCCAAAATTTGATCACGAACATGAGAATAATTATCAGGAAGACCATGTAAACTCAATAACATGAAGAACTTGGATCTTTGTTCTAGTTCTTGAGAAGGAGTGGAGGCAAGAGGTAATAACTCATTAAAATCATGAAGAAGAGCATGAAGTTTACCTAGATATTCCGCCATTGTACCATCAAGACGTTTGGGAACAACAATTATGAGGAGATTTTGACACACACCATAAAGACGTTGAGTATCATTAGTGTATAATAATTTTGCTTGTTCCCAAACTTCTGAACAAGTCTCATAGGTACGAAAAATTTGTTTTAAAGATGAATGAATGGTAGATTTGATAACAATGCATAATTGAGCATCAATTTTCAACCAACGAAAAACCTCCTTTTCAGCAACATTAGGACGGGTAAGATGATCAACATAACCTTACTCTTAAGCCATAATTTAATATCTGAGGCCCACATATCATAATTGGTTCCATCCAATTTGTCAATGGAGAGATGAACATTGACATAATTAGTATAAATAGACGGATCCAGCATTATGACAGCGGAAGGAGTCACAGTGGCAGTGGCAGCGGAGTGGAAGAAGTCGTAGTGGCAGCGGAAGCGGAAGAAGCCATATAGGACAAAAATTAAATCCAGTCACCAGTCAATTGACGGTAGCAGCTATTCCAGCGGCAGTTCCGGCGACGGTTCCGGCGAGGGTCCGACAGCAGCTCCGGTGAGGCGGCAGCGGTGGCAGTTCTTACAAGGCGGTGGGACGGTGGTTAAAAAATTCCAGTGAACAGTGGGTTCACCAATAAAATTTGAACCCTAACCTTATACTTTAGATACCATATTAAAGAAAAAGAAAGAATAAGGTAAATCCCTTGTGCATATTAAACACATAGGTTTATGTTTATATAGAAAAAATAAACATATGAGCTAAGCTCATTACATAAATATGAAATATCAAACAATAACTATAATATCTCATAATATCTAATAATATTTAACAAATATAAACTAATTAGTTAGACATTTTCACATAAACTTTTAAAATATAATTGTAAACTAATTCATAAATTATCATTTAAAAAGTTTAATCTCTTTAAAAATGAATTTAGTTTTATAAATTTTAATTAAAACATAATTTTATAAAATTAAATGCTAAACAAGTTCAATTGCTAACATTTTTCCATCGATAAGTTTATTATAAATAACAAATAGAGTTATAAAATTAAAATTTAAATAAAAATCATTGATCCTGGCTAATAAATAAATTGATGAAATCAAATTCTAAACAAGTTAAACTATAAATATTTCTTTCAGCCATCCTTTTCAAATATTTCAAACAAATATTCAAATAAATATTATTAATAATAAATAATAAATATCTGTAAATTAGACATCAGTACCCCTCCTTTAACACGGATAATTGAAATGCATATTTCCTTATTTAAATAACAAATAATTAAAATAACATGTATTAAAACTACATGCTCCCGTTATAGATGTAATTATTTATTTTTCTTAACCAAATTAAGAAAATTAACTATTTCCTTATTTCTTTTCCTCCATTGGAAATAAACTTAGCGTGAGTGAACATGGATAGGAATTTGGAAACATTTGTTCTGTGCAATCCGTATGTTATTGATGAAATACTGGCTTTAATGCAACCCTACCATCTACAGTATGTGTTTGAACATGTGATGAATGAAAAGCATAAAAGAATAAAATTTGATTCCTCTTACTGTGAAACCATACAAAGAGAGTAAGAGAGTGTTTTTACACACACTGGTATAAGTGGAAGGATATACATAGACACAACAAAACAAACACAAAACAGTAAATAGATTATATGGTTGGAACAATTTGATATACACAATATTCTTCCTTCAAGCTAAAGTGTGTAAACTCAAAACTCCAAACTAGAAAACTATGATAGTGAAGACAGCTTGATCCAGAGGCTTGATAAAGATATTTGTAGGCTGGTGAGTAGATTTTATGGATAACAGATGAAGAAGTTTGGCACGTATCTTCACATCACAATTAATGTCACTGTATTTAATTCTCCCATGAAAATTGGAGTTGTTAGTTATGTGCCTAATAACCTAATTATCACAATAAAGGATGGTCTGAGGTTCAGCAAAGATATAAAAATCATGAAGGATATATGTTAGCTATTATAATTTGCAGATGGTGGTAGCTAACGTATTATACTCGACCTCTACTGATAATGGAGATACAAACTTTGTTTCTTTTATTTCCATAAGATGAGAAATCTAAAAACGAACACAATACACGATGGTGGATTGTTGAGTGTTAATGCATGACGATGGTGGATTGTTGAGTGTTAATGCATGACGATGGTGGATTGTTGAGTGTTAATGCATGATGTCCAATCAGAATCATTGAAACCTTTTAAGATGAATCATGATGAAGGGAAGAAAAGACCTTGTGAAAGATTAGACTTCAAGTATCTTAATAACCATTGTAGAGTTTAAGGATGATGAATAGTTGTACTTTAAAAGAATTGGCTAAAAAATTGAATAGCAAAACAAATATTTGATCTCGTGTTGGTGGGCTAAATAAGCCGTCCTACAAAGATAGCTATCCATGTCATGTGGAGGAACAACAGTAGTAAAGAGGAGATTGGTATCACGAGTGATGGGTATTAAGCATAGTTTAGTAGCAAGCATATTATTGATCAAAACCCCCAATAGAAAAAAGAGATGTAGATAATTTTGCATACCAACACTGGCCTAGAGAGGCAATATCAATTAACTAAAAATTATGCTCATTAAACATGATATTCCTAACTAACAATACTTCTCTAATAAACATATCAAAAGTAATATAACTTTTGTCCTAGTTTATATCAATGAAAAATACATGTTCTAACCCTATGATCAAGTTTAGATCTATTATTTTCAAATGGTTGAGATAAAACAAAGAAATCCAAAAACCTTTAGATAGGTGATTATCCATGAAGTATTTCAAAAGGAGTCTGAAAATGCATGAGGAAAGTCTCTTAATCAAATAAAATGCATGAAAGACACAACAAGACGTTTTAATAGATTAAACTGGAAAAAAAGGTTGCAAGTATATTAAGGATATGTTGTGTTTCCTGTCTACAAAGTTTTGCTGAAGAGTTTCAATACATACTAAAGAAAAGTCTGATCGTGAAAACATACAAAGACCATGTTTTCACACACTGATACATGCGGAAGGCTACACATAGACCATACAAAACAATGTTTTCATAAACACGGCCTCAAGCGGAAGGCTATCATTGAGACAATAAAACAAAAAACGGCACAAGCTGATATACACAGGAGGCTTGTTCACAGCGACAAATCAGATAGTATGAAACACATACATAGTATATAAAAAATATTACACACAGATATACACATATATAGTAACCGTTTACGAACATTATAGAAATACAGAAATGACACTAGTTTTTCATTCTTTTGCTGAATTACACACACATACTAGTCTTAAAACATAAAAAAAAAGCACCCAACCAAGAGCAGCAACACACGAGTTCAATTGACATTGGACAAAAGAGACATGATACTTAGAAACCACCGCGAAGACGAAGGACAAGGTGCAGGGTAGATTCCTTCTGAATATTGTAGTCTGCCAAGGTACGACCATCCTCCAATTGCTTCCCAGCAAAAATAAGCCTCTGCTGATCTGGTGGGATGCCCTCCTTGTCCTGAATCTTTGCTTTCACATTATCAATTGTATCCGAGCTCTCCACCTCCAAGGTAATGGTCTTCCCTGTCAGGGTCTTCACAAATATTTGCATACCACCACGAAGGCGCAACACCAAGTGAAGAGTGGATTCCTTCTGAATATTATAATCAGCAAGGGTACGCCCATCTTCCAGCTGTTTTCCGGCAAAGATAAGCCTCTGTTGATCTGGTGGTATGCCTTCCTTGTCCTGAATCTTTGCTTTCACATTATCAATTGTATCAGAGCTTTCCACCTCCAAGGTAATGGTCTTTCCTGTCAGAGTCTTCACAAATATTTGCATTCCACCACGAAGCCTCAACACCAAATGAAGAGTGGATTCCTTCTGGATGTTATAATCAGCAAGGGTACGCCCATCTTCCAGCTGCTTCCCAGCAAAGATAAGCCTTTGCTGGTCTGGTGGAATCCCCTCTTTGTCCTGTATCTTTGCCTTTACATTATCAATGGTATCGGAACTTTCAACCTCCAAAGTAATGGTTTTTCCCGTCAAGGTCTTGACAAAAATTTGCATGCCACCACGAAGCCTCAAAACCAAGTGCAAAGTGGACTCCTTCTGGATATTATAATCCGCAAGGGTTCTTCCATCTTCAAGCTGTTTCCCAGCAAAGATAAGCCTCTGCTGGTCTGGGGGAATACCCTCCTTATCCTGAATCTTGGCTTTCACATTATCAATGGTATCTGAACTCTCCACCTCCAAGGTAATGGTTTTCCCGGTCAAAGTCTTGACAAAGATTTGCATGCCACCTCTCAAACGAAGCACCAAGTGGAGGGTTGACTCCTTTTGAATATTGTAATCAGCAAGGGTTCTTCCGTCCTCAAGTTGTTTACCAGCGAAAATCAGCCTCTGCTGATCCGGAGGGATACCTTCTTTGTCCTGGATCTTAGCCTTCACGTTATCAATGGTGTCAGAGGATTCCACCTCGAGGGTGATAGTTTTGCCGGTCAAAGTTTTCACGAAGATCTGCATCTGTACAATCACAAACTAAATAATCAAAAGCAGAGACATAAATAGGCACTCCAATCAAACCACAAACCCTAATTCCTCAAAAATGAAGGGAAAAAGAAATTAAACAACTTCCAACTAAAAATCAGGATATATTCCCACACATAAAAAAAAAAATCGATAGCAATCCAAAAGACAGCTCTATCAACACAATTAAAAGAAACAGAAAGATCGGTACGAGAATACGTTATTATCGAAGAGCTAAGCTTAAACAAAAAAACTGAACCTAAGATGAGAAAGGGAGAGAAATAAGAGGCATACCTTGAAAGGGGAAAAAACGAATGATCAAGAAACTGCGAGATTGGGGAATTAGGGCTGAGGGATTGAGAATTGCAATAAACGATGTATGAAGGGTGAGAATTCTGGGTGGTATTTATAGCTTGGATGCGATGATTCAATGACAAAAATATCCATAAACTAACGAATAAAGATTTGCCACGTGTATGGCGGTGTTCACGACACGATAACATTCCATACGCAATGGATTACGTTCTTTCTACACTGCTCTGGCAAATTCTATATTTTGCTTCTTCGTTAAGGACATATGCTTCCCTCTTAAATTAGTATCTTCCTTGAATTTTCAAAGAAAAAAATATGTTTTATTTTTTTAATTAAAGTAATTATGTAATAGTTATTCAAATAATTGATAATTTAAATTATTTTATAAATTTATATTATATTAAATATTTAGTAAAAATGTTATACAACAACTTATCATCGCCCTTTCTCTTTTTATTTATTTTTCATTCATAGTTAGGCAAGAAATTGATGAGTCTATTATTTGAATACCAATCCAAAATTCAACTATTGTAGCTTGAAATCAAACTTATAGTTCGAAGAACTTAACATTATAATAATAGTTTAAGGAAAATTAAATAATTTGTTATATAATAAGAATAATTTATAAATTAGTTGAAATTTCTCGTCTGTAAATTATCAGTAAATTCAATAAATAAATATATATATATATACATATATATTATATTAAAAAATTATTGAAATAGTTTTCATTACTGTCTTTTTCTTTTTACGTAACAAATAATTTTGTATTGTAAATTTGTTTATCACGTAAAAAAACTGATAATAAATATTTTGATAGTTTTTTTATTACAAGTAGTTAGAAGGTTTAAGATTAAGGATGAAAATCAATTTTGTATGAAAGTACAAGGACAAAAAATATATTTAATTTTTAAAAAATTTATCATCAACTCTATATTTTATAAAATAATATATCTACTTTTGTTTAAATTACGCATGAAAAAATATATTGTTAATTAATAATAAATTTGTCGTTAAAAAAGTTAGGTGGGAGTATTTTGTTTTTTATGCATTACTTCTAATTTTTTTTCATGGTAGTTAGAATCGCATGAATCGTAAAATTTGAATCGCGATTCAAATCAAAACATGGCTTTACATCGAAATTTGAATGATTTAGGTCTTGAATCGTTACATGAATCAAATGAATCGTGGAATTCGCGATTCTTTTTCGTTACGTCCGATTCAATTAATTTATGGAAAGAATCTAAAACGGTGAAAAAAGATCACAATTCATTTAATTCTTCTCTATAGATCCCAAAACAAAAACGAATAGTCATATAGAGATATACAATTGACCAAAAACATCACAGATTCATTTAATTTCTTTCGAAAAAACCTAAAAAACTTGAAAAAGAAAACAGACAGTCATAGAAAGATACAATCACATTTTGCCTATAAATCAAGAACGACAGAAAGATTCAAAGAATAAGGAGGTGTAGAAGAGAAGAGAAGAAGAGAATAAAATCGATAGAAAATATAAATTTACCGGCGGAGTAAGTTAGAAGAAGAACACCGGAGAATGCATAGAAGAAGAAAAGTGAAGAACACGAAAAAAAAAGTTCAGTCACCAAAAAAGAAGGGTCACTAAAGAAGAAGATCGTCGGGGAGAAGAAAACTTTCTTTTTGTAAATTAATTGAATCAATTTCAAATATCTTTTGTTATGAGAACCACAATTTTATAATTTGAAAAGAGAAACTAAACCACACTTTTATAATCTGAAGAGCTGAACCACTTTTGACAAAAAGTTGAACCATTTTTGAAAACACTGAACCACCTTTTAACCTGTTATGCCATATATATATATATATGAAGCTAAGAACAAATAGCCTCAAATTTCAAGAATCAAGACTCTCGATACAAAAAGGTGCGGAAAATAATTGATACTCGTTGAAATTTGCAATTCCATAGGTGTCTTCATGTTGTTGCTTACTACCTTAATCCTAAGTAAGTAACTATTATTATTGCTTTAATCATTATTGCAAATTAATAATGATTTTATTTCAATAATTATTTTTTTATCAGATTTCATTATGACAAAAATTTCAATATGGATAATGAAGTTTTTTATGATTTATAGTAGACCATTGAAATGATCCCAGATAGAAGGATTAGATTTCAACTTGATCAACAACTTGACAAATTTAAAAAAGCACAAGGATTGTTTGGAAGAAGCATGACAGTATATACTAGGGATAAGAATCATCCTGTAAAGCATTTGATTAATCCTAATAGTTTCATAAAAAAGAATAACAATTTGGATAACAATTTATTAATGTTAGCTTTTTATTCGAAATTGCAGCTCTTTGGTGGAAAAGTTATGATGAAGAGGGTAAAGAGCTACAAAATCTAGTAATGAGAGTTTTAAGTCTAACTTGTAATACTACTGAACGCGAAAGAAATTGGAGCATCAAGTGCATACTAAAAGAAGGAATCACTTAGAACAACAAAGATTAAATGTTCTTATCTTTGTTAAGTATAACATTCAACTTGAGATGAGACAAAAGGTTAAATAGGAAAAATGGGATACTTATGATCCTATATGTTTATCTAATATGGAATCAGATGATGAGTGAATTACTGAAAAGGAAGATCCTTGCCTACCAAATGATGTTTCATGGATGGATATACATGAATCTTTTACTCTTGAAGAGGGGCTCCAAACAGCAAAAGGAAGAGAGATATTTTTTAAAATTATGAAACCTTTACAATTAATTAAATTAATCATAAATGTTAATAAGTTTTTTGTTTCTTAAATAGGTCCAAGAAATTTAACTACTAAGGTTGATAGAAAGGGAAAATTTACCATAATCACAAATGATAATAAGATTGAAGATATGGTTGAACATGTGGAGGAAGATGATGAAAATGAGTTCCAAGAGAATGTTATATTAGAGGAAGAAGATGATTTAAGGAACATTATCTCGGAGATGTGAATGAAAACATAAGATTAGTATGTAGGATTTAAATATAGAAAATATTTTACATTTTATTATGTTTTGATTGTCTGAATTGAACATTTTGACTTGATATTTTGATATTTTGATTTTATGAATTGAATATTTATTCATGTTACTTATTCTTATTTAAAAATATATCTATGTATCTTATGATTCATAATAAGATTGGATTCACGATTAAAAACATCAAAAAATATTCATAAATCTCAACTCAATACCTATGATTTTTTTAACTATAAGCCGATACAATTGATACAATATACTTTATTCATACCATTGAAAGTGTACTAGTTAGTTTTTTTTTTTTTATGAACACAATACTGCAATAATACCCAGATTAAATATATATCTTTACGTGTTTTTTTTATTTTAAATTTTGCTCAATTATTATTTGTATATCTAATGAGCATCTTATCAGTTTTATCGGTAAGAAAAGTTGAGTGAAAGTAACTCATCCTAAAATTTTCTTTGCTCATTTTAGATGACAAAGAGTGACTTGTTCATAAATTTGTTAAATAAACCAATTTCATAAAGTATATGTGGTTTAGTTACAATTATCCAATGTTTTTATTTATGTTGACTTTCATTCACTTTTTTTCTCTCCACTTTCTCTTATGAGCTCTAGTTCTTTTTCATCTAATATGGAAAGTAACATTCAATGGTCTAAATTTAACATCTCAAAGTAGCTTATCATTATCTCCCTAAATGACAATTATCTTGAATTATTTTTGGAAGAGGATTAAATTATCAACATAAATAAGTATTTACAATATGTCTTAAGGATATCTCCTCAAAATCATAGGAATTAATTTTCTTATATCATGGTCTTAGTATTTCTTTCGGTTCATATAGTTTTGTTAAATCTATAAACTTATTTTTTTTCTATAAACTTAATTCTTTTCTTTAAAATTACATATACCAAAGGTTGTTCAATAAGAGAAATAATCATGTGAATTGTGTCTAACCTTGGAAAAAGAACAAATATCTCAAAATAATCTATACATGTATATTTTTGGAACCTTTTTGTCACTAGTTGTCCTTTCAAGTAATTAATCTCTCCACTAAACTTGTATTTGGTCTTGATACTCATTTTACATAAATATCTCCTTTTATTGTTGTAAACTATTTTAACAACCATGTTTCATTTTTTTATATTAAAAAAATTTTATTACGAAGGATCTTCTCTCCTTTTCATCATATTGAACTTATTGAAAGGTTACTAGTTAATATTATGCAAATAAATTTTTGATATTTTCATTAGATATGTTATTATCATTACTCGTAACAATTATTTAATTTCACTATAGTCGTTTGTGACATTCTCTATTACCCTGTCTAAATAAATTATATATATATATATATATATATATATATATATATATATATATATATATAATTTACATGTTCATAATACGGTAATGCAAAATATTTTTTTTATAGAAGTTTTTAAATATATACATCATGAGATAAAAAAAAAAAAAAAACTCCAAATTTATATACTAAATTCTTACTTCCTTAGTGTTGTATGTAGTTTATGTCTCGTGTAATACACAATTATCACATTATAAAAAAATAAACACAGACAAGAAAGTATGATAAGATAGTATTTTTAAAACTTTTAATATAATTATATAGCAGGTAAATGTTCAACAATCATCTCATGTCTCATAATTGACAATACAACATATTAATTAACAATCAAATATCTATTCTTAATTCTCACATAACATCCATTACTCGTGTCAAAAATCCACTAACATACAATAATAGACACTTGACTATACTTTTAGAAGACTTGTGCATTAAAATGAAATTCAGAGATATGCACATATCATACCACTAAGTTGTCCCCACAACAAAGTCTCATCACTAGGGAAACTCATCCTCATATGACAAGGTAAATTTTTTATCAACTACATAATATAATTCTTTTTCAGACCACAAGATAGGACATAAAAATCTCCTTCGATTCTCAACACTTAAACACCTTAATCTATATTATGGTAGTGTATCAAGATAGTCATGATCATCTATTTCACTGAGTCAAAAAATTAATACATCCTCATAGCATCTCAACACAAACATAGTACTCCCTCCTTGAAAATAATTATGCCTACATAACAACACATGTTATATCACAATCAAACTATCAATGATTTTCATTCACACATATACATCCAACTCAATTTAAATACTAACAAATTGAAATTTATCAATCATAACAATTGAAATTTATCAATCATAGCATCATATAAATGTTCAAGTACAACATATTAGTCAAATATAACAATAGAATGAAAACAAACACATTTCAACATTAAGAGATATTTAAAAATATGTTTTTATCAAAGTTCAAAAAATACACTCTCACCCGACAAACAATTGGCTCATTCAGCTAGTTAAACACATGTTGCAATTTATCCAACTAACATTCTATTCGCACAACCAAAGGCATCAACACAACCAACTACTTTTGGTCGTCCAACAAACAAAATGTTTTTCCAACAACTACTTCATTGGAAGTTTTTCGTAAAAACACTTGGCTCGACGAGAAGTGACTTGCCCAACGACCAAATCACTAGGAGATTTCATTTAAAAGGCTTGCCTAACGAACTTAGCTCACCCATCTATCAAAGCTCTTGGATTTTAAAATAAAACAAGTTCGTCCAATGAAAGTCTGGCTTGTCCAGTGATGCTCTCGTATTTTTATTTTTCTGATTTTCGTCCAATGAGAACATTACTTGGCCAACAACCAAACCCCTAGGACTAAATTTACCCACACTAGTGACCAATGCTCTCGGATTTTTTAAAATATGAATTTCACCAGAAAGAATGGCCTCGCTCAATAAGTTTACACAAATCTACAAAATTCTTAATTTGATCCAAGTAACTCAAACTGGTCTTTTAGAGCATTATCTACTTATCTTTAAAAATGTATTACTCTAATGTGAATCACTTACTCCAAATTTAGAGTTTTACTATCTTACTCAGATAAACATGCATTTATAATTAAACAACCATCATTTTCTTAAATCATTTATAAACATATACATCGTTTAGGAACAATTAACACTTCATCAATCAGTCAAATTATAATTTAACATTCACAACCAACTACATGCACAATCAGTTCTAAACATATAATAATTTTTTAGTATGTACTAATTCAAATAATAATTTTTTTTCACACAACAAAACAACCTTGCAAGAGAAAATGAAGCATGAGACCACGTCACCTTCACATCCAGATTACTAACTTAAGGTGGTGTTGAAAGATAAAATTAATTTCTCTTACCTAATTAGATGGTTGGATACTCCAAAGAAGCTTCAACTCCAAAATACATAAAAATAACATAACCTACACCACAAAACCTTAATTAACAATCAAATTACACCACTATAACTTTGAACTAGCACAAACTAATTCTAGAATTAATCATATTACATAGAAAGATACAATACTGATTTAAAAAAAATAAAATAAGATTGAACTTAATATAATAAAATATGGAAGTTGTTCTATTCATAATCAGGATTTCAAAAGAAAATCAAATTGACAATCTAATAAAGGATAAAATCAAAAACTAAAAAAAACAGTAAAAGAAAAAAAAACACTTTTTTTTAAAATTATGATTATATCAAAATAAAACTAGAATAATTAGTTTTTTTATTTATATAAATTTTTTATTTTAATAATAAAATATGTAGTTACCTTTCTATTAGAAATTAAGTTTTTATATTATAGAATTTGTACGCATTTAAGTTTGTGCAGTAATCAACAAAGACATATTTTTCTATCTCATAATCAAGTTTTTTCTTTAATTAATATAGAATAATAATGTATTCTATGCAACTAAAATTTTTTAGATGTCAAATTGATTATTTCTTTCGTTATAAATTTATTTTAATATATTATCAGGATCACATTTTAATGGACATCTATTCAAAATATATATAAAAAATCTCTTAGACATTTGTTTTATCGTTAGAATACACATCACTGAGATTTATACGTACCATCTCTAACTATAATGTCAACCGTAAATTTTGGGTTCAAACATTAATAAATTTGCCCCACCTATTGATAAACTTTTGAAAAGAGAATAGAAACTATTGTATCCCTAATATTATATGAATATTACTATAAGACAGACTTCATCGTATTTTAAAATTTTCATTTTAATTAATTGATACAGATTCAGCTTAAATTCTTTCAATAAATATTGAAAGAAATATTTTTATATTGTTTATTTTTATAACCGATATAGTATCATTATCTAAATGTATTGTTTCTGTAGTCATGCATTTTATTAAAGAAAAGAATATTCTTATTCACTAAAAGATAAAATTGTTTGGTTAAAAATTACAACAATTGTTATATATACATATCATTAATTTCATTTAATTTCTACATATCTTTATTTAAGAAAATAGAAAATTCATTGCTATAATTAATATTAAAATAGATATTTAAATACTAATTTTAGGAGTGAATAATAATTAATAAGGCAACCTAATTCAAAATAAACTAAAACATCGAAAAAACTAAGGAAATTTTACCTAAAAATTTCATTTACAGTGTCAAGAATTCAATTTTATCTTTAAGTTCAGTTCAATGCAATGGTTTTGAACACAAACAGCAGGCAAAATAATACGATGCTTGCGAGTAAAACAATATGAAACTTCGAGACCCACATCATACGAACCAAAAGTTCACTATCGACTAAAACAGTAATCATTGTATATAAAATAAATTATTTACTAAAATAATGTAAGAATACAATTCCAAAAATAATCTCACAATGCTTCTTTATCTCTCACACTGGTTTCCTCGTTAAGAAGGAAGTTATAACACATTATGATATATCAAGTCTCGAGCAAAAGGATGATCTGGCCTTATATTATGGCTAACGAGCCCCCTAGAACATGTCTTGCTAAGTTAAGAAACAGGGACTAATGCCACAAGCCCTAATCAATAAATAAACAGTAGAGGGGTCAGGCTTGCTTACTCTAATTTAGGCTTTCCAAAGTTCAGTCCCTCAATAAAAATAATCTGCCTAATCAAGATTCAATGACCAAAGAGTGGTGCAAATTTCTGAAAGTAATTTGTGAAACGAGAAAGATATTATTTATTTGATTTGCAGAACACCCAAGTTCACTTTATCAGTTTAACACTCATAACAGCAGTACATACACAAGCTAATGATCAAGGGTACAAAGAAAGAACACTTGGACAATTGAAAAGCTTAGAAGCCACCGCGAAGGCGAAGGACAAGGTGGAGGGTGGATTCCTTCTGAATGTTGTAGTCTGCCAAGGTGCGACCATCTTCCAATTGTTTCCCAGCAAAAATAAGCCTCTGCTGATCTGGTGGGATGCCCTCCTTGTCTTGAATCTTTGCTTTCACATTATCAATAGTATCAGAGCTCTCCATCCAAGGTAATGGTCTTCCCTGTCAGAGTCTTCACATATATTTGCATACCACCACGAAGGCGCAACACCAAGTGAAGAGTAGATTCCTTCTGGATATTATAATCAGCAAGGGTACGCCCATCTTCCAGCTGCTTCCCGGCAAAGATAAGCCTCTGTTGATCTGGTGGTATCCCTTCCTTGTCCTGAATCTTTGCTTTCACATTGTCAATTGTATCAGAGCTTTCCACCTCCAAGGTAATGGTCTTTCCTGTCAGAGTCTTCACAAATATTTGCATTCCACCACGAAGCCTCAACACCAAATGAAGAGTGGATTCCTTCTGGATGTTATAATCAGCAAGGGTACGCCCATCTTCCAGCTGCTTCCCAGCAAAGATAAGCCTCTGTTGATCTGGTGGTATGCCTTCCTTGTCCTGAATCTTTGTCTTCACATTATCGATGGTGTCAGAACTTTCAACCTCCAAAGTTATGGTCTTTCCTGTCAACGTTTTTACAAAAATTTGCATTCCACCACGAAGCCTCAAAACCAAGTGCAGGGTAGATTCTTTCTGGATGTTATAATCCGCCAGGGTTCTTCCATCTTCAAGCTGTTTCCCGGCAAAGATAAGCCTCTGCTGGTCTGGGGGAATACCCTCCTTATCCTGAATCTTGGCTTTCACATTATCAATGGTGTCTGAACTCTCCACCTCTAAGGTTATGGTCTTCCCAGTCAAAGTTTTGACAAAAATTTGCATGCCGCCTCTCAAACGAAGCACCAAATGGAGGGTGGACTCCTTCTGAATATTGTAATCAGCAAGGGTTCTTCCATCCTCAAGTTGTTTTCCAGCGAAAATCAGCCTCTGCTGGTCTGGAGGGATGCCCTCTTTGTCTTGGATCTTGGCCTTGACATTATCAATGGTGTCTGAACTCTCGACCTCAAGGGTAATGGTCTTCCCAGTCAAGGTCTTTACAAAGATTTGCATGCCACCCCTGAGGCGAAGCACGAGGTGGAGAGTGGATTCCTTTTGGATGTTGTAATCCGCAAGAGTGCGACCATCCTCGAGTTGCTTACCCGCAAAGATAAGTCTCTGCTGGTCAGGTGGGATACCCTCCTTGTCTTGAATCTTGGCTTTCACGTTATCAATGGTGTCGGAGGATTCAACCTCAAGAGTGATAGTTTTGCCGGTCAAAGTTTTCACGAATATCTGCATCTGTACAATCACAAACCAATCCATCAAGAACAGAGACATATGATTTTACAGCATTAAAAGCTTTTTCATTAGCGCAATCTATTTTTACGGGGAATTCAAAAAGCTTTTTCTGTAACAAATACAAACGTTAGAATAATTTCAATTAACTTGATTCAACGAATCTTTTTGAAATACAAAAATAATTGATATCACAAAACCCTAAATCCTCAACAAATGAACGGACAAGAAATTGAAAAACTAGAAAACCCTAATTAAAATCGAAAACCATGCTAATTAAACTCGCATATCTCAGAATCGAAAAGCAATTGCATTAATCTAGATTCAACGATGATAAAAGCAGTCAAAACAGATCCAACATTCAAAATTGGAAACATCGGAACGAGGATACGATGATTACGAAGCCATAAGCAAAATCCATCAATTGAAGATGAGAAAGAGAGAGAAGAAAGAAAAGTACCTTGAGAGGAGAGATGAAACGATGAAAGATGTGCGATATCAAGAATGGGCAATTGTGAACCGCGAAATGTTCGATGAATGAAAGTATAAGGGGAGGGTTAGAATATATAGCTTGTTTGTGAGAGACACAATGACAAAAATATCCCTATATTAACCAATAAAGATTTGCCACGTGTATTATGAAGATAAGGTTGACACGCAATGGATTACTTTTCATCAACGGTGTCTACAGCGTAACAGATTAGACGGAATCTTATAATATTTTTTTATTAAAGTAAGTTAATATACCATTAAATTTAGAATTCAGACTTTTAAACAAAATTCTGATTTATAAAAATTAAAAATTATCTTTTTATTAAAAGTAACTCTGGTATAATAGAAATATTTAACGATAAAAGAAACTTGTTATTATATTAAATAATTTAATAGAAAGAATATGATATTTATTAATTATATATTTATCCTTTTGATTCAAAAAAGTTATATATTACTTTTTAGTAAAATTATATTTGTAAAATACTTTACTAACAGATATTTTTTAACAAAATGGTCTGTAGAAAGTGTTATTTTCTGAAATGACATTTGGAAGAAGAAAACATTTTAAGTTTTTCGATATAGGCGATGTTGTTAGATTAATCAATTCCTTTGATTTAATTAGACAGGTATTGATAGGTTCACATCACTTTTTCTATCTTCAGAATTATGAATTTAAAATTTTAATACCTAACTTCAGTTTTGCCAGTTTTTATTAAGTTTTAATAAATTCACTAATAACCCTCGTATCATTTTTATGGTTTCAATATACAATTTAAATAAATTACATAATAAATAATTATTTATGCATAAACTCAAATAATAAAAAGATGGCGATGTGATATAGATTCAAAAGTAAGTATATATATATATATATATATATATATATATATTCAAAATTTTAATTAAATTTTCTTTTGATAAAAATTATAAATAAAAAAATATGATATTATCATGTCAAAATATTACATCTTTCTTTTAAATTTTAAATTATAGTTATATAAATATTAAATAAAAGTATCAATTAATAATTCACTAAAATTCAAATAATTATAAAAAAATGAAAATAATAAAATGTATGACCAAAAAGTAAATTATAAAACTAAAGACCAAAAAAATATATAATATTTTTAGATTATCTAATTAATTAAATATGTTTTAGTTATTTAAAATAATGAAACAATGAGTCTAAGGTCGGAAATGAATATTGAGATGGGTGAACACAAAGACGAAATAAACATATACCTATTCATCCATGTTTTTATTTTCAGTTTAAAAAACCAATATTATTTATACTTATACTTTTAATGTATAGATGTTTTTGTCAAAATTAGGAATGTTTTGACAATATTGAAAGCAGTTTTTGTATATTTAAATTAAACTAAAATTGAATAATATATAAGAGTAATTTAAATTATACTTAATCATTATTTTGTATAATTAATTTAATTTTCAAATTCAGTTTAATTAGTTATTCTAATTAACAATTATATATATATATATATATATATATATATATATATTCACTACAAGAATTTATGATTCTAACAGGTATTTTATAATATAGTAAGTTCTAGTGGTTTTGGTGAAAATGGTGATTAAAATTTTTTATATTTATTTTCATAATCTATTGACATTCCTTCCTTTAACCTCTTAAGCTAAAAATTTCTAATGCATATTTGTGCCCTAATTAGCTTCTTTCCTCTAATAAAAATTTTTAGAATAGTTTTGTTCCTCTTTTTACATCTTCTTGTCAAGTCTCTACGTCATTTTTTTGTTATATTTCTCTATTATAGATTTAAGATTCCCTTCTCCATTTTGTGTTTATTTTCTCTGTTATTGGGGTTCGTTTTAAATTTTGGATTCTTGTCTATGATTTCAGGGGTCTCTTTGAATGTGGTTATCTAGGGGTCTCTTTGAATGTGGTTATCTTATCTTATAAAAGATTTTAAATTTTAAAATTTCTCTCAAAAAAACCTTAAATTCATCGTGAGAATATGGTAAGCTTTCAATTATTAGAGTTTTTCTATCCATTTTGTACTTGATTTATTTGTTACGAGGTTTGTGTTATGTTTTAATATCTCTCCATAATTTCATGTCTCTTTTAGAAGGAGATTTTTTTAAAAGATTTCAAGTTTAGAACTTTCGCATGAAGTCTTTTGAAAGGGAAAATCAAAACAATGAAGAACAATGTAAATTTTCAATTAGGGTTTCAATTTTTAAACTAGATTATCAAGTTTGTATTCGTTTAGATTGAAATGAAGTTAATAACTATAATTTAAGTTCATTTTGGTTTATTAGTTTAGTGAGTCACCATAACCATATTCAATAAAGAATGTTGTAGGGTTTGCCAGGAATGAGAAATATTTTGTTTTTGGATAAAAAAAATTGTCCCAACAAGATGAAGTACACTTTCCATTCATATCTCTCTTTATATTATTACACATAATTTACAAACAAACTTTAAAAAACTATTAACAGTAAAATAATTAGGTCGCTAAAATTAAAAGAAAAATTAAAAATTATTAAAAGTAAAATAATGAGGTCAACTCAAAACGACACAATTAAAAGGATAAATATTATGGTCAACCAATGTTTCTAATTCATGTAAAATATAATTTATTGCTTTTATCTATATTCTTTTCTTTTAAAAAAATCTCTATATCAAGTTTTGTTAACCCAATCAAAAAGAAAAATACTAGAACATCTCTTATACATAATTGTTTTTACCAATATAAATAGAAATTAGCTATAGCTTGGTAGAAGCATAGGAAAATATCGCTCAATCCTTAGTTGGCCTTTTTTTATTGATTCCACCATGAAATGTGCTTATTAAGTAAAATACGAACACATTGAAAACCGCGTGTCCCAGAGTTATACAACACACATAAAAAAACACAACTCTCATTATTTTATTAAAAGAAGCTATATTTTTAAAAAAAATAAACTCATTCTATATGTTAAACGCATTCTATAGCAAAATATTGCTCGAGTATATTTTTTTATCGTAAGAGTTAAAGTTTGAAGACTAGGAATTGCTTGGAGAAGATTAATATAGAGGAATTATCTAGGAATACAATAATGCAGTATGGTTGATTTAAAGCACATTGAAGCTGAAATAATTTTTATAGAACCCTTTTCAGTACAGTACAAAAAGAAAAACACTAAAAACACTTTTTAATTATATACCAATTAATAACAA
Source organism: Phaseolus lunatus (assembly GCA_013389735.1). Taxonomy (NCBI): domain Eukaryota; kingdom Viridiplantae; phylum Streptophyta; class Magnoliopsida; order Fabales; family Fabaceae; genus Phaseolus; species Phaseolus lunatus. The sequence goes on along the minus strand of CM023859.1, from coordinate 23,784,086 downwards.
TTATAACATACCAAACAAAATTATAACATTTAATCTTCAAATAAGTATACAATACAACAATTCTTGCATTGTAAACACCACCAAATACATATAGTTAATTATCATCTTATTTGCATTCTCTACAATAGAGAAAACAAAGAGGTCACAACAGCAAGCAGAGCAATAAGAAGCTTAGAGACCTAAGGACATCCACAACAGTTGCTTATCGATCCAACAGATTTCAGACCTAATACTTCTACTGTTCTGAATTTCTCGTTCAAAAAATGTTGGTTGCATATAGTCTTAACAAAGATCGGAAAGACAAAGATCAGTAGAAAAGAAGTATAATTGGATAACCAAAGTTAGTTAAAGACTTATTTAGTAATTACTATATATTTCTATATGCAAAGTACTCGAGAAGCATTGGAAATATAGAAAGTACTGTATTTATAAATCAGAATAGTGCGTAGCAATAGTCAATAGAACAGTTTCAGAACACAACAGCTGCACATTGCAGCAACACCTAACACGCAGCAAACCAAGGTACACAAAAGATGTTAAAATTCAAAAGGAAAAGGCTTAAAGGCCACCACGAAGGCGAAGGACAAGGTGGAGGGTGGATTCCTTCTGAATGTTGTAGTCTGCCAATGTGCGACCATCTTCCAGTTGTTTACCAGCAAAAATAAGCCTCTGCTGATCTGGTGGAATGCCCTCCTTGTCTTGAATCTTGGCTTTCACATTGTCAATTGTATCAGAGCTCTCCACCTCCAAGGTAATGGTCTTCCCTGTCAGAGTCTTCACAAATATCTGCATTCCACCACGAAGCCTCAACACTAAGTGTAGAGTAGATTCCTTCTGGATGTTATAATCCGCAAGGGTACGCCCATCTTCCAGCTGCTTCCCAGCAAAGATGAGCCTCTGCTGGTCTGGTGGGATCCCTTCCTTGTCCTGAATCTTTGCCTTCACATTATCAATAGTGTCAGAGCTTTCAACCTCCAAAGTTATAGTCTTCCCAGTTAAAGTCTTCACAAAGATTTGCATGCCACCCCGAAGCCTCAAAACCAAGTGCAGAGTGGATTCCTTCTGGATGTTATAATCCGCAAGGGTTCTACCGTCTTCAAGCTGTTTACCAGCAAAAATAAGCCTCTGCTGATCCGGAGGGATGCCCTCCTTGTCTTGGATCTTGGCCTTGACATTATCAATGGTATCTGAACTCTCCACTTCCAAGGTTATGGTCTTTCCAGTTAAAGTTTTCACAAAAATCTGCATACCACCTCTTAAACGAAGCACCAGGTGGAGGGTGGACTCCTTCTGAATATTATAATCGGCAAGGGTTCTTCCATCCTCAAGCTGTTTACCAGCAAAAATCAGCCTCTGCTGATCCGGAGGGATGCCCTCCTTGTCTTGGATCTTAGTCTTGACATTATCAATGGTATCTGAACTCTCCACCTCCAAGGTTATGGTCTTTCCAGTCAAAGTCTTCACAAAAATCTGCATACCACCTCTTAAACGAAGCACCAGGTGGAGGGTGGACTCCTTTTGAATATTATAATCGGCAAGGGTTCTTCCATCCTCAAGTTGTTTACCAGCAAAAATCAGCCTCTGCTGATCCGGAGGGATACCCTCTTTGTCCTGGATCTTAGCTTTGACATTATCAATGGTATCAGAAGATTCTACCTCGAGGGTTATGGTCTTGCCAGTCAAAGTTTTCACGAATATCTGCATCTGTTCAATCAGAAACTAAAACATCAATAACATAGACATGTGTAGTATAGCCATAGTTCAACCACAAAACTCTTGCCTCAAATGATAAAAGAGTTTGCTTTGCATCACAAAGCCCTAATTATGAACCGATGAAGTATACAGGAAATTTTGCTAACAACAAACGGATTACAGAATCAATCAGACCACAAACTCTAATTCAACCATAAACTCTAGCCCTCAGAAATGACTAAAAAATATTGAATCACGAACCCCTAGTTAAAAACCGAGAAAGTATACAGCAAATTTTGCAAACAACAAACAGATTACAGAATCAAACAGACCACAAACCACAGATCCTTCAAAACGAGAAAATAAATTAAACCACAAAGCCTAATTAAAAGCCGTAAAAAATATAGCATATAAAAACGGATTAAAGAACAAGAAAAGCGACATATTTGGTTCTGGTTCAGCGACGACAAAAAGGACCAACAAAGATTAACATAAGGAAAAGATCGAAACATGAATATGATCAACGAAGAAGACCTAAAGTATAACTTAATAAGCTAAGGCTAATCATATTGCAATTTGGTAAACAAATAAGAGAAAGGGAGAGAAGGGAAAGGTACCTTGAGAATTGAGACGAAAACTCAAATCGAAAGATTAAAATCTGCAAATTAGGATTTGAGATATGGATTTGGGAATAGAGCGATATATGCAAGAAAGACGAAATGAAGGAGTGGTATTTATAGCTTGGTTGCCTGACTAAATGACCAAAATATCAATGCATTAACAAATAGTTATTTGCCACGTGTGATGTAGTTGTAACTGACACGGCAAGATATAATAGGTTTCTTTCTACATTGCTCTGGTAGATTCTTTATTTTGCTTCTAATATATAATTTCCTTACACCGATCCCTCTTTTATTTTTTTTGTGATTTTTTATTTTTTTAATGATAAGTTGTTTTTAAATATGTGTGATAGCAAAAATCTTAAAGGAATTTTATTTTAAATTAAAATTTTTTATAATCTATGTAAGAAAATAAAAATAAGCAAATTATTTTTCTAAATTAAATATTTATTGTTTAAAACTAATTTTAGAATATATTAAAATAAGTATATATTAAATGTATGGTAACTTTTGTATTTTACTTATTTAATTTTATAAATTTACACTAATTTACTTTTAATTTGAATAAAATACATTGACAGCGTATAAATTTTGTTTTATTATATACTCATGTTTGATATGAGACTGTGGAAAGTTCAACATGTTAAGTAAGTATTGATTATAATATCTTTTGATTAATTTTTAACTAAGCGTGCTTCAATTATTGAGAATAATAAATAAGCATAAACAAATAAACGGTAAAATTCATTTAATTAATATAAGATCTTTATAACATTCCTCAAAATTAATTTATCAATCGGTATTTACAATTTATTTAAAACTTCAAATTTATATTTATGATATTAGTTTCATAGCTACTAAATATTTATTCACTAATTAAAAAATAAAATATATATATATATATATATATATATAATAACAACAACAATAATGACAAATTTAAATTCAAACATCATACATTATCAAACATATTTTTATTTTATTTTTCTTATATAAAATTATTTATATTATTCTAATTTTTTAATTAATAATAATTTTTTTGAGAATATGAGTGGTATAACTCGAATAATATTTTATTATTTAAGTATAAAATTTGTAAATAAAAAAATTAACTATTCAAATTTTATTTAAGAAAAAAATCATTATTCTTTAAAACACCTTATCTCCATATTATTTCTATATCTCCAAAAGACCTATTTATCATGCACTTTAATAAATCATTTTGTAAATTTTTGGCAAATTCTTCGTGCATTATAACTTTCACTTTGTAATTTTTTTTAAAAATAAATATAATTTGAAAATTAAAATCTATTTTTAAAAAAATAAATTTGAAATAAAAAATATATATTTAAAAAAATATGAAAGACAAAATCCGAAAATACATTTAAAAAAAATTCAAAGTTTAAAAATATATTTTGAAAATCCAAATCTAAAAGTATATTATGGAAAAAAAGTCCGAAAGTATTTTTTTATCTATACCCTCTTTCATTTAAAATATTTTCATGATTTCGCAAAGTTATTTTCCCCATTTATCTGAAAAATCGGGTGCAGGGTTATGGTGGTGTAAGGAAAATTTGCCTAATTTTTTAATGCAGTTCTATTCTCATGAAATCAAAATAACTTTTTTTTAAACACATTAAGCAATTTGAAAGTTTTGCTTATTTTTACTTTTCCTACTTAGTTTATGTCATCACAATTATTAAACTAGAAAAAGAGTGTTAAAAGTAATAAATAGAACAAGACATTTTCTTGAAGACAAGAGAAAAACAAAATCCTAAGGAACCTAAGAACACGTCAAAAAAGGTGCAATGGTCCGTGGTTAGAAGTGATAACTTGTACCAGTCTACAATCCTATCTGTTTATTTTTTTAATGAAATGACGAAAATATCATTTTCTCATATCATGAATCGTTGATTTTATAATGGAACAAGTTCTCATTATTGTTTGTCAATGATATATTGTATGAAATGACGAAAATATCATTTCTTTATATCATGAATACTGTAGAAACTTGTCAATGTATCATTATTGTTTGCCAATGCCCTCTCATTCCAAACAACATGAATGTGTTGCATGTGGTGAGTAATGAATTATAGAAACTTCGGCCATTTTTTTCGTTGGTAATGACATTCATTTGACAACAGATCTCAACCCATTATATTCTCTGACAATCTCAAGCCACCATTTTCACCACATGTTTTTATATTCAACCTCACTCATTTTATTTATGTTAGTTTCAAAACAAATAAGGTTTCATTGATCAACTGAGATAATTTATTAAAGCTGAAAAGCTATGAATTTATACACAAAATGAACAAAGATTGTTCTAAAAAATAGGAAAAAAATATGGTAACAAACCAGTAATTAAAACAGAACTAATTAATTTTCTAATAATCTAGAGACTTATTCAATAACAAAAATGCTAACTTGCAGGATGTCAAACACATGATCCTAATACTCCTCCTTGTTTAAATGCTGCAAACTCCAATCTTCTATCTTAAGAATTAAAACTTGCTAGCTGGAAGTGACTTTGTAAACAACTTTGCAATTTTTTTTTTCATCCTCGCTTTACTTAATCTCCATTCAACATCTTTGGATAGTGCAGATTCTGAAAGACTTTTATCAAAGCCTAAACTGAGAAGATAATTATCTATTCAGCTATACCATGCTTTTGGAACATCTTTTAAGTCATAAATAGCTTTAGACAACCTATAAACTTTGTCTTTTTTTCCTTCCACAATGAAATCTTTAGGTTGCTTAACATAAATTTCCTCTTCAAGAAATCCATTTAGGAATGCTGACTTGACATTCATTTGATGTACCTTTCTATCTCGAGGTATGTCAACAAGCTCCAAAGTTTTGTTCTTCTCAATCATATACAACTCCTCTTCCATTGCCTTTTTCCACTTTGGGTCATTGATAACTTCTGTGTGATAAGAAGATTCACATACTGCAACGTTACATCTCTTATATATGTCAGAGGGTAATAGAGTGCCTTTAATTGGTGGATCATCTTCCATTTCAGATTTTTGCATCTTGAGAAGCCCTTGACCAAGCTTCTTGTGCCATAACTTAGCAGTATTTTCTCCTCCTGAAATAGATCTAATGAGAAACTTTTGCCTCTCATTTTTACCTTGAACAAATCTTGTCTGGTAGCATCCTTGAAACAGTGGTTATCTTCAAAAAATACCTTGAAGCCTTTTTGTAACAACTGATCAACACTCAATAAATTTTGGTCTATGTTAGGTACATATAACACATCAGTAATAGTTTTAGTACCTGAATGTGTTGCTACAACAATGGTTCCTATTCCTTTTACTGGAATGTGACCCCATGACCTATCTTGACATTTGAAATTTTTGAAGGCTTCAACTCCTTAAAAAGTTCTTTGTCATTGCTCATGTGATTTGTGCATCCACTATCAATTAGCCAAGATGCACTTGAAATATTGTTAGAGAAACCAGTTGCAACGAAAAGTACATCCTCCTCCTCATTTGCAATTTGAGCATCTTCATCTTGTTGCTCATTTTGGTTTCTACAAATGACTGCTTCATGCCCAAGTTGATTGCACTTATTGCACTTAGCATCAGGTCTTCTCCAGCACTTAAATGGTGGATGACCTAACTTGTTGCAATGCTTACAAGGAGGATAATTTCTACCTTTGTTTCTCCAGCCACCTTCATGTTTGGCTGGCAAGGCTCCTTCTACTACTGCTCCATCTTGTCTCATGGCTCTCCTTTGTTCTTGTGCTTGTAAAGCATTTAAGAGCTCTGCAAGCGAAATCTTTGATAGGTCCTTTGTGTTCTCCAGGATTGTTATGGTGGCTTCAAACCTCTCTGGAACTGTTACAAGCAGTTTTTCTACAATTCTTGAATCATTTAACACAGATCCAAGCAACCTCACTTTGTTGGCAATGCTTAGAAGTCTGTCAGAGTACTCTTTTACAGATTCTAACTCCTTCATTCTTTGCAATTCAAACTCCCGGATTAGATTCAGCACTTGCATTCCACGAATCCTCTCATCACCTGCATATTCTGCATTGAGGTAATCCCATATTGCTTTTGCTGACTTCAAGGACATTATCCTTGTGAATACCATAGGAGATATTGATGCAAATAGACATGTTTTTGCCTTTGATCTCTTTATCTTCTTTGATTTTATTTGTGCCACAGTAGGGTTTTCTGGAAGAGACTGAATTTCATTCTCCTCTTCTACAGCTTCCCATAAATCCAATGCTTCCAGGTAGGTCTCCATACGAACAGCCCACATCTAATAATTGTCTCCATCGAAGACTAGTGGTGCCATTACTGAAAAATTTGACCCTCCTTCCATTGGTGCACTTTACTAACCTCACAGATCCCTCAAGAAGATAGCTCTTGATACCAATTTGTTAGTTTCAAAACAAATAAGGTTTGATTGATCAACTGAGATAATTTATTAAAGCTGAAAAGCTATGAATTTATATACATAATGAACAAAGATTGTTCTAAAAAATAGGAAAAAAATATGGTAACAAACCAGTAGTTAAAACAAAACTAATTAAGTCTCTAGTAAAAATGTTAACTTGCAGTATGTTAAACACATGATCCTAACAATTTCGTCACTTGAAAATCTGAGACAGACTAATACCATCAAAAACTTTATTTCATTCATCTCAACAAACTTCCCTTTTTGCTTCTCAGTGCATTGTTCACATGCTTCTCAAGAATGTGGGGTCTTGTTGTGAAGGAGAGTCATGGATGCAACCATTGTAACCCCTGATGCAAGTGTGGTAATCTAGCGACCAAGGGGTTTGGGACAAGAAGCAGAAGTTCTGGCTTCTGGGGTGAGAACACAGGGGGAAGTCTTAACGTAAGATTTTGCTGTACTCAACCATGCAAGAGTGTTAAGGCTAGAAGTTTAAAGCCTGCCATTGCATACGCTGTTTACACTCCAGACGTCGGCAAAGAGTCTCCGGTAATAACTACATGCAAACCTTTTTCTGATGTGGCTTAATGTGTTTCTCCCTCCCTATATGCACACGGGAAACATTAAATGAAAACCCTCCTAATTCTCAGAAATAAGAACTACGGATATAGATTATTGGATCATGTTTCAGTACCATTCTGAAAAAATGTTCATAATTTCATAAAGTAGTATGAAATTACTCACTAAATTTTATTTATCATAATAAGAAAAATTCTCTTGATGCACTGCTTATTTATATTCATACATATAAAGAAATTAACACTAAGATCATTGTTGAGGACTTATGTGTTTTTTGTCATTTGAGTGACATGTTGGTGCATAAGATATTTTTGTTTTTTGTTACTGTTTCTTGGCTTGTTGGTACTTTTGGATGATAGATAGTAATGTTGGGTTTGGATTTTGCTCTTAGTTATTCGAGGGATCCAATATTAAGAGTCCAAAAGCAAACCCTGAAAATGTAGCTGCCATCATATTGGGTGGAGGTGCTGGAACTCGACTCTTTCCTCTTACCAGCACAAGAGCCAAGCCCGCTGTATGATTTTCTTATTTATATAATTTTCTTTAGAGGTTTGAGTTGATTGCTATAATAGGAGTTTGCTTTTAATTTTGAGACACAGATGAATGTACTAACGTAAAGGATTCTCATGACTGTTCTTCCTTCAAGCAGTTGCAGGATTTCTGAATGTGATGAAATATATGTGCGGTATTAATAATTTCATCATGTTTACAGGTTTCCATTGGAGGGTGTTACAGACTCAGATATTCCTATGAGCAATTGCATCAACAGTGGCATCAGGAAAGTGTACGTTTTAACTCAGTTCAACTCTTTCTCTCTCAATGAACACCTGTCTCTCACGTATAATTTTGGAAATGGAGTGAACTTTGGAGGCGGTTTTGTGGAGGTAAAGTTGTTTGTAGCATTTCATAAAGAGTGAGATTTACTATATTTTAGGAAATGGATTTTATAAAGAAGTTGAAGAAATTTATCAGTGAGGCTATGATCAAAGTTGGAGTAATTTACATGGAACAGGTCTTGGCTGCTACTCAAACTCTAGGAGAATCTGGTAGCAAATGGTTCCAAAGGGACAGCTGATGCAGTGAGACGATTTATTTGGGATTTTGAGGTAGGTATTTTGTATGCTACATACATCTACGCTAAAATTGCGGGTCTAGTTACCATAAAATGAATGTGTGTCTGGATGATTACCATGCAGGAAGCTAAGAACAAGAATATTGAACACAATGATAATTTCTGGTGATCATTTTTGCCGGATGAACTATATGAAGCTTGTGGAAGTACAACTAAACTTCTCAGCTAAGATTACATCATGTATTATATATAGTTTATGAGGATTTTGCTTACCTATGAGGCTCCGACACTCCTCTTAAATAGCATGTCCAGGTCGAACACACATATCGGATACGACACTTGTAAGACACTTGTAGGACACTTATGCATTGTTTGGATCCGCTGATCGACTTTTGAAGCGGATGTACGAGGGTGACTTGAATGTTTGGATCAACTGATGTGAAGGAGAGTGCGCAGACGGATGAAGGAGTGAGTCTTTTTTTTCTTTCTTCCCTCATATGCGAGGATGAGCGCGAATGAGAGGGTGCATACATGTATACCCATTCAAATTTACTGTAATACCCTTATTTCTTCAGGTATGTGTGCATGTGAGAGGTTTTTAGATTTGTTGAAGGTTATGAGGTCGAGGAAGAAGAAGAAGAAAGCATAGGAAAAACATTGCATAATTGATTTTTATAATTGTTATAACAGAGAGAGAATTGATTCTCATAATTGTTTTAAACAAGGGAGAATCGATTCTCATAATTGTTATAAAGAAGGGAGAATCAATTCTCATAGCTTTTATAAGAAAGAGAGAATCGATTCTCATAGCTATTATAAGGAAGGAAGAATCGATTCTACTGTAAGTAATTGTTAATTTGAAAATTCGATTATCAAGAAAGTTATTGTGAAGGGAGAATCGATTCTCCGGTGAATCAATTTTCATGCACTTTACGTAGCAGTAGCATCCCTTCTTAATTAATAATAATAAATAATAATAATTTTTAATTAATAATAATTTTTAATTAATAATAGTAATTTTAATTAATAATAATACTTTTAATTATTATTATTATTAATCTTATTATATATACACAATATATTCCATTAAATAATATAATGTAATATTATATAATAAAAAAATAATAATTTAAAAAAATATTAAAAGAATATAAATAAAATTATTAAACATTACATAATAATAAAATAAAATTATAATAAAAAACATTATATATAATAAAAAATGTATTTTCATAAATTATTATAAAATTATTACTATATTTAAATTTAATGCAAAATTATTTTATATTTTATTTTTTAAAATTATGAATATTTCAATAATTTATTTCTATGTTACAATTTTCAATTTTTACATATATTCATTATTTTTCATCTAAAAATTATTAGAATTATAAATATTATCATTTTATTTTTTAATTGAAATTTAAATCTAAAAAAATATCTCATATTTCATTATTCAAATATTTTAAAATATAAGGGTAAATTTGTAAATCTATATTTTATACCTTTAAAAAAAATTATAATTCCCTTCCAACTATCACATCACTCACAAATTTTAATAAACCATCCTCAAAAATCCACTCTAACATCCCTCAATCCAAACAACCTCACATATCCTTACACATTCTCTCAAATCCTCACACATCCACTCCCTCAAATCCCCACAAATTCCCTCCTTAATCCAAACACACCCTTATCGTTTAAGTATCCAATTCAAAAAATATTTGTTGGATTTTTGACAATTGTATCATGATTCTAACACAATTTTAAAATGAAAAAATACATTAATTTTTAAAAAATTCAAATTTATAGTATAAATTTTTAGTATGATTATAAAAATAAAAAACAAATCCTTTTGAATTAACTATGAAAAACATCTTTCTACTAAAAGAAAAAACTAAAACTTACTTGTACACATAAATTTTTATTATCAATTTATAAAATTCATAATTATATAATATATAGATTTTTATAATTATATAATATATAGAGTGTCCTCATATCTTACATTTTAGAGATTATATGTATCTTCGTGTCCGTGTCATGTCAATGTTAGTGTCTGTGTTAGTTTCTGTACTACATAGGTGCTTACAGAAACTATTAAGTCCTTCTTTGAATCCAATATGGAACTAACAAAACATGTTTGTTTCCTCTATATTTAATTATTAATTTGAAAGTTTCTTTCGACCAATTCAGATTGTTTATTGCAACTGATTAGCCAAGAATGAAATTTAATCATAATTCAATTTAAAAACAATTTGAATCTTTCACTGTTTAGAAGACTTAGTGTAGAGCCCAAGTTTGTGTTAATCTTTGTAATGATGAACTTGAGAATATTTGAAGAAAGTAATGCTATTATTACATTTTTCCCCCATGAGGAACAGTCTAGTACGTTTACTGGTTAATACTTGATTATTTGTAGTCTCCAAAATTTGAATTCTATGATCAGAAGACACCTTTCTTCACTTCCCCAAGCTTCCTACCACCCACTAAAGCAATAAAATGCAAGGTAAGAGTGAAAACTTTTACTGGTTTGCTTCTTCATGCTATTACCGCAAATGAATAACTAAGCTTGGTTTTTGCAGATTGTGGACGCATATTATTTCTCATGGTTGTTTCTTGAATCATTGTAAAGTTCAACATTCTGTTGTTGGTGTGCGCTCACGTTTAGAGGCTGGTTCAGAGAGCTTCAGGTAAGCTTATTCTGCACTTTTCTCTACATTATGAATTGTTATACTTCTCAAAATTGAAAATTGGTGGGGTAGGAGGAAAGTGCATTTTACACATCTTTACCATGGCCTCAAAATTTCAAGAGTTTAGAACCATTTCACCCCTCTCAATTGTTTTTGCTTAATTGAAATTGCATAATTTGAGAACTATAATTCGATTTAAATAATGCTAATGGAGTATAGATAGGATAACAACTTAGTAAAAAATTGAGCAAGTTGTGTTGCATGTTCTTATAGACCTTGCTATGGAGATACCATGATGATGGGGGCTGACTACTATCAAACTGATTCTGAAATTGCAACTCTGCTGGCAGAGGGAAAGGTTCCAGTTGGTGTAGGAGAGAATACCAAAATCAGGTGCCATGATGTCCCTTAATGAAACCTTTCATACTCATATATAACAAAATGGTCCAAGTTATGCATATCACAAGTTGTGACTTCTGTTAGAAAAACTATATAAACTTAATTAAGCTTTTGCAATAGTTGGTTCATTACATAGTTTAGAACCTCTGTGATCAAATGGTCTAGAGTTTGATCATTGCCTCATTCTAAGTTCTTTATGTCTAATTTATGCTGATTTCCTACTCCAACATTTTGAAGGAATTGCATACTTGACAAGAATGCCAAGATAGGAAGAAATGTGATTACTGCCAATGCTGATGTAAGTTTTGCTTCAGAACTTGACCGTGGAAACATGGTATCTCATCATGCAACATTTGTTTGCTGATTTAGTTTCGATGACTTCACAGGGTGTTCAAGAAGCAGATAGGCCTGCAGAGGGATTCTACATTAGGTCTGGCATAGTAGTTATAGTGAAGAATGCAACAATTAAAGATGGAACAGTGATTTGATGGAGATGGTTGCAGAAAATGGAGTATGATTAGTTTGCTCCATTGCGTACTACAAGTTACACTCTTTGTAGGAACTCTTAGTTTCGGGATTAAATAATTTCTGTTGAGTTTTTATTTTTATTTTTTTTCAATCAGAGATCCTTTATACTACTCATGATAATTTCGCCATTCCTAAACTCTTGATGTTTAAGTTTTAGATTATTATAAATAATGGGTTAGGATTTCAAACGTGAATTGGTAGTTCTGCATTAACTATTTTCTTAACTAATTATCTTTTATAAGATCAAAATATTTTTCTATTTTATTCATTATAGTATTGAATAAAAATAAAAATATAAAAAAAATTATTCTATGACTTTTTCTGAAAAGATTGAAGAAATTATTAAGTTTTATTTTATACAATACATTTTTTATGAAAATATAAAAAAAAATCTCTGAATATTTTTGTGAATTTAAAAAATATTAGTATTTTTAATAAAGTTATAGCAACATTTTGTTACAAAATGTACAAAAATTTGTAAAAAGTCAGAAAATTCTTAAATTGGTATACAGCTCATAGAAGCCCTCCAGACCAGCTTCTAGTTAATGGTTTCCATGTATCGATTTCAAGTAAGATGCATTGAAAACAAAGGGAAAATTCGCTCTCTAGTTCCATACATCAGCGTACCTCAGTATCAACTGGAAAAAATTAGTTTTAACTTTTTTTTAAATTTTAAATGATTCTGAATAAGTATAATTTTATATTTTTAAATAATTTCAAATGAATCTTCACATCTTCATTTCTCCCTTCCAGCTCCATCTATTCTTATTCAGTTTCAGTATTGAAAAAACAGTTTTATTATTTGAATATGTATAAAAAGATTGACGAGAAACTTTGTTGTATCTGATATTCTTCCATGTAAAGATATTTTTTTTTAATTTTGTAATAATTTTTTACAAATCACTGATTTTAACTTTGAATTTTATGGTTTTCCAAAAGATAAAAAAAAAACGAAAACACAATCATCACGGGTAAAAACTTACCTCAACTATCAATATTTATCACTACTTACCACAAACAAACACTACCACTTAAAAATGAAAAAAAACACTACACTTTTAGAAAAACACTACACTTTCCATTATAGTAAAAAAAATATTGTTGGAATTACTATATTATACTCAACAAAAGGTATCATTAGATTTACAAACAATTAAAGAATTATGGAAGTGTGGGAAGGTACGGTGATGTTGGAGAGAGTTTGCCAAAACAAAATCATATGTAATTGAAAACCTAAAAGCCCATTGAAATTATTTTTTCATAAAACTAAAAAAGGTTATCTGTATAAGACCATAGATATTGCTTACGAAAAATAATTATATTCACTTTTGGTGAAATTATTATGAATAATTAAAAATGTTTAACTCACTTATATGTTCAGATTTTAAACTTAAAACAAAAATTAATTAGGATGGAATAATCCTGTAGTAGATTAATTGCTTGGTGATTTGTTATATATAAATATATGATAAAAGTCATGAAATATATTTGTTCATGTACACATTAAACACCTCAACTTTCTTAAAGGATTAAAATTGAATTATTTTTATGTTTTCATATCATAAAGATTATATTAAAAAATTTATATTTTTGACTTTTTAAATTGCATCCAAGTCCTCATTACAAAACCCAAACAGTGCTTTTGTTTCAAATTAATTTATGTTTTTTAAATTAAATATAAATTTAATTATAGAGTCCATAAAATTAAGTTACGTGTTTATTAACAATTCTTCACTAAAATAAAGTTTCTTAGAATGTTCAAATATATAAGTGAGACACTCAAAATTAAAATATACAACCTATTTAAACAATAAAGTGAATTCACTAAAAAGTTTTTCATACAATAATTTGATTTGGATGCTTAATTCTTTCATGATCCTTACTAGCTTGGATGTTTATTGTCATATAAAAATTTAAGAACACTTACTAATTCATACACTAATAACAAAAATTAACACAATTAACTTATATTGGCCCTATTATTTATCTGCTAACATTATAATGCATATTATAATTTAATCTTTTAATAACCAAATATCTGTTTATATAAATAATATTATCTTTTAATATAAAAATGTTTATTTTTTAAAAAAAAATGATGATTGCATTTACTTCTTTTCCACATTAGAAGTAAAGATTTGAAAAATTAATTATATTAAACGTAAAATATGCATTTAATTAATAAATCCTCTTAATTGATGTTTGAAGATATTTATAAAATTTATATTAAGTATATCCAAATATATAAAGAATCAGAGTGAAAAAATATATATTTATTTATAACATTAATTTTATGAATTTGACTGAATTAATTATATTTAAATTAAAATTTTCATTCCCTGAATAAGTTTTTCTAAAAAATATCCGAAAATGTTAATTCAGAATTAATATTAAATGCTTCTAAATTTTAAAGAATTATAATGTAATATACATTTTTTACTCTGTAATAACATATTAAATATTAATATTTACTTTACATCAATTCTATAATCATACAAATAAGATTGTTGTAGTATATTCATTTTTACTTTACATGATGAATGCATTTTTAATTATTGTATTAAAGTATGTTTTAATATTTTTTTTTTGTTGTTAATTTTTCTCTTCAAAATTTTTATTTTTTAAAGTGGCCCCTACTTACAAATATATATTTTTTCAATAATAAATAAATTAAATAAATAGAGACACTACAGAAATGTTACAATTCTTATATAAAAGACTTTCATCCCAAACAGTTACAACTTATTCAAAAGTTAACTCAAAACCACAGTTAAACACTTACAAATCATTTAATGTGCCAGTAAACATATGTTATCTTTACATGTTATTTTTAAATAGTTATTAATTATTGATATAAAACATTTAAATATGTGTTATATCAGCATTAAATGACAATAATTGCTTTCTTAAAAATATACATTTATGAAGAGAAAAGTAAATTGAATTGAATGTTATTGCCTATAAATTCAAAGCTGTAAACAGGATCTGAATGTTGTGAATTAGTGTTTTAGTTGAGAATTGTGTTTGAGAATGGGGGATGAGGTTGTGTTGTTGGATTTCAATCTGAGTATGTTCTGTGTAAGAGTGAAGATTGCATTGGCAGAGAAAGGGGTTGAGTTTGAAAACAAGGTAGAGGATTTGGTGAACACAAAGAGTGCACTGCTTCTGCAAATGAACCCTGTTTACAAGAAAGTTCCTGTTCTTATCCACAATGGTAAACCAATCTCTGAATCTCTCATTATTGTTGAGTATATTGATGAGATTTGGAAGGACAGAGCTCCACTTTTGCCCACTGATCCCTATCAGAGAGCTCAAGCCAGATTCTGGGCTGATTTTGTTGATCAGAAGGTAACTTCAATTTTTGTTCTTGAGTAATCAATCATATACATCATATGTGGAGTTTCATATATTGCACATCATTTCTTATATTCATAATTTTTTCCATTTTGTTTCTTGTTCTTTCAAGTCATCATTTTTCTTCAATTTCACCCTAAGTATCTCAGAAGTCACTTGCACCTCTCACCCTTTAGGTTGTATTTAGATTGAGTTGAGGATGTTAAAGGATTTAAGAAAATAAATATATGAGGATGAGAAAAAAAATACAGTAAAATTGTTTTGATTAAGTTAAATAAAAATCTATTGAAATTTATGAATAATACGATAATTATAATTATGAGAAATTTTTTATTTTTTTAAAAAATAAAAAATATAAATTTATAAATTTATTCTTATAAAAATTTGAATAATAAAATATAAAATATTTTTTATAAATTTAAATTAATTAAAATTTTATAAATTATTTCTGATATTGTTAAATAATTATTTTAAAAAAATATGAGTTATTAAACGAAATATAAAAACTTCTTAGAAATATAATAAATTTTAAATTTTTTTGTTGACTTTATAAATTTTTATGTAGAAAATTAAAAAAAAAATATCATTTTTATGAGTATTATTTATAAATTTATTTTAATTATTATTAAAAGTTATTTTATTATATAATTAATTATTTTATATGTGTATAAAGAAATAATTATGGATAGTTTTCACTTTGTGACACTTTATATGTAAATTCTTTCTGACTTCCTTTGGTTTTCTTTACATAATGAAGAGTGCCGTTTTTTTCCTTCTGAGGCTTTTACATCGTCATATTTGAGTGGAAACAAAGAGTGTTCAGTACTCGCGAATTAGTTCCATAGTTGCAAACTACAGGGATTCCTTGGATCTAAACTGATGGGAAAATACACTATTGAGATATTTGGTCCCCATTTTACCAATTTTGTTTTGGTTATTGATTTCTTAATTTTGATCATAACATACCAGTTCACTAACATACCAGTTCAGGATTTTGGTGAGCAATAATATTACAATACTATTTTTAATCAACTTAAACAACAATTTGAGTTTGAGAGTAGTTTGGTCCATTAAGTTTGAACAAAAGAGAGCTCTTATATTAATCTGAGTTGGGATATATATGGTCAAACATGTGATATGCAGGTGCATGAAGTTGCAAAAAGGATATGGACTGGGAAGGTAGGTGAACATGAGGCAGAGAAGAAGGAGTTAGTAGAGAATTTGAAGCAATTGGAGGAGGCTCTTGGGGAAATGCCATATTTTGGAGGTGACACATTTGGGTTTGTTGATATTGCTTTGATTCCCTTTTACAAATGGTTCTCTTCTTATGAGAAAATTGGCAACTTCAAGCTGGACTGCCCAAAACTCACTGCTTGGGCAAACAGATGTTTGGTGAAAGAAAGTGTGTCCAAATTTGTTTCTGATGAAAAGGATGTCTATGAGTTTGTTCTGAGCCATAGGAAAAGAATTGGGGTGGACTGAGACACAGAAACCAACTAAGAATAATGATAAAATGCTGAGTTTGGGAAGTTTGTCTCAGCCGAATAAATTATGCAATAGACTGAGCTAGTCAAGTTGGATAAAATATCTGTTCATTTCTCCTTTATTTTGTTATGAATACTACTCTTGTTATATGCATGTATAAACAATGAAAATGAAAAGCACTAAAAACATACACTCTCCTAACAAAGAATAAAATGTAATAGCACTACTAAGGTCATATATATTCTGCTACCAGCCAATATTAACATAAACAATCCATTGTAATTCAACAAACAACTCCTCGATTTTATAATATTTATCCACTCTTAACAATTCTCATAAATCTTTGTATGTAATATTTTTCTTAATGTGATTGAAAGTGGTTTGTTTCCTCTCTCTAAATCTACAATATTGGAAGGGAGACAAGAGAAAAAAAATTGAAATTCACCCTTGTCTAAATACCACATATGATAGAATTAAAAAAATAAAAAATCCTCTTTTCGTCTAATTAAACACGGCATCAAATCTGAAATGTGTAGTTTAGCTTTAGATTTTTTTTTTCTTTTTCACTTTATTTCGAGGCTTTTTAAAACTTTATATAAAAACGTGACAAATTGTTTTTTATTTTCAATTTTCTAAGAAATTTTTAAGAAATAGTAAACAGAAATGATTTTTTTCTTCAAAATAAAAAACCATACCCTGTCATGGTCAAGTGTTCGTTTCCATTTGTTGCATTTGCTTTGTTATTCCGAACCCCTTTGTTACTTTGTTATTTACTTAAAAATTTCATAAATTAAACTTGATTTATATTTATATACCAGCTAAAACCAAAAAAACAAAAATTAAAAACCACAACAGGGTTTTACATAAAAAAATAAAAAAGTTAATTCCAATATGGTAAGTGCTACATAACAAACAATCTTCTATAGTCATATCTAATTCCAAAAATAAGCTCTCTCTCTCTCTCTCTCTCTCTCTCTCTCTCTCTCTCTCTCTCTCTATATATATATATATATATATATGACATTTTCTTACTTGAGAGGACACAAATTGAAAAGCTTCTATGGCATCTTCATATGGATTTTCAACCTTTGTTCCAACAAACCTTGCAAAAGGAGTCTCTTTTAAATGTTGCCCAGTTATGGTTTTATTCTTCAAACTCAACTTGGCCAACTTAATCCACATCTTCACTTGTACTTTGCAAATCAAAGTTTCATCTCACAGGGTCTTTCTTCATCTAAGGCTCACAGATCTGCTTTCTTAACCACCATCAGATACTCATCCAAGCCATGCTGATCATAATCTGACTCTAATCTAGTCTTGTAGAACTTCCCCCTCTGATTGAAATTCTCATGTTCGAACTTTGTCCCAATACCTTCTTCATTAAATTTAGAAGCCTCTTTTTTCCAGGTGACCTCCAACCTTTCTATTTTGTCCTGCATGAGCCCCAATTTGTTAATTCTGGCTTCCATCCATTCAAGTTTTTCCTCCAATAGATCCATCCTTTCTGTCACCAAACTCATGGTTTATTTAGTAAATACTAAGCCAAGGCTCCTCCAGAGCACAAAGATGCAACAGGAAAAAGGTACCAGAGAAAAAAAAATAGGGGAATTTCTACTGGAACAAAGCCATCTATGCAAAAGGTTCCTGAACCCATCATTTTTTAGGACACCTGCAACAGATGCCAAGTGTTGCTGCCAAGTACATGAAAAAATTATGTTAGAGTAAATCAAATGCCAAAGATATGCAAAGTGTCTATTTATAGAATCTTCGTAGACATTGAACATTAGGACAAATAATTTTCAAGTACCGGATAGGCAAGGAGGATTATGAGTAACAACGAACTTCTAAACCCAATATCAGGAAAGATTGAAAAAAATGTGTACCAGTTCAGGTGTTAACAGGAGAATCATGGAAACAATTCGCACAATTCCAGCAGTGCCCACGTGTTAACTTTAGAGGATTTGGCACTAGTAGTTCCTGTGCAGTTCTCAATTTGCAGTTGTCTAGTGAATTGGGTCAGAAAGAAATGTGGGAATCTTTACTGGTCATTTGGTTGACTCTTGAATCCATTCGGGATTGAGCAGTTCATATATAGCTTCTTTGTGGAGTTCTGCTAATGGTTATTATTAGACATTCGTTATGTTGCATGTTACTTGTTCATACTTCTTCCTTTTTTACATAATATATTTAAGGATTCTTTTTACCCTATAGCATATGTATAATGTACTATCTCTTCAATCTTAATGATTTTTGTTTAAAAAAAGCAACAAATTCGGAACAAGAAAAATAGATAAAAACGAAGAACCTCGTTTGTGATTCTGTTGAGTTTAATTGAATTGTAATACATATAACAGTTGACTAAGAGACAGTGCCTAAAGATCCCAACCAACTTCATGTCCCTTTCTACAGGTCTCCTCTACCACTTCAATAACATGCAGCATAATTTGCTGTAACTATTGCAAATCGACAAGTTTTTGGCTAAACATAATCATACAACTACTGATATTCCGAAATATGTCTTGTCCTAACTTTTGTTAGCTAAAATTGAACACAATTTATCATGTCGAAGCTGTGGAATAGGACTTATGCATAAGACATACAACACAACTTCCATTATTGGCAGGTACAAGTACATTAATTAGAGCAAATGATGTAAAGTGATAAAATCCCCTGAAGTCTAAATGGCGTAACAAATGACAGACATAAAAAAGCAGGGCTAAATCAAGTATAAAGGAAAAATAAACGTTTTACTAGAAAAGAGGAAATTGAAAAGGCAAGGGTTGTAATGTATCTACCTTCTGAGATGTAAGTTTCTCTCACATATGTTATTTGTTTTACATGGTGAATTTCTCATCTGGAAGAACAGATTAAGTACTAACACCATCCACGAACAGATTAAGTATTAACACCACCCACGAACTGATTTGTAGAGAATTAAAACAAGCAATTACTCACTCTTGGATTTTCTCTAAAGAAACACTCTTCTTCTTGTATTTCTCTCTATTGTATTTCTTTCTGTGGTGCATCTTATAATTGAGAGAGCATCCTATTTATAGGCTTTAGGAAGCTCTTCTAGAAAAATCTTCATTATGGCCTTAAAATTCCACTAACAACAAAATTAAAATCTCACTCATAACTTTTGACCTTTCACCTATCCAAACTCTCATTCTACTATTTTCTAGTAACTTCTAATTTAAAAATTGACAAACTAACATTTAAAGTTTATTCAACAAAACTCCCCCATAAACTTAAATGTTTCTACCATCCATCATGCCAATCATCTTCTTGTATTTGTCGAAAAGTACTTTCGGTAGCGGTTTTGTGAAGATATCCGCAACTTGATCCTGACTTGCCACATGCACCAATTCCACACTTCCTTTCTTCACATGATCACGGATAAAGTGAAAACGACTGTCAATGTGTTTGCTCCTTTCATGGTTCACTGGGTTCTTTGCCAACTCAATTGCTAATTTGTTGTCAACTTGAATCACGGTTGCACCTAGTTGCTTTAGCTCCTTGCTCAACAAGTTTCTAACCCATATTGCATGACATACACACCAAGATGCTGCCACATCTTCAGCTTCACACGTTGATAGCGTCATGATCGGTTGCTTCTTTGAAAGCCAAGAAAGCAGTGTTGCCCATAAAGAATACATATCTCGATGTACTTTTCCGATCATTTATGTCTCCGCACCAATCGTAGTCAGAGTAACCCACCAACCTGTAATCTTTTGCTTTTGAGTAGAACAAACCGAGTGATACAGTACCTTGGATGTACCGTAGGACTCGCTTCAACGCCTTCCAATGTGAGTAAACCGGTTCCTCCATGAATCGACTTATGATGCCGACACTTAATGAAAGATCCGGCTTCGTGCATGTGAGATAACAAAGGCTCCTACTAAACTCCGATATCTACTTGCATTGACATGTTCTCCTCCATCAAACTTTGAGAGTTTTGCACCTGGTTCCATGGGTATTGATATTGGGTTGCAATTTGCCACCTTGTACTTCTTCAAAATCTCTTTTGGATATGTCTCCTGTGATACAAAAATACCCATCTCTTTTTGTCTAACCTCCAAACCAAGGAAAAACTTCATCAATCCCAAATCTGTCATCTCAAATTCTCATCTCATTGTGCCCTTAAACTCTTCTATCATCTCATTATTGTTACCCATAAAAATGAGATCATCAACATAAAGAGTGATCCGGTCGGTCATCGGTATCCGATGACGTCAGCAGCAAATGACCACGTGGGCCAGTCACAGAGCAACGCGTGGCATGAGATAGCAGATGAACCAGGGTGGAGATCGTTCAAGAACGGCGATCAGTGGTCAGCTACCGAGTGACCACCACCAGAAGATCGGTTCCTACATGAGCGCCTGAAAGCAGAGCGCGAGAAGTGATGAAGCACCGATCAGTCATCGGTGCATGCAGAGCGATCAGTCGTCGGGGGTTCCTTGCCAACACGTGTTAAACTGGGACCCAGGCTCCCAGCAAGAACGTTACCCAAGGACCTCGCCTGATTCCATAAGGAGAGCACGACAACGTGAAGAAGCGCCATCTGTCATCGGTCGGGGTGACACATCGATCACTGGCCAGAATGGCACATCGGCCATCGGTCAGGATGAGAGGTACCTCGGTCATCGGTGTGTGGCGAGTGACGTCGGCCACGACGACGTGAATGACGCGCTAAGTTACTCCGCAAGGGGATTGTAGTGGCCAGACCTCAGACATCAGCCAGGGGCTGAGAGATCGATGAGCCCTCAGAAGAGTCGATCACCAAGAACAAGGGCGATGAGAGATCGCCAACAGGGTGACACATCGGTCATCGGTGCCCAGAGCCAGGGAGCGGCCTTAGTCACGGAACGACCATGCATGAAGATGGGAAGACGCAGTTAGGTGCAGAATCCTGCTGGTACAAGAACCCGTCAAGGTTAGAGTCTCCCAGTGAGGTTGCATGTATGCCACGTGGACGGTGAAGATGTTCCCAGAGAATAGGTAGGGCAGATAGGCACAGAAGTCGAGGGGTACAGAGGTACCCACGCAGCCTCCCCTGTCAGACTTTGCACTCAAGTGAGGAAGGCCTGCACGCAAGGTAGGCCTGGGGGGTAGATAGCAGCGGTGCAGAGCAATCAAGTGGCCCTAGAGGTAGCCAGTAGGGGGCGACGTGGGTTTATATGAGGAAGAAGAACGCTAAACCGGGTACGCAAGACGTAACCCAGAAATTAGACAAAGAGAGTTCTTGATGTTTCCTTGCCCAAAACTGACTTGAGCGTCGGAGCTACACCGTTGCAAGAACCGTTTGCTTTGTTCGAAGGGAAGCCAACCGGAGGAACAGACACGGACGCGGGAGGAACGCGAAGCCCATCCACGCTCGAGTCCGCGGCAGGATCAAAGAGCAACAAATATAATGTTACCTCCATTGTTCTTTATGTAAAGAGCATGCTCGTAAGGACATTGCTTGAACCCGTTCTCCTTGAAGTATGTATCAATACGAGTATTCCATGCCCGCGATGCTTGCTTCAACCCCTAAAGTGCCTTATTCAATTTTAGCACCTTCTTCTCTTCTCTTCTCCGATTTTCATATACCCGGGTGGTTGTTTGATGTAGACTTCTTCTTCAAGCACACCATTCAAGAATGCCAACTTGACATCCATTTGAAATATCGGTCATTTAAATTGTGCCGCTTGGAAATGAGCAATCTAATTGTCTCCATTCTTACAACGGGAGCAAACACCTCATCGTAGTCAATTCCCTCCTTTTGTTTGTATCCCTTCGCAACGAGTCGCACCTTGTACCTCTCTATCTCGCCTTGAGTATTCATCTTTTTCTTGAATACCCACTTCACACCAATGGGCTTACTTCCCTCTGACAATTTTGTTAGCTCCCATGTGTTGTTGCAATCAATCGCTTTAATCTCCTCATCCATGGCAATTTGCCACTTCTTGTCTCGCATCGCCTCTTCAAAGTTGATATTTTCTGCATCTGCCAAAAGACATACAAGGTGTACCTCATTTGTCAAATCATACAAATTTTGCACAACTTCGCATTTTAGGTTGTCGTGGTTCATCTTCATCATCGGTAGTTTCGGAATTTATACTTGTCGGTGATTCTCCAACTTTAATCACAACCTCTAAAGAATTGTTCCAATCCCACTCGCTTGCTCCATTTATTTGCACGTCACGACTCACCATCACCTTCTTGCTGATTGGGAAGTAACTTGTACCCTTTTGTCTTCTCATCATACCCAATAAAAATATACCTTTTGCTTTTGTCTTCAAGCTTCGTTCTTCGTTGATCTGGTACGTGTGCATAAGAAATTGTCGAATTTTGTCCGCTCCATGTCTCTTGTGGTGTTTGATCATCTAACTTCACATGTGGACATCGGTTTTGCACATAAATGGTGCATTGCATGGCTTCCGCCCAAAATTCCTTTGGCATCTTTTTGCTCTTAAGCATTGATCGAACCATGTCAAGAATGTTCCCGTTCTTCCTCTCGGCCACACCATTTTGTTGAGGAGTGTACGGTGTGGTTAGAAATTGCCTTATGCCTTGCTCCTTGCAATACTCCATGAAAGTCGTCAAAGTATACTTGCCACCTTTATTGTATCGTACAACTTTGATTCAGTTGCCTTCTCGACCATCACTTTGAACTTTTTGAACACCTCGAATGCCTCAGATTTTTCATTCAGAAAATAAACTCAAGTTTTTCGTGAAAAATCATCGATAAAGGTAATGAAATATCTTTTACCGCTGAAAGATTATGGAGTAATTGGTCCATCTATGTTGGTATCAATCAATTCGAGAGGTTGCTTAGCCCAATATTGAGCCTTCTTTGGAACTGAGGTTCTCACATGCTTGTTGAGTACACATTTTTCACAAAATTTTCCCTCGTAGTCTATGTTGGGTAGCCCGTGCACCATATTCTTCTTCGCTAACTCTTTTAAACCACCATGATGTAGGTGACCAAAACGGAGATGCCACAGGCACAACGATGCCTTATCTTCAAGGTTGACTTGCAAACATTTTTCTCGTATGCTTCTTAAATTCAGCTTGTACATTCAATTTCTTACCATCTTGATTTGAGCAACCAAACGCCCTTGCTTGTTCTTCAAGTGTAGTAGCGGGTCTTTTAGAAATATGAGTAACCTTTCTCCGTGAGTTGTCCTATACTCAAAATGTTGGTCTTGAGGTCTGGTACATAATAAACATCTTGGAGTCACCCAATTAAGCCATCTTTTTGTAAGTAGCAAACCATACCTCGTCCTTTAACCTCCACCTTTGATGCATCTCCAAACGACACATGACCATCTTCAATCTTTTGCATATCTTTGAATAGGTACTCGTGACCGCACGTATGGTTGCTTGCTCCTGAGTCGAGGTACCACAAAGTGTCACTGTTAATGTTGACTTCATTTTGAGCTATCAAGAGGACACCTTCATTCGTTTCGTCTTCCAAGGCTAGGTTGGTTGTCTCTTCTATCTTTATATTGGCTCGACAATCTTTTGCAAAATGCCCCACTTTACCACAATTATAACATTTGTCGGAGTTGCAATCCTTCGCATAGTGACCATATTTAAGACATTTGTAGCACTTGATGTTGGAGTAATTTGATCAGCTGCCTCTTCCTCGACCGCATCCTCTTCCATGCCAATTTGGTTCCCTCAACTGTTCCTTCTCCTTATAGTACCCTTCATGACTGTTGCCTTTACCACCGCGACTATTTCCACGACTTTCACGGCCACGCCCTCTTCTTCAAGAATTTTGATGATAGAGTACCTTTTCGTCTTTGATTGACGCCTTGGTTTGAAGTGCTTGCTCGAGTGTTTCCTCCTTCTTCTTCTTCCATTGCTCATGTGCCTCAAGAGAACCGGCGAGCTCGTCGACTGTGAGCGTCATTAGGTCCTTTGACTCTTCTATCGCACACACAATATTCTCAAAATTGTTAGTTAATGTTCTCAAAATCTTCTACACAACTCGTGCATCGGTCAATGTTTCACCATTTCGGTTGAGTTGATTCACCACAGCCTGTACACGTGTGATGTAGTCAGATACACTTTCTGACTCCATCATCTTCATGCTCTCCAACTCGCCACGAAGAGTTTGTAGACGCACTTGCTTAACTCGGTCGGCTCCTTTGAACACCCTTTTTAAGATGTCCCACACTTCTTTTGAAGTAGTTGCACTGGCAATGTTCTCAAAGCCCGACTCATCAACCGCTTGGAACAACATGTATAGTGTCGCCTTATCCTTTGATCGCGTCTCTTTCAACGCCTTGGTTTGAGCCGTCGTATAACCCGTGGTATCTGTTGGTTCTTTGAAACCTTCTTCGACCACCTCCCATGCATCTTGAGAACCAAGAAGAGCTTTCATTTGAATGTTGCAGTTATCATATCTGGTCGCCTTCGTTAATCGTGGTAGCGGTATTTGACCCGTCACATTTGTCATTGGCTCTGATACCAAATTGTAAAACAAGCAATTACTCCCTCTAGGATTTTCTCTAAAGAAACACTCTTCTTCTTATATTTCTCTCTATTGTATTTATTTATTTATTTCTATGGTGCATCTTACAACTGAGAGAGCATCCTATTTATAGACTTTAAGAAACTCTTCTAGAAAAATCTTCATTATGGTCTTAAAATCCCACTAACAACATAATTAAAATCCCACTCACAACTTTTGATCTTTCACCTATCCAAACTCCCATTCTACTATTTTCTAGTAACTTCTAATTTTAAAACTGACAAACTAACATTTAAAGTTTATTCAACAAAAAATGCATTACAAACCCTCAATCAATTTATGTATTTAACAATTTAAACAGTTAGACGCTAGGAATGATAAACAATGCTAATATAATAATATTAAAAAATCATACCCACTAGTTTGATCTATAATAATAAAATATGTCACACTTCAACAAAAGAAAATTAAAAGAAATGAAATATAACATCAAATGAATGTTTTGAAATTTTAGCTTAGATTCTTTATGCTTTTTGGCAAATGCTGGGCATATTGTGAAATCACATCCAATAACTAGCATATTATAATGATAAATAATCTAAATGTAACATTCAAAATCATACCCTGTAGTTTGATCTATAACAATAAAATTTCCCATTTCAACAGAAGAAAATTAAAAGAAATGAAATATAACAGTAAACAAATGTTTTGAAAATTTAGTTTCTTGTTCTTAATGAATGATTTGTTATGCTTTTATGGCAAATGCCAAGTATGCTTGGATAATTCGTTAACAGCATTAATGGCTTAATTAGAAGTAAAGAGGCAAAGTACTTGTGGCAATTTTTTTGTTAATAGATTTAGTTGTTAGAGTGGAAGTAAAGAGACAGAGTTTATATGTACTATGTGCTACTACAGCATTTGATGTGACCATAATGCTAATTTTCAAGGTTTCTTTGGGTTAGCATCTGATTTAAGACAATATTAGGCACTTAATTTGATAGTGTTTAGATTTCATCTTAAAATGAATTGACATTAATTAAGTGAAGTTTCACAACAAATATATAAAGTATGCAACGAGGGAATTTCCAACACCCCCCTTCACAGATATCTATTGGACCAAACAATACATGAAGAAAACTATGAAAACAATAGAAATCCCCCCTCCACAAACCACAGAGTCAACAAAAGTGGGCTATAGCCTCTAATACCAAGTTGAAAAGGAATGAAGTTTCAAATATTATTTATTGATATGAAATACAAGCACTAATCTACTAATATAGGCTAATCATGATAGAAATATAATGCCCTAGTAATTACAGGCTATAAATTTGAGAGATATGCACGGGAAGCATTCTGTCCTAAATTAATGCTAATTTCGTATTTACAACAGATAGTAGACCTGTGATGTGATCAAGCAGGTTTATGTTAGAAAAAAGGTGAATTGGGCCTTCACCTAATTAGGCCCATTAAGGGTAGGTTACAGTTATAAACTGTAGACAAGCAGTTGCCTATAAAATAGGAATGGCTGTAAATGGTTTGAGGGAACTTTTGGTGACTAAGAAACTGAAGTAAGAAGTGAATCCACACCTTACAAAATATCTGGAATCGTGCATTAATTCCTAGAGGCTTCTTCCTGGTTTTATACAATATGAAAATGTTCATTCTCATCATAATGATACTACTTCCATCAATCAGTACCAGAATCTTACCATGTCTCTCAACTACAAATGAGAAAAGTTGACGGGGTGACTGGCATTGCAGTGTCCACCCAAAACTAGTCAAA
The DNA here is from genome assembly GCA_013389735.1 of Phaseolus lunatus. Taxonomy (NCBI): domain Eukaryota; kingdom Viridiplantae; phylum Streptophyta; class Magnoliopsida; order Fabales; family Fabaceae; genus Phaseolus; species Phaseolus lunatus. The sequence goes on along the minus strand of CM023859.1, from coordinate 23,757,010 downwards.
GGGTTAGTACACTGCTATCCCGCATGGGCACCAAGGGTAGAGAGTGTGGTGGAATGTTAAGATCCAAATATCAATAGCATGTTAGTGTGGGGCTTATAAGGCCCTGGGCTCTTCAACTACACCAACTAGTTTATGTGGTGTTGTTCTCTCCAGATTCTTTTCTACTAAACATAAAGCACATGGCCTCTCAACTATAAATAAGCAACTTGAGCAGTGGTGTTGGCAATGGAGTGTTCACTCAAGACTGGTCAAGGAGTTCGTGCATACCTTGTTGGGGCTGCTAAGCATAGTGGGATTTAGGATCCAATTGCAATTTTAGTGTGGGGTTTATAAAGCCTTGAACAGTGGGATCTCTTTTCAACTACAGTAGCTACTAGAAAAGAAAACAATATGACGGTAAACAATTCTGTATACATGTCCTTTCAAAAGGCAATATCCCAAGTTCACTGACTGATGTTTTGAATGAAGGGAGGAAATATGTTAAGCATTTATATATCCTCTCTCGATCACTTCCACTGATTTAGATTGATCTTATAATGTCGAGAAACCTGTTGTGCTTCTTTCAGTGATCCCATTCCCACAGGGACTCTAGAAGTAGGATGGAAGACACTTATGAAGGAAACTGTGAACAGCACTTCTAGGTTATCATTTCAGTCTCTATATAAAGTACATCAGCCGTCCATTACGTACAGGAAGCTACCGGACAGATTATTGCACAATCCTAACTGACAATAGCTGCGCAACCAACATTCTTTTCTTGTTTATTTATGTGATACCAACAAAATCATGACCGAAAAAGGGGAAAAGGAAAAAACATGGAAATTTTGAATCCAATTGAGACAAGGTACAAGAAAGATTATCTTCTTCTATTCAATCAGAATTCAAGGCAAAGAGTAACTATGCTGGAAATATTATCTACTACTACAACATGTCCACAAAATGGAGGCAACCGGACACACAATTACTAGTGAAGCAGATAAGGCTAACATCCAATTTTTTACCATATAATTCACAAGAGCACATCCATTTTATACAAAATAAGGCAAACATCCAATTTTTCACCATATAATTCACTTTTGAAATGATAAATAGGTGCATCATATTATCGTAAGTATCACAACATGGCATGCAACTTCTGCATTTGAATTTGGTAAAACACAACTAACAGTGCTTGATATTTCAATGTTCCAACAATGCAACCAGCCGCCCCACAAACTAACCCTACCCAAAAAACCCACAACAATGAATTCCACAACACCAACAACAACCAATTCATCATTCCAAATCTTATTGCAATGTTTAATGGCAATGGATTGGACGAAGAAGTACACTATTACGCGCCGCGCCGCCGACCGCCAGCGGAAACATCCCCGTTCAGCTCCTCGTCGTGCTCCCGGGCGAGGATCTCCGCCAGATGCTCCAGCGCCTCCTTGGCCCTCTTCCTGGCCACAGCTGCCTCTCTGGCGCGGCGCTCCGCGTCGAAGCGCGCCGCAGCCGCAGCCTTGCTCATGGAGAGGGCCGCGATCCGCGCAGCGGCGACGAGGACCTTGGCGGACTGGACATCTACTGCTCCAGTCTTGCGGTCCGGGGGACTGAAGAAGTTGAAGTTGGCGTCGAGACATATAGGGCAGAAGAAAGGTGGCGTGGAGTCAACAGAGGTGTTGGAGGGGAAGACACAGGATCGGTGGGCGACGGAGGGGCAGCGGACGCACATGAGGCGGTGGTGCGGAGCGAGGAGAGAATCTTCGTGGAGGTCGAAGCAGAGAGGGCAGAAGAGGCCAGGGTGCTGCTTGAGAACACAGTTGGTGCAGTAGTGGCGGGTGTGAGCGCGGTGGCGGATGTTGTGGATGTTGAGAGACAGGGTTTGTGTGGCGCCGCAGATGTCGCAGTTCGACAGAGAGGGTTGCCGGGAGTTCATGGCGGAGGAGGAGGAGAGAGCCCCCGTACGGACGTGTCCAGTTCCAACGGTAACCCTAGAAATTCAACAATGAAAAAAGGGAAACTGGGATTAGGAAAATGGTGGGAACTACCATCAGATTCTTTCACCAACTGTTTTCTTTTCTTCTATTCTCCTGTTACACTTAATTCTTATTCTTTTTTCCTATTTCCTTCATTTGTTTGTTAAAAACATATAACTTTAATTATTCATTTTAAACATATTTTTCAATCTAGCAAAACATGAAATTGAATTTACTCCTTAAACTAACACAATATATCCATTCCATGTACACAAAATCACTCTCACCACTTCTAAGAGAAAAAATAAAATTTATTTATTTACAAGATAAAAAAAACTTATTTGTATGTTAAAAAATATTAATATAGGATAATTTTATGAAAATTTTCTAAAAGTTAGTTTATGGAAAAATCTATTTTTACATATCTTAAATTTTGTTTTATAAGATACTGGTAATTGTTGTTTAATTGAGTATTAAAAACTAATGACAGTTTTAACTACTATACAAACCTTCACTTTCTGTCAATATTTTATATTTTAGGCTTGTATTCACCCTAATACTTTAAATGATTTTTCACACAAAATGAGAATCAAACACAAATTTTCTACTAAATATGTGTGTTGAACTTATATAATTTTTTTAAAAATTAATTAAAATGTTTTTTCCTTAGAGTATAATACCAAGTTAACATAATGCATGTATTCGAAGGATTATTTAATTATCTTGTAAGTCACATTCACTGTGAATTTAACTTTTTTTTTATTATGATGCTTTCTGACTAATTTGACTTTATTACATATGATCAAAACTAACATCTTGTTTAATTATATTCTTAATGAGGGATTTCTTTATTTACTATTCTCATTTCTTTTAAATATTTCTAAAAGCTTATTTACTACAACTTTCATCGTGCTGTTACTTTAATTTATTATTTTCCATATTTTTTTCTCAAATATGTACACTTAAAAATGGAAAAAACTACACATTTAAATTTTATCTAATATTTCATTTTATACATACAATATTTTATTTTTATACAATAATAAATTCATTTTTAAATGGTTTAAAAGATAGTTTAAGAATTTTAAAATATTTACCTTATATGAAAAAATACTGTAACTAATAAATGAATAAATAAATAGATACTGGATAAACAGATATATTAATATTTTTTTTTATAAAAACTTTCATGTTAGACATCATTATACAACTTGATATCTCAGCTGGACTGACACCTCAAGTAATAACAATCATCTGTCATTACATGAAAAAATATTATTAAAAAAAAAAAAAGAAAATACAAAACTATAAGAGAACTATACAAAAATCCATACCCATATGTTAACAAAACAATACATAGGTATATTATACCTATTCATAAAGAATTATAAAAACAAATTGTATGAAAAAGTATTATACCAATAAAATGTTTCTCTATAAATCATAAATTAGTCAACTTATCAGCATACGCATTCCCTTCATGAAAAATATGAATAATCTTAAACTTAATTTTTTCATAATTAAGACAAGTATTTAATCGATTACAGAGTATTTACGTAATATTAGTCTTAGGAGTGAATTCAACACATACTAATATTTTCATTTTCACTTTAGATAAATATAAAAGTAAATGCATTTAGTTTCTCTCTATCTCCAATTTCTAGTAATATTTTTAAAAAATGAAAATACATTCATTAGTTAATATTTATTAAAAAACGTTTCTTAACATTTTTTAACTATATCACATAATTTTTTTGTTTTAATTTAATTTTACATGCAAAAATTACACCTTATTTAATCCCATCATCAATGTCGATACCTAGTGTATTTCTTGTAAGTTTTGATTGAAGCTAATTTCTTTCTTGCTTTATCACGTTTTTTTTTATTTCTCAAAAATATATATACTTTGAAAAATATATAAAAGAAAAGTGCATATTGAAATTTATTTAAGATTACAAATCCTTTCAAACAACTAATCCTTGAAAGAGTTGTTTATCTATCTATGCAACTTATATAAAATTAAATATTTAATATAAATATTAGTCAAATAAATATATTAATATTTCCATTTCATTTTTAGACTATTATATTTCAAAAAAAACAATAAAATAATTAATATTATATAATATTTCAAAAAAGTGATTTCTAAGATTTTTTAATATTTTACATAGTTGATAGTTTTATAGACATCCTATCTAATCATCTATACTATTATATATAAAAAATTATATATGATTTAATAACTTCTTTTAATATTGTCTTTTAATTGGATAATTTTATTTTTTAATAAACAAAAATTAATTTATTTTTTTATTTAATAAAATAAATAGTTGAGTAATTTTTTATTTAAAAATAGTTAATCTTTTTAAAATAACGGATTATAATTTTTTAATAATATTTTTATAAAATTATATATATATATTTAAATTATATTATTTTTAATTAATTATTCAAAATAAAAATGATAAAAATAATAAAATTGAAAAATTATAAAATTGTGTATATTCTAAAGTATTATTAATGTCAATTTAGCTAGTATTATTAATGCCAGCTTCTATTTGAATTTATTATGTTTATCTCCTTTAAGTATTTGTCAGAGGTCTTTTTCTTTCTTTATCATTTAATTGATTATATATTTTTTTTTCAAAAAGAAATATACATATACACCTAAAAAAGTATACCTAAATTTAGTTAATCACAATTCATTCATACAATTAATCATTGAAAAACTTTAGTTTGTATAAAGTTAGTAATTTTACATTTAGATTATTAAAAAATAAGACTTGATTACTTTTTTGGTTTCTATATTTTAAAAAAATATAAAATGTTGATTTTAAACTTTTTTCTTGATTTTTAATTATACCAGATTTTGATTATGAATATTTGTTACATATTTTATTTTTGTTATGTAATTTTATTGCATTCTTATTTTAATTTTGAAACCAAGCAAAGGACACTGGTCAAAAAAGGGAAGAAAAGTTTTCATGTTTGGGAAGGAAAGAAAACAGCGGGGGTTTTGAATTTTGAGAGGCATTGCCTTGATTAGAGAGAGAGAGAGAGGAAGCATAGCGTAGCCACAGCGTCCATGGATGTGGAGGACTGGGATTTGAGTGCAGAGGACCTCGATTCCCTTGAAAGAGACGCTTTCCAGAAGATTGCTCAACTACGCAATCCTCCTCCTCAATCTTCTCCGCACCAACATCAAAATTCTGCAACTACAACAACGAATCATTTCCCACCAAAACCCCTTCCCAATTTGCGTACCCAAACTGTAAAGTTATTACCTTTTCTCATTACCGTTACTTTGATTGCCATGGGCACTTCTGTTTTCTTTTTTATGTCGTTTATAAGGTTAACTTAGTCGTTTTGATGTTAAGTATTCTCATGCCTATGTTATGTCCCATCTAAAATGAAGCAACTTAGAGGAACAAGCACAAGCTGTTTGACAGTACTATGAATTATTAAGTTATGAAGTATATATGACATTTTGGGGTAGGAACATTGCTCTGTGTTTTAGTTTTATTGCTTCCATCTAGGTTGGTGCTTCGTCTCAAGGAGCAAGAGCATTGCCCACGTCATTGAAATCAAGGACAAACAACGGTGTGCTTACTGTCTTTTGCACCATTTTCTTTGTCACCCTTTCTCTCTTTTGCATCATTATGTCAATGGTATTTGAAAGTTTAATTTTCTATGGTGATGGTGATTTGCTGGTGTTTGTTTTGTTTATCCAGCTTTGTGTGTTGCAGAAGAACATTCCAAGAAAGGACTGATAAAGTTTTCTGTCAAATTTTTTCTTCATTCCAGTGGAAATATTGCAGCAAAGTTTCAATATGACCAGGTTTTATTGATTAAACTACTAGCAGAGTATTGATTTTCTTATTCAATTCTGAATCCTTCACAAACAAGGCTTTGTCTTTGTTTGACCATATACATGTGTAAGTGTAGAGCTCTGGGCTCATTCTTTGGACTTTGTTTTGCATCAGGTAGTAGTAGCTACTTTTCGAAAAATCCCTAATTCTTCTTGGAATGCAAAAGAACGGTATATTTCTCCACCCTTCATCCAATTTGTGTGTTCGTGCACTGCACACCAGTGTGAGCATGTGTTAGTTTTCTGGATTGGCTACTTTATTGCATTAGCCATATAAACTTTGAGCTTGCAGGTTATGGGTATTCCCATTATCTTCCTTGTCAGAAGCAGAGAAGTTTCTTGGAGAAGTATCAGGTTATGATATTCAGGTAATGGCTGCTTCCTCATCATTTCCTTTTCTTTGTAGTTAGGAAATTGATGTTAGTATGCTACTATTTACCATCATAAGAGAAACAACCTTGACATAAACAAATTTTCTTTTCATAATAATTTTGTTACCTTGAGTGTGAGTCTTGGATTAATAGTAAGACTGATACCAGTGTCTTCATTTGTGAGGGAGGACTTGCGTGTTTGTGTCACTCTTCTGATTATCACAGAAAAATCCTCCCTTTTTTCTTATATTTTTTGGTAATTTGTTTAACTTTTAAATTTAAATTTTAGGCTTTGTTCAGATCATTGAGGATATCTATTTAACTTTTGCACACACTTAATAATTGAGTGTGGTTATTAGATAAGCAACTCTGAGAGAAATCTTTTGAAGATCTTTTTTATCTTTGATAATTGTACTGGCTGTTTGCGTATAAGGTAGGGAGTGGTGTTTTTTTTGGAGCTTCCTTGTTCCTTTTGTTAACTAATTGGTTGTTTTATGTGGTTCTTCTGAATTATTTTGTTTGGAGAGAAACTGTTGCACAAGTTTCAAATCTTTTCTGTGTAGATTAGAGGAAATCCATGATTTATATGTTTGCCCTGAATTCTACTATAATTTTTGGGTTTCCTTTTTTTGTTTTAATTTATATTTGTTTAAAGGCATTTCCCCCCTTTTTGTCTCTTACCAATTACAACTTTCTTCTTGTGCAACCCTTTTTATTTACCCTTGGATGTTTTAATAATGGAAAGACAAATTATTGAAAAAGTAAAGCATCGTATGTGGATAATAGGACTAGGAGATTCAACGGTTGGATCTGGGATCACTGATTCTGTAAATGTTTATTCATTGAGTGAGAAAAACATGTTATCCTAGAGTAAGCTTGTATAATCGATTTTTATGTTTAAGTTTGTGGTTTTTTTTACATTATTTTGTTTCTTAACTTCATTTCTGTATCTTTTAGTTTTCTTCACTTATTTAGATAATTTTATAGGTTGAAAACTTGGATCCCTTAGTGCAACGTGCCATTGCTGCAGCTTCTGCAGTTCCAGATCTTCAAGGTATATAAAGAATACTTTCATTATCAATTTGTTCTCTCTTTTCTAGGTTACAAGACCTTAGGTCTACATTTGTGCTTTCTTTTTTATGAAAATTTCTGATGTTGATATTTTTGGCTGCTTTACTGAAAGATCGGTACTGCAAGATCCCTAGTTATATTGAATCAAAGCTATTGCCATTTCAGCGAGAAGGTGTTAGGTATATAATGACCTCATCACTTTTTCCTCTCTCACCATTCTCTTTAATATGGATCAGTGCAGTTATTGTCTTTTATTTTCCTTGTCTATTTGTTTTTTCCTCTCATGCATTCATTTCAGTTATTAGTTATTATTTGTTTTCAGGTTTATATTGCAGCATGGGGGACGTGTTCTCTTAGCAGATGAAATGGGACTAGGGAAAACATTGCAAGTAATTCACTGTCTAAAATTAAATTATTTCCATACTTGTACTGTGCATCATGGTGCATAGCAGTGTTTTGCTTCTTTAAAACACACAAACAATTGTTTGTGGTGGAAATGAAACGTTGGCAGGATTTCTGCTTTTCTAATATCTATTGTCATGTCATAAATTTGGTTAATATATTTTTTTTCTGTAAATAAAAAAATTGCATCTGTGTCTTGGATGTTAATTGACTCACGATAGAAATCATCCTTAATGATTCAGTAAATTGTCTAACTTAAATAACAACAGTACACATAAACAACATTACAGTCACAGTAGCACTGGTGTAGAGTGTAGTAGTGAGTAGCATCCATTTGTTGTAACTTGGGGTTGTGCAATATGTCAGAGTTACAATCTTTTCTTTGGTTGTTAATTGTTATGACGGCAACTGCCTTTTTACCAGTATGAATGTAGAATTTATTATTGTAGAAAGTTTTTTTAATACATCCTTTTCCACTTATCCAAACAAATGGAGAGAAATTTCTCATCTTCTTTCCTTTTTATTTCTATCTAATCAAACAATACATCTTTTCTACCCTTTTTTTGTTATTTGTTCTTTCTCTTTTCTCCTTATTTCATTCCTCATCCAAACAAAGTGTCAGGGAAAAGTATGGAATATTTATTCAACTGGACTACCATATTACATAAGTGTTCTACCTTTTAATTTTTCTTGACTTTTGTGTCAAGGGCCAAACTTAAGTTGTGACTGGAGCTTAGGCTAAGTTAATGGAAACACTTCTTTGGCAGTATTTTCTAAAAAAATCATTTCCAAAATAACATTTCCAAAATGCATATACCACTAGCCAGAATCCGAACATCACATATCTAATCCAAGTATATTCGTAGGAGGTAATAAATAGTGTTTCATAATATCAAAACTTTTTTTATTGGAGGATGCTCAAGATCAAAAATAAAATCAAGTTTTCACCAAAACAAGGGAGGCCTGACAAAATTGCTAGAATGATTTCAAGCTGTCAGCAGCTTACTACTCATCTGCATGGAAATCTCACTGGAAAAATAATAATAGAGATGGATGCGGTGAGGCAAAGCAATGTCCATGAGCTAGACGGAAGAACACAACAGAGCTCTATTTTTAATTTTTTCATTGTTAGTGTCAGACATGCTAGATGACTGAATAATAAAATACGTGCATAGAAACCAATAAATTAACCAATTTTTCTAGAGAAGCAACATTTAAAACCTTTACAATTTAAAGAAGTAAATGCCAAAATGATATGTTAAATGGCAAAAGTTGGAACTCAACAAATTAAATAAATAAGAATTGTTGAGGTCAAACATTTACTATACATAGGGTTAAAATAGAGCTTATAAAGTCTTCCAATCCTCTCTCATAAACTAGTTTTTGGTGTTGAGTTAGACCTAGTCGAAATTCAAGAAGGATCATACATGTGAGAGTTGAAAGGGACAATTTCATCTATCCTCTATTAATGCATGTCAACCATATCTTATCTCACTTGGAGTAACTTCACCTTGTTGATTGCTTTGTCGATACACTGGTGGCTCTTTCTACGGATAGTCCTTCCTGAATTATAACTAGATGCACCTAGATTTTTACCCTTGCTAATGGTCGCATGATCTAACATGGACATCCCAAAAATGCGTTATAGAAAATCACTCAGTAAAACCAAAGTCATTTCCAATGATGAAAGTCTCAATGTCATGTTTCATAATGGAATTTCATTCATCATAATCAAAATATGATAGGTTCCCAACCTCTATGGGGGAAGTCTCTTAATGTTTATGGCCCATATAGAATCATCTAGGCAGGTAAGGGAGAGTTAGTTATGAAGAGAGAAATTGATACCGAGTCTATTACTTGGGAGAAGAAGGATGTAGGGTGTGGAAGTTTACTGTTGTAGTGTGCTGCGGGTCTAGAGTGTGTACTCTGACTTGGGAGGGCCTTTTCCTGTTGAGTTTTCTCTTATACTCGTTGCTTATTTTCAGAAATGCAAATACATCAGATTTCTGATAGAGGTTCTTGTAAAATAATTGCTTCTCTTATATTTCACAAAATATAATAATCTTATTGACCAAAAAAAAGTTCATAAATACAAAAAAAAATAGTATGGTCAGCAGACAATGTAAAGACTTATTTCTCCTAGCAAATAAAATTAGATAACAATAACATTACAAAATAATTGATAATAATCATAAAAATATTAAAAATATGCTGCCATGGTTGCTATCCACTTAAAACTATGCAGAATCGAACTAAATCACTGTTTGGAACTACAGGATGGTAGTTGGTATACCTGAACGCCTGCTAATATTTAATATCCTTAGAGAATTATTTAATGATGATAAAATTCATTCCTAGAGTGCTAAAATACACCTTCAAAACTAAAATATACTAAAACTTAATTTATCAACTGTTTGGGTTGTAGTTGTACTTGAGGAGCTGAAATATGAATTTGCCATGGAGTGTTTTTTATTCCTTTCTTCTCAAAGCACCATCCCTGACATCAGAAAATGGCTCAAGAGCTGCTTAGGTGTGTTGCCAAAAATAAATGGCACTTCAAAGTCTCTTGGTAATTTCTAAAAGATGACTTGAAGTAGATAAAATGGAGCACAAACATAAAAAGATGAAAATCAACTGGAGAAGCAGGAACAAGGTGAAAAAATAATTACCATTTAATTGCATAAGACAAATAATTTACACAAACAGGTGATTTGCATGGGATTTTGGTGAGATGCCAACAAATTTGGCACAAAGAGGCCTGTAGCCATGGGCCACATGGGAGTTGGTAAGTCAGTTGGCAACACCAGCCAGATGCACCAACATGGTGTAATAGACCATGCAAATCTACACTTTGAGCCAACATGATGTTTCTATTCTACAATTATGTTATTTTGTCTCACCTTGTTCTGTACTTTTCCGTAAAACAACACATAAGAGGGGGGCAGGGAGCAGACAGATGATGATGGTGGAAGTGAGGGCCTTAGATTTTATTAAGTTTCATTCTTAAAATTTCAAAAATGGCCTTCATTTCTTTTTAATAAAATTGATTTGCTTGTTTTATTTTGCAGGCCATTGCTGTAGCTTCATGCATTCAGGAGTCGTGGCCTGTTCTCATAATTGCACCATCTTCATTACGCTTGCAATGGGCTTCTGTAAGAATTGCCTTTTTTCATTTGATAGAACACATATGGAAGGTTAATTTATGCTCCCTGTTTTGGTTTATTTCAGATGATTCAACAATGGCTGAATATTCCTTCATCAGATATACTTGTATGCTATTCATGATCCCTTTATCTTGTTTGTTCTCTTTGGTCTGTGTAGAAAACTCTATAAGATCCTTCTTTTGGTTGCTTAAGGTTTCTATTCTGATAAAGTATATAATTTAGTTTTGCATTCTGAATTCTCTTCTGATAAAGTAGATTGTCTTACCTCAAAGTGGTGGATCAAATAGAGGAGGTTTCAATATCGTATCTTCAAGTGCCAAAAACAGCATTCGTCTGGATGGACTATTCAACATCATCTCATACGATTTAGTGCCAAAGCTACAGAATATGCTTATGACATGTGACTTTAAGGTTAGCACCTTCATGTTATCTAATTTTTCTCAATTTCACTGTGGTTTCTATGTCCTTATCTTAATCATATATCAGTATTTGATTTTAACCATTCCTTGAAGGCTGAGTAAGTACAATGAATGGAGGAAGTCATCTATATGTTAGTGCAATCAAAGTGTTGAAAATTTGAAATACATTAATTTGATAAAGTATTTCATGTTTGTAAATTAAGAGTCATTATGATCAGCAGGGTTATACTAGGCTATTAAGCAGTGTGTTTATTTGACAATAGTTTGTTAAATAGAAATTGTAGCTCATGTACTGAACTCTTTCTTGGTAGAGCATCTTGTAGTAGATGGTCACGGTCTAATGGAGTGGTAGACTGTATAGTGTTTGTAATCATTGTTCTGGTAGTTTCCTTTTTCTGTTCTAACTAACTGTGTATCTATGTTTTCTGGTACCCTTTATAAGGGTGATATGTATACGGCCATAGGTGATGCTTCTACAGTCATTGATGGTTACTGTGTTCTTTTGCATCTCTTCTCTACTTGGTAATACGAGACTTGTTTTTGTCTCCATTTGTTTGATTGTTTTCTGTGCATTGTTCTTTCATTGTGTTTACTTTGTGCTCTTCTGCACAACAGAAATGCTATATAGATTGATGAAAGCTGTAGAGGAGATACAATATTTACTATTTCCCCCTTCTTTGGGTCTTTTGTCTGGGAATTCTGTTAGTTATTGATTGTTACATGAAAATGGCTTCCATTATCCACTCAAACCAATTATCTGATAATGATGGTGGTGTTTGTTTTACGTGCTATCATTAGTTTGAGGTTGCATGTGATTTCCAGAGTATCTAGCAGCTATTGCTTCTCTATCCTGATCCAAAAATAGTGAATATACAAATCATTTTTTTTTCTTTTGTTTCAATTATGGTCTCTTGTCCTTTTGGTATACTTTTTTTGAAAAAAGTCAAATGATTTGAGCAAGGGGCTAAATAGGATTTATTTTTATGTTTCAGCGTCTTTTTAATTATTGTGTTTCTAGAATCAAAGCTTTTCCTGAATTTATGTCCGGGACAATAATTCTTTGCCTGCATACATGGTAAACATTGCTCCAATTATTGCTGATAAATCACACTCTTAGCTATGAACTATTTTTATTCAGGTTGTGATTGCTGATGAATCACATTTTCTGAAAAATGCTCAGGCAAAGAGGACAACTGCTTCTCTTCCTGTCATAAAGGTATTCACTCATTTTGAAAGGACAATTACATGTATACCTATATCTAAATTTTATTAAACAAACACAGAAAACATATAAGGAAAAGATAAAAGATGAAGGGAGAGAATGGAATGGATAATTAAACAGGAGAACAAGAAAAAATAAGTCTATTGGGTGTACAGAAGCATCTGCAAAGGGTCTAGTACTCTGCACCCTTGTTCCCCTCCTCCCCTAAAGGAAGTCTGATTTCATGTGAAACTAAAAAGTAAATTTTATTTTAGCTTCAATTGCAGTATAGACTGTCTGCGCTAGAGTTCCCTGTCAAATTCTTGTGCTTTCTTTGACAACAAATTATTGTGAAAATTTCAGAAAGCTCAATATGCATTATTGCTTAGTGGAACACCTGCTTTATCCCGACCAATTGAACTATTCAAACAGGTAACCTTTTTGTATGTCTATTTAGGTTTAATACCTCATTAGTATTTGGCATATTGGAGTATACATTTTAATAGTCTGATTGAAATTGTGCTCTAGCTGGAAGCTCTGTATCCTGATGTATATAAGAATGTTCATGACTATGGTAACCGGTATTGCAAGGGTGTAAGCCATCTCTTCATTACTGATAAAATTCTTTTGATTAGCCACTTTTTCTTTTGGTTTTAGTGGATGAGCGTTAATGCTGCCATTATCACATGGATCTTTCAGGGATTTTTTGGACTTTATCAAGGTGCAAGTAACCATGAAGAGTTGCACAACTTGATGAAGGCAACGGTGCTGATTCGCAGGCTTAAAAATGATGTTCTTACTGAACTCCCTGTAAAGCGCAGACAACAAGTGTGTATATTTATCACCATTTCTTCTCTGCAACATTTTATGTTCTGCACACTTTTGACTGTTTATTTCAATCTGTGCACACTCATTTTCTATGGAACTTTAGAATTGATTATTGTATTTGTTTGGTAACTGATTCACAGGTCTTCCTAGACTTGACTGACAAGGACCTGAAGGAAATCAATGCTTTATTTCGAGAGGTAATTCAACACATCTGCTGTTCTTTGTCTTGAGGATTGATTTTCAATTCAAACAAGTAATTTTACTTCCTTTGGCTAGACGGTTTGTTGCTTAATGCACATATTATGAGCAATTTACTTAACTTGCTTTTGCTGATAAAAAGCTGACCAATATTGATTTTTCTCCTGCAGTTGGAGATGGTAAAAACCAAAATTAAGGCTGCTAAATCACAAGAGGAGGCAGAATCACTCAAGTTTACTCAAAAGAATATAATTAACAAGGTATTAATGGAATGAGCTCTGCCCACAATTTTAGGTTGCGCTGTTTGTTTGAAAAATTATTGCTATTTCCTAGATGTAGAACATAAGTTTATATTTATTTTCTGCAACGCATGCTTCCACTCTGTGTGTGGGGCAATTTAAAATTTAATTGGTTGTGATTAAACATAGAATTTTGATTTATTCAATTCCAGATATATACTGATTCTGCAGAAGCCAAGATTCCATCTGTTCTTGATTATGTTGGAACTGTCATTGAGGTACTCCTCTCCTTCACCTCGTTGCAGCAATGGAAGATTAATACTTTCAATGCTGCAGGTGTATGCAACAAGATCCATAAGATCTGTTTTCTGCTTTCTTTGTCTGAGTATACTTGCATATACTATGTTTAGTTGTTATCTAATCTCATACTACTCAATTTTGGTTAAATTTGTTGTTCTGTTTTGCTTTTATTGTAAAGTTGCCCTTAACACTGACTATAGGTTGATTATTTGTATGATTATTGGAGTAACATTTTTTTGAGTAAGCTGACTGAGTATTAATGGAGCTTTTGTATCTGGTCAGCTCAAAGTTATAATCTTGATTCTACAGGAGCATATAAGATAAGATTGTGTTGCATATCCTTAATTTTGATAATGACAAGCTCCAAGCTGTAGCCTGTGTTCAATTCTCTGTTAGAAAGTATTGTGGGGATAAAGATTCTAAGAAAAAAATAGAGAACTTTCAGTGGATAATTACAGTCCCGAGTACTTAAGGTTGCTTCCCTGTAAATTATATTTCTACATCATTGATTCTGGGTCTCAAAATTATGCTGCAGAAAATGGCAGTTTATGAATCATGATGCTTTCTTGTGCCTGCCACCAGGGGTCACAGTGTAATGAGAAATTGTTGCCAAACTACACGTTAATTGTATACCAGAATAGATGTGAACAGATCATCGTTGAGTTGATTGATTTATCTCATGCTTCATCCCTAACCAAATGAGTATAATTAATTGACAAGGACGGCATCTTCAGTTTTTTCTTAATATTTCTTAATTTGGGTTTTTGATCATTGGAAGTGGTAATGTTATGCTTCCTAATTTTCGCAGGCAGGTTGCAAGTTTCTTATATTTGCACACCATCAGCCAATGATTGATTCGATACATGACTTCCTTCGTGTAAGTCCACTCAAATATTATGCATCTCATCATGAAATGGTAGAGTCTCTCATGAAACTGTTCAAAATTTGTAGAAGAAAAAAGTGGGTTGCATCCGGATTGATGGAGGTACGCCTGCTGCTTCCAGGCAACAATTGGTCACTGAGTTTCAGGAAAAAGATTCTATAAAAGCAGCAGTGGTATGGTAATTTTTGTTACAAACATCCTTGTAATTATTTTTCTGTTAACTCTTTGCTGGCTTGGACTATAATTCTGGTGTAATGGTTCAATTTGAGTTGATGAATTTCTGTTCATATGTCTGCAGCTATCTATTAAAGCTGGAGGCGTTGGGTTAACTTTAACTGCTGCCAGTACAGTAATCTTTGCAGAATTGTCTTGGACTCCGGGTGACCTAATTCAGGCTGAAGACCGTGCTCATAGAATTGGCCAGGTATCCTCGAACATTGGTGTTGTTTAGTACAAAGAGAGATGAAAAAAATATCAATAGTACTAGCATGATAACATTATGAACTATGGCAATCTAGGAAAAAAATTGTGAGATTATCTCCATATAGAAAAGTTCTTCCATGCTTGGCTGATTCTTAGTAGCCAAGGTGCTATGATGTTCTGATGACTCTTTCACTTGCTACTTCTTGTTTTTAGGTGTCTTCAGTAAATATATACTACTTGCTTGCAAATGACACGGTTGATGACATCATATGGTGTGTTTTGTGCTTTTCTGCTGTTATCTTAAGCTTGGTGGTTGGTACTGACCTGATTTCTTAGATGTGTTAATCATATTATACTTTTTTCACTTCTTAGGGACGTAGTACAAAGCAAACTGGAAAATCTGGGGCAGGTAAATCTCTATTTTTTCAGGAACTATCATAATGAGATTAATTATATATGCTGTTTCTGTATAGTAAAATGATATGGAGGTCCAAGTTATGATTTATCTTTCTACCCGTTAGAGAAGAATTATATACCCAAGTAATTTTTGATAGTTGGGATTGATGCTTTATAGATACATTCTGAATTTAAGTTATTGAAACAGATGTTAGACGGTCATGAAAAGGCCTTGGAGGTCTCAGCTAGTCTGCCAGAGAATAGCCCTTCAAAGCAGAAAACTCTGGACCAGTTTATTAGAAGACCTGAAAACATTGATAGCCCTTCAAAGCAGAAAACACTAGACGAGTTTGTTAGAAGATGTGATAGCATAGATAGGTTGGAACATGACCCCAACCCCAAACGTCCCCGAAACTGACCCTTGAAACGGTAAGCAAATTTTTTCCTGCTTATATATGTTTGCATGACTGCTTACAGGTGTAATTTGGATTGTTTTTTACAATGCTTGAGCACACCATAAATCCCAATAAATATTTCTTTAAAAATTTAACACCAGGTGCTCAAAGTGGAGTACAATTATCGCACGCTGGCACCCTTGCTCGTCCCATGAGAAGAGGGGCTTCTAAAGCAGGAGGGTGTAGCTTTGTCAGCACAGTTTACAACTCTAAACTATGCAGCTGGTGCCGAAGGAACTTCACGGTTTTGCAGAATATGCATGGGATGAAATCAAGTTTCTCAACAGATTTAGGCTTCAGATTTCCTTTAACATCCAGTTCCCATCAGTTTTTAGTGGGACATGTACAGTGTACAATATCATGAATGAAGCTTGTAAATTGCTTTACTCGACGCAAATTGTGATACCATTGCCATGCCATGTATGATATTTAATTATAGTCAAGCAAAATTAAATTTTATTTAATGGTTATGGGTATAATTTTTAATCTCACCCTCAATCTTCAAGAATTTTTAAACAATGAAAACCAAAAGAGATTAAAAGCAATACAATGACTAAAGACTAGAAAATGATATTTAATATAACTAGACAGATTAAATAAACCTATAATTTAATGTTAAATATACTATATGTTCGGATGTTGCTGAAAAATTATGGGCGAAGTGGAACGGTTAACTGCTGCTAAATTATAGTATAAGAGTTAAACAATGGAATGACATTCTAATAAACAAGGAAAGGAATCATTATCATATAGTTTATATTTACAAAAATGAACAATTCGAAAAAACCATTGCTAATAATGTTTCCTTCTCCACAAGCGAGCTACGTATGTATACATTTATCAATAGCACACCAGTCGTTTCCACAACATCAAGTAGCCGTAGTTGCACCTGCAATTCCTATATCTGTGCAATTTTCCCCTAAAAATCTAGCCACGATGGCATCCACATCCTCCAAGCCAACGCCAATGCACAGAGGGTTAGCAGGAATCTTAACAGAATCATTAAGTCCCTCAGCAAGGCTATGATCAACAGAATTCTGAACTCTCACATTAGGAGCAGTTTTGCACTTGCCCATGCACTTACATCCAACAACAGCACCACCCTCAACACCCACCACTCTTTCGAACTCTTGCAACAATGCAGCAGCCCCTGATCTTTTGCACTTGTTACCCATGCAGACCTCAATCCTCTTCTGAGAACTGGTGGTAACTACAGAACCCTCTCTCTTAATACCACCATCTCTAACACTGCTAACAGAGACATCATTCTTAGAGCACAACTCCATGGCATCACGATGTGAATTCTCCTCCTCCACAATGGGGGTGGTCTTGGGTAGCGGGGATTTATCCACAGGTGCAGCAGGGGCAACAACACTAACACCAGCTCTGAAGCTGTTCATGTCAACTACTTGATCACAACCACAATCGCTGTCACTTGATTCAGATGATGAAGATGAAGATTCACTCTTCATTTTGGAGGCTTTGAGTTTAGCCTTCTTCTCATGTTTCCTCTTTTTCTTCATTTCCTTCTCCTTTGCTCTTGCGGCTTCCAACTCTCTCAGTAACACGTCGCCCGCATCCTGCACATGGTCAAACAACAAATATTTTCTTGGGTGAAAAACTTCAACTATCATTATTATTACAGTTCTATATATTGTTGTTTATATTACAGTTAACATAGTTATTGTAAAAATTAATAGACCTGTTTCATACGCAAATATTCATTAAAAAATTTTGATCTCCTTTAAATTTTTCGCAAATATACATCGTGGGATATTATTTCATCCATGGCATCTGAAAGTGCACGATTAGAAAAGGTAAACAAAAAAAACAGAGCGATGTCAAATTCGTAAAGCAATGATCAAGTATAAATCAAATTATAATAAAACATTATTATTATTATTATCATCATTATCATTATGGGAGAGCAAGCAAAGGTTAAACTCATAATTTTCAACAGCAACGAGATAAAAAGGGGGGAAAGTGTACCGAGGTGAGGTTTTGTTGAAGATCATAGAACATGGAAAGCTTCTGAGGATCCGAGGCGAAACCTAATTTGGAGAAATCCTTCATCAGTTTCAACTTTTTCTTGGGAGAGAGAACCTTTTTGGTGTTCTGGTAATACTGCAGATGCCCCTCGTCACAGAAGCCAGAACCCGTTCCCATTCTCACCGCAAGACGAGGAGGCACGCCACGGGAACGCGTGTGGATACCAGTGCCGGAGACATAGCTGACATGTCGGAGAACGGTGCCAGAAATCTCCATGCGTGACGACGGCGACGAACGATGCAAAGTGCTTTTCCTCCTTTCTACTTTTTCCTTGGTTGCTATATGCTCTTTCTTCTTTAAACAACAGTTTCGTTTTTTCTTTTGAATTTTTTCAGCTAACGTGGCTCTCTCTGATTGGCTATTTCTGACGTGGCGCAACACTTGTTTATGATCTGGTGGGCGCGTGACCGTTTGGGCTTCCCACGTTTTTCTTTCGTTCCGCGCACGAATAGGTTTGATCTTGGCCGTTGGATGAACCGCCCAGCATCCTGCGGTGAACATGTAACCAGAGTGGCGACACGTGTTTGGACTTTTGCTGACGCGTCACCGTTTTAAAGGACACGTGGGCCTAGAAGGTGCGTTGTTGTGACAAAAAGAGATCTCTTCTAATTTTATCTCCATTGGATAATGATTCTCTAAATCTATCTCTTATCTTATTTTAAGAATAATTGTAGAATTTACTTTTTAACTACAAATCTTTTAAAATAACACGAAATAATCAATCATTATTCATTTTATAACAACTAGTGGAAATACGAGTGCTATTGGGTATGTGTAATTTTTTATTTTTATTATTATTACATATATTATTATATGTATATTACTATCTTTTAAATATTAAATATTAAAAAAAATAAAATAAAAATGTTTTTTCTAGTTAATCATGAGTTTCAACATATAATTTTAATAATTAAATTACAGTAAAATATATTAAACAAATTTAAATTTATAACACAATAAATATAATTATATTAAAACAATTACGCTATGTTTTATTCTCAAAACTTATAAATCACTAATTTTAATTTTTTATTAATATAAAGTTAAAAAGTATATATAATAATGAAAAGAAAAAGAATAAGATAAGCAACTCAGGTATCTTCCTCGCCAACGTCCGCGCTAATGACTTCAAGATAACTTTGTACTTGTGCAAAAATCTAAGTGTATTCAAGTAACAAGTTTGAGATATTCTGCTTCTCTATCTTCTTCCTCTTTCACCTACACTTGTACGAAAAAGAAAAACAGAATAAAAAAAATAAAAATGAAACCTGTATTGATTAAAAAATAACTTTAGATTGCCAAGAATAAAAAAAAAATTATTTTTTTTTAGTTTACATTCATTTTTTTGATGTTTCTTCTTTTTCTTTTTTTTTTCTATTTCAATTTTTTTTCCACACTTCTCTCAAAGTTTTCTTTTATACTTTGTCTTCAAATTACTTTTTAATTCAAAATTTTATTTGATCAATTCTTTTCAAATAAATATAATGTACGTCTCTTAAACAGTTTATTTTAAATTTAATATTAATTCTTTTTTTATTTTAAATTTAGATAATTATAAAATGATGAAATAACCAAAATAAAATATTAATATAAAAATAAAATAAAAACAAATTTATATACAATAAAAAAATTATAATAAGAATTTCTTTTATATATAAGTATAGATAATTATTGTTATTAAATTTATATTTAGTCATTTTAATAGATAAAAAATATAAAAATCTTAACAAAATACATGTAAATCAAACAATATATTTTTGGCAGAATTTTTTAATTAGTTAAAATTTTAAAAATATAAAGAATGTGTTGATATACAAAATAATGAATTAAATAATTTGTGACTTCTATTTTGCCGTTTGAAATACATTGGAACAAATTATTAGAAGTTTAAGATTGGTATAACTTTTATTTAATAATATTCAAATTATTCGAAAATAATTTATTTAATGTAACAACTGTTTTTAAAATACAAATTAAGAAAAGAGTACACATATTGATACTGTAAAACTTTCTAGATTGCGATTATTATGTATACCACTATGGTTAAACCGTAATTCTTTACATAGTTTGTGCTTGATTAAGAATGTAATTTTTTTATGCTATCAATGTATAAACTTTTTAAACTCTTATCAAATAATTTTTTGTGTGTGTAATATTTATATTTAATATAAAATAAATAGACATACGTACGTACGTATATATAATAAAAATCATAAATTAAAAACAAATTTTATATTAATTCATACTTCATGTACTCATAAATATCATACAAATAAGACCATTGAAAAAGTCGTTTGTTGCAATAATTTCCTAATTCCTGATTATACAAATACAATTAATAGTATAAGATGTATATCAAGTTCAGCTTGAATTATTTTTAAATTAATTTGAAAATTTATTCAATTCAATTAATATATATATATATATATATGTATATTTAATATATTTTTTATTAGACTTCTACTGTTTATATTGAATTTTTATTTATTAAAAGAAAATTTAATTAAAATACATAAAAATGCATATTTTTACACTTTTCAAATAATTATCATTGATTTACATTGTAATTACTTTAAATTTAATTTTTGTAATAATTTCTACTGAATTATTATGTGATAATCTTTACTAACTGTTTCAGAATTGAATTTATCTATACACATTGTAAATTTCACCGCAGTAATAAAAAATATACTTCTACATCCTTGGTAAATACTAATTTAAGCCAAAAGAATTATGTAGAAACAAACATAGATAATGTGATTTTCGCACTTTCAATATGAAATTAATCATTCGAATTGGTCATTAGTTTCATTACTGTTCATTTATTATTTAAAGAAGTGAGTGAGTCTTATATACATATATTTACTAGCGAATTTACTTTGATGATGAAAAATGATGAGTGAAGTTTTTATCATTACTTTTACTACAAATCAGAATGATTGTTACAGGCACAAAATTTTCATTCTTAAATGAAAAGAACGTAATTTTGCCTATAGAACGTGGTGGAAATCGCTTCAAAAGTGTTTTTCCCAAGCTCTACAAATTGAACATGACTATTATACTTTTAAAGTGACTGGATAAACATTAATCACTTGCACCTTCAAAAGGCACAGTTTCTTCTTCTTCATTGTCTTTGTTACATGCACCTAACAGAGTTCACTGTTGAAATTAAACTACCCTGAACTGAAGACCCTATTCCTAGGTTATGACATGTTGGGAGCTGACAGATTATTAGCCATTTGACCTTACTATGGAGTGTTCTTTCTTCAGAATTTCTTGATGTCTAACCACCATTGACATTGGAGATGAGAAAAAGAATAATGAATTACCCATCTTTCGTAAGCATTAGTAACAGCATAAAATAACAGCGGTTTACCATGATTATGGTATGCCAGCCAAAAGTTCTCGAGACCCTGCTAGGTGTCCTGGTACACGTTGTCGTATCTCTTCAAAGGCACACATTGTTTCTGAGTCCAATCCTCCAGCAAACTACAAAAACAGGCCAAAGTAAGTGTGACAGCCTGGTACATGATGAAATTGGTGCATGTAGTCTGTCTATCAAATAACATGTGAGGAGACATATTTTGAAAGGTAAATATTTCATTCAATGAGAGTGGTATTTTGATAACATGTACAAGGGTTAGTTCTTTTGGTGGTGTAGTTATTGGGGGAGTTTAGGACTTCAACTTATGATGTGCTCTAGTCACAAATTTCTGAACATTTACTAGTTACACATTTCCAACCCTCAGAGTCCAAGGAAAATCAGAAGTGATGACATAAAAATCTGCAGAAATATGCTAACAATTACCTGATGAGCTCTGTATGCAAAATGCACACCCTGAAGCAGAAGAGAATCTTGAATAGATTCTCTATCAGAATTGCGAATGGATTCAAGTTCCATGGTCACTCTTCTCATGTACATCTTGACCAGGGTCATGGAAGCCTGCTTTATCTGCATATAGATGATATATTACTCATTAACACAAGTTTTACAGTGTAAATTTAGCATGTGCACACTTCCTATTTATTTGCAAAGACAACAACAGAAGAAGAAAAATAATCTTCAAAGGGTTTGTTCGAAAGTTTCTCCATAAGAGAAAAATAGCAAAAAAAAAAAATGAAAATTAGTTTCTCCATAAGCTACAATTAGTATGAGCTGATTTGTAAAAGTTATTTCCTATTGGTTTCTCAAAAATCCTGTTTTTAATTCATGTATCAGTTAATTTTAGTCTATGAGGAAACTAACTTCATTTTTCTTTCTTATTTTTTCTCTGCTAGAAGTGCTTATGGAGAAGTATCCTCCAAACTGGCCCTAAGAGAAGACAAAAAGCATAAGAAACAAGCATGCTTATGTAAATGCAAATGACTTATGATAAGAAACGCATGGATTGTGATAATTGGAAATGTATGGTCACCTCCTGTAGTTGTTGGTGATAAGTAACAATACTTTGAATAAGAATGGATTTTTTATCTCTAAAGAGGAAGTCATATAATATGCCTCTACAAACAAATAAGATAGCCACATCTTCTAAGTCATGCAGTAAACAGACTCTGGAGTAATACATCCAAAACAAAATGCATACTTCATTGGATTTGTTAATCATGATTAAAAGCAAAACAATTGACGGTGGATGTATGAGACTTAACGCAGAAAGGTTGAATCGTAGAGACTTGCTTTTAAACAATCACAATATCATTCAAATAATGTTTGCATATTGAACATTGATCTCATTTCAAAGGTATATACTATGTTCAGTCAATGTTTTCATTTCAAAGTTAAAGCATAAAAATCATACCTTCATCATTATTCCAGAATCAAGCATCCATGCAGTTGGAATGTTGTACACTTGATATGAATGTATTACTGAACTTCGTAGCTTGATTAGCCTCTGTATGATCCTCTCAGACCTGTTACAATGAGATGTAAAGAGAAACAGAGTTAGCATCCTTGACCTGTAAATGTCTTATCAGTGATTAATAATAAATAGGAACATTATCTGGATAGATATATCTAACTTGTCTAATAGGCTGGCCATCTTTTTTAACGCAGCTCCACATGGAATGTCAGGGTCATCCTTGTAGGAGGAAACTTCCTGTTCTAGCATTTTAAGTTCATGATACTCAACTGCAGCCTCTCTCATTGCATCAGCTTTCTTCTCAGGCCACTTAAAATGCTTCAAGACGGCACGTTCATCAGCCTGCAGAATACAGGATACAGTTCTTTCAATTTAAAAAAAAAACAGTTATAATTTATGTTGTGCCACCTGATTACAACACTACGTAAACTTTTATGAATCTTGTAGACTTGTAGTACAGTCTCATTTTCTGATGAAACTTCATTAGATGTACAGTATTAAACTAAACATTAATATTCAATATCTTAACTCATGCATTTCTGCACAAAACCACCTTTCCTTGCAGGGCTTAGATCATTTATGAAGGCTTAACTAAATGCAGCAGTAAAACTCAATGAACAGGAAAGTATGGATAGAATATATACCATTTTTTTTCTTGGGAACAGGAAAGGAGGATGGCATTAAATGCTAAATCAATGAAGTTATCTTTCAGAGTCCATTTAAAAAAAAGTATTGCCTCCATTTCTTGTTACATGTCACTTTTAAAGAAACTAAATAATTCTAGTTATCTGTCATTAATTTTATTTACTTAGTTATACCTTACAAAAAGAGAACAAGAGTGTAAAGAATATTAAAGTAACAAATAAGATCCTAGGAAATTACAAATAAATTTAATAAAATTAAGGAGATTTAGTACTATGCTTAGCCTGTGTGTTATAAGTGGAATAAAATTTGATGTCTTAAATGATAAATAATTATACGAATTGGCTGCTCAAGCGGCAGTAATAGTCTCCCAGATAAACAATTTTGCTAGAAACTTACCAATGATGATAGTTTTCCATCAAGCCAGTTAACAAACTTTAAGACCTCTTCAATATCCGTGAATGCTGCATCTACTACTTTCTTTATGAGGTCATTAACGAACTCTCCTTTTGTTTCAATATCTGCCCTTATCTGGAAAGGATGGTCAGTTATTAGTCTCATTAAATAGTAGTACACATCTCAATGTTAAAAAATACATTGAATGCAAAGCTTACTGCTAAGAGATGAGCTGAACGGTTTTGAATTTCTCCCACAATGCTACTGTGTGCACTAATAGCTACTGGCCTCGGATGATTCACTGGTCCTTTTGAGTCTATCTTCCCATCTTTATTCTTCAAGGAGTGAAATAGTTCAACAACTGCAGGGGCCTTTTGGGTGTTAGATAATCTAGCTGAAGGCCGAGATGGAATTGGAGGCGGTGGAGGTGGTGGAGGGGGCTGCAGGCATGTGCTGGGTGCAGAATTTCTTCCTACACTCGTAATTGGTGGTGGTGGTGGTGGTAGTGGTGGAGGTGGCTGCAGGCATGAATTGGGTGGAGATTTTCTTCCTATACTTCTAGTTTCATAAATGGAAAAACTCGGGGTTGGTGAAGGAATTGATGCTTTAGCAAAATTAACTTCAGGAGCACCTTCCTTTTTCACTCTAGACAGTTCCAATTTGTCAGCAATGAGTTTTTGTATGTCTTTAAACTTGGGACTCTGGTGTTCTCCTATTGACTCCTTTTCATCCAAGAAAAAAAAAACAGATTCATTTCCAAGATGTGAGTGACATAAATTTTTATGCATAAAACAGACACATGATCTTAATTTTGTACCAGTATAAGTGTAAACAACTCACGACAACATGAAAAAATCCAATCAAACAGTGATTGATGACTGCAATAATCGAATTAATCACACTTGGGATTAAAACCCAATAAGAAAATTACAATAGTTAGAACTTTAGAAGGAGATTCAAAGTTTGAGAAATTATTATATGGTCCTAAACCTCTTCATGACCATGGTCTCGATCAATCATCAAGAGTGACAGATAGTCGAGTTTGTCAATTCATGAAAAAAAATTAACAAAGTTCGGATTATGTGTCATGTAAAAGATTAACTAGGACTATGGTGGTCAGGAAAAATGTAATGGTTTCTCCTCAAAGTTCATATTTTCGGAGGTAAAACATAACAAATTCTCACCTTTCCACTGTTGCTAATGCCAACAGTTGCTTCCTTAGCTTCAGCAGCAGCAAGGTCCCGAGTGAGCTTCGTGTTCTGAGACTCAAGCTCCACATTCAAGCTCTTAACTTTATCCAATTCCTCCTTCAACGCCAGCATCTCAGATTGCAAACTCTTGATCAAATTGTCGCTCACCTCAAGCTTTTCCTGCAACTCCTTCCTCTTCTTCCCATCAGGGTCATCATCTTCACTCTTCCTCAAATCAAAATCCCCAAGCCTTCGCCGCGACCGAGCAACAACAACAACCTTAGCCTCCTCAGCCTCCCTACCCTTTTGAGACCTCACAACAGCACCCCTCTTGGCCCTTGAAACGTCCTTCAAGTCCGGGGTCACTGACTTGGCTCTGGTTGATGGCTCTGGTGGTGACTTTGGAGCCTTGGGAGAAGCTCTGAGGCGTGGCTGCGGTGGACTCTGCAGGGACTTGTTGCTGTCACCTTGCTTCTTCAACGCAGTTCTTGCAGTGATTGGTGAAGATAGCGATTTTTGCTTCATCACTGAAAAGGGTGTGTCTGATGAGAGAAGAGAAAAAGATGAAAATTTGACAAAAAGAGAAGAATAGTAGGAATGTTGCGGAGAGAGGGTTTGTTTGTGTAAAACGGTGACGGTGGCAGTGCCATGCAGAAGAAAGACAGAAAAGGAAAAGGTTATGGGAGAAGCGTGTCCGTGTGTGTGAAAGAAAAAGTGTGTGCCACCTCGTGACACAACAGGGTCGCCATAGATGAACAAACAACACCTTCAAATCAAACAAACCGTGTACAATAAAATTGACGTAACACAAGTTTTTTCTTTTTCTTTTAACTTTAAAAAATATGCTTCCATTGGAAGAGATAAACATTAAAGATATTCTGTATTGTTAATTGTTTAATTTATAAATTGAAATAATGAAATTCACAAACTTATAATCTAATATAAAATGTTAATTTTATTTCTCAGTGTAATTCTAACAGTTTTTTCACCGGAGTAATTATAAAGTTTAACGATGGATTATGGAAAGGAGAAAAATAATTAAGTATGAAAAACATATATAAATCTAGAGATAAAAAGAAGGAATATTCCCTAACAATCTTACATAACTTACATATGATATTTTCCTTTTTTTAATCTACACAAACTTTCCTCAATTTGGATAACAATATGATATTATATATCCCTCATATCAATAGTTTTTTAAAAGTTTTTATTTTATTTTGTAACAGTGGGAAAGTCAGTATTTTTTTGTTTTATTATGTGTCTTGTGTGTAAGTATATATATATATATATATGTGTGTGTGTGTGTGTAAGGTAACAGCTAGCAGATGATTAAAATAAAGAAAGATATAAAGTATGAATGTAGGTGAATGTAATTGTGTGATTAATAGGGGGGGAAGGGGACAGAACGTCCCTTGTAAGGGTAGAAGTGTTGCTTTTAATATATGGATCCCTTTGTCTTAAAACTGTCAAAATCAAATTTATTAGACTCTCCCTTCTGTACTGTTCACTTCCTTATCTTCAATTTCAAGACCCAAAAGGACCACAGATTAAAGCTAAGGTCATCACAATAAATTTAATAAAACAATTTATAATTTTTTATGTAACACCCATATAAGTATTTTATTGAAGTTGGATAAAAGAATGTGAGAATTAATGGAGAACAGTATGTGTGCATCCCAAAACCAAAACTTTGTTTTATGGTCCATAAAGGCAGTTACTTCCCCATTGCACCACTTTATCTTTAATTACGCAAATCAATGTAATTCCTAGTAAAATGTTTTTTCCAAGTGCACCACTTTATTATTTATAAAGAAAATCCACTCACAAAAAGAAGGGTCATTATATGATTCATTAACTGATATAAGTGTGTAGGTTAAAATTTAATTATTTTTAAACTCTCATACACTAATTTTTTGGACCCTTTAGTTTCATTGGTGGGTGTTGCTTAAGTATGATTAGTACTTTTAAAAGAAAAAGACACTTAAGGAATCTCAATATTTTATTTGGGTGAAAACACACAAAACAAAGTGCGTTTCATGAAAAGTTCCATTCCTTACTTAAGGCTCAAAGCAGAAAAAAAGTGTTTATTTTCGCAAAAGGATCATTAACAAAAAGATTTGCAAATCAAAGGAAGTCAAAATTTGAAGACTCTTATTTGAGAAGCAAATATGTATGGTAAGTTATGTATGAGATGACAGGAATGTCACTACCATGGACCCATCAATTTGTGCACCAAGTTTGACTAATTTGTTGCAGAGAGTGATCCCTCAGATGGGTTGAACCCGAATGTTTGTCAAAGACAGTATAATAACATTTTTCACATCAGACAAAACGCACAGTGAAAAGGAGAACCCGTGAAATGTGAAGGAACTATTTCTGAGTGTCTACATGTGACAGTTCATGAAAGTGAGAGAGAAATGAGTAGCAGAGCAGCTGCAACAGCTAGATTTTAGAGCCACCTCATTGCAGTTCCTTTTGTACCACATACTGCATAAGGAGAATGCAAACAACATCTTTACTGAATAACATGTTTTTCTTGTTTTGACACTAGAGGACCATCAACCCTGTACCATGATCTCCCATCTCTTTGCTAAACTCCCCTATAGTACACTATATATGGATTCATGCATAATTTGTCACTACTAAACCATTTTAAGTATAGATATTACCTATTTATTTATTTAAGTGTAGCCTTTCAAAATGCTCCCTTCTAATGTCACCTTTTGACAAGT
Source organism: Phaseolus lunatus (assembly GCA_013389735.1). Taxonomy (NCBI): domain Eukaryota; kingdom Viridiplantae; phylum Streptophyta; class Magnoliopsida; order Fabales; family Fabaceae; genus Phaseolus; species Phaseolus lunatus. The sequence continues at coordinate 23,728,966 of CM023859.1, read as the reverse complement.
TTTCCTTTGGATTGTTTCTAGGGTCAAACACTTCTATTTTTTCGCTTAAGATCATTTGAGCCTGCAGCTTTCACTGTTTAAGAGGAATCAACAAAAACTAGTTAACTTACCAAATCAAGAATATATCACAAACAATTAAATCATGTAAGTGATAGGGGTATTGCTTACTTAAGAGGAAAGTGATATGTTTAATTGATGCAGTGTTTAAATTAGTTCTTGCAAAAGCTAAAATATTAACCAAATACCTTCCAAAAAGGACTTCACACTTCACAGTAATATTGCAGTCTTAAAGCCTTAATAGCCCATGAATCACAGGGAAGCCCTTTCCAACCCTTGGACAACTAAATCTCCTTCATGTCATCATCTAGAAAGAAATGTGAAGATAAGTCAGTTTAATGCAAGAACTGGATAGCTGCATACATATATATTATCCTGAATGACTCAGACACAAGCAGAAACAGAGAAAGAAGTTGTGAGGAAAGCACCTTGGCTTTCAGCTTGGTTCCACCATTCACCAATTAGTGGAGGAGGGTGCTAGCTTGTCTTATATGTACGTTTCTTTGTGGCGGTTGATCTTGATTATGAAAAAGAGATGGAAATGTAAAAGGTGAAAAGGGTTGAGTATATAAGTAACAGGTGATATTCCCTTTGAAGGAATACTTTATATATATAACAAAACCTTTCCAAGTTTGTTGCCACTTCACATCACATAAGGTGTCATTTGTTAATGCAGTTGCAGACTAAAGAAATAGGAATGCCACTTTTATCTTTGAAAACCCTTGTCTTTTTGTAATTTGGCTCTTGAACACACGTGCTGAGGTTTGAACTCAAAATGAACCCTTTTTTCTGGTAGGTACATTGGCCTAATTAGAAGTATCTTAAGATGGGAGACACCGCTAAGGTCCTTATCAAACTGTTTAATTTCTTAACAACCTTTTCACAATATTCCTTTTGTTTCAAATTTTCTTTGTCTCTTTCCAACAGCTAATTGGCTGAATAATACAGTTAATTACATTTCAAGTTTTAACCTGTTCATCTTTAGTGGCAGTTGTGAGTATAATAACCAAAGCTGCTTGTGCATTATTACTGTAACATTGTGCTTGTTGGAAGCTTGCAATGTTGGTGCAGCAGCAGGAATCTCAATCATTTGCTCATGGACCCCATAGGTATCGAACTTTTGTATTTATGTTAAGAACTAATGGTTCCTTAGTCAGAAAGTTATCCATTTTTAATGCATTTTTTATTCTGCCATGCATTGATCTTTCTTGCCATTTTGTTAGCAACTTTCTTCTTCATTCATAGTATACATCAAACAAAAGCTATGGCTTTTAAGTCATGAGTTAACTTTGAAATCCAAAACCTTAAAATATAAATTTATAGATTTTTTCTTTATTTATTAATCGATTGAAAATCATTAAAAAATGGTACATAAATATAACTTAAAAATCTTTGCTGATTATTTGAAAAAGACTATTTTTCATCACAACATTTACTCCCCATTGTGATATAATAGTCTATTTCCTTGTTGGTAAAAAACATGTTGGAAAGATCTTCTCTGTAGGAATTTCTAAAACAAAGTATAAAAATAAATAAAAAAAAAGTTTTTATAAGTTGAAATAAATACACAATTAACTACTGAAAAAGTTAGACAAGAGATAGGAAAATAAAGTGGATAAATTTATTTTAACTTCCACTCAAGATTCATTAATATATTAATTAATGTTTTTTTTTCATAAATATTTATTTTAAAAATTATCTTAGCTATAAACTTTATTTAAGAAAGCCTAAGAAATGAAGTCGTTGCACTACTTCATTTCTATGAATGTCTGAAAAAAAAAACAAGAAATTATCTAATCCAAAGAAGAAAAAAAAAAAAATCAAATCTAAAAAGTGTAAAATGAAAGATACACAAATTAGCATCTTTATTTGAAAGACACGCTGCCCTAATAATTAGCAAGTTCGATAATTGTAATTATAAAAAAATTATTAAATAAAAAATAATTTTATAAATAAATAATAAATATATATCTTATTAAATTAGATACTATTTTATATACTTAAATAATTATTAATATTTAAAGTAATTTTTATTATTAATACAAAATTATAAATTAATTTTTAAATTGGTATCTAATAAATTACTAAAATTTTAACTATCTTGTTAGTTAGTTAAATACTAATTTATAATCTAATTTATAATTTTTTATTAATAATAGAAATTATTTAAATATCAATAATTTTTTAGTTTATAAAATAATAACTAATTTAATCAATATAATAATTAAATATTTTTTAAATTAATTTTTATTTTATAATTTTTTTATACTTAAAAATATTATAAACATTTAAGATACAAATAAACAAATAGATGAGTCATTTTCACTTTAAAATTTATAATTAACTTTTTAAGTCTTATTACTTATATATTTTTTAACTTTTTTTAAATAAGAGATTCTAATGCATATTAAATTCAATTGGATTCCTAATAACAAGAAGCACAAACTTAGTGAGATCATTAACATAAATACAAAAAGAGTTATCGTGAAGTTTGACAATTTGTTTTTCCATTCATTCATTGTGGTTGTAACGGTGTGAAGGCTCAGGTTGATTCAACTTTTTGCTGAAAAAGGTTAATTTGATAGTTGTGAGATAGGATTTATTTAATTACTGGAATCTTCAAGTCTTCAATAATAGTTCAGCAGAATATGATGCTTGTGGGTGTTATCTGTACACTTGGAACTCCACCAACATGATGAAAAGATGTGTAACCACAATTTCATTATAATGGATGATAAGTGTATATTCATTATACAGGAATAATGCCTTAAAGAAGAGATTAAGAAACCAGCGGATGACTGATGCAATGAACTAGGAGGGTTTATGAAGAATGCAGTGCTACTAAGGAAGCATATGTACTACCTTTCTTAAGTAAAGTGTCATGCTTTCCTTTCTCTGCAATCACTCCATGTTCAACCACTGCAATTGAATCTGCATCCTTTATGGTGGATAACCTGTGAGCAACTACAATTGTGGTTCTATCCACCCTCACTCTGTCAAGTGCATCCTGAACCATTCTTTCAGACTCAGCATCAAGTGCACTGGTGGCTTCATCTAGCAGTAATATTTTTGGACTCTTTACTATGGATCTTGCAATGGCCACCCGCTGCTTCTGTCCTCCGGATAGTTGAATACCTCTCACCCCCACTAACGTATCATATCCCTGTATATTTATACATATGGTGTTTAGATAGCTAGTTATTCAAAATGGTACCATCTAAGTTTTTTGTTGAAAGTGTGTAAGTTACCTGCTGCAAACTGCTAATGAACTTGTGTGCATTTGCCAGTTCTGCTGCAGCTATAATTTCAGCTTCTGTTGCATCACCACCTTTTCCGTATGCAATATTGGCTCGAATGGTGTCATTAAACAACACAGGCTCCTGGTTCACCAGACCCATCTGCTGCCTAAACCATTTAAGTTGTAGCTTTTGGATTTCTGTTCCATCCAGAGTAATCTGACCTGAATCTGGGTCATAAAATCTCTGTAACAATGAGATCACTGTTGACTTTCCACTTCCACTTTTACCTACTAGAGCAACTGTCTGCTTTCCATCAAAGTAATCAAACTCTTAGATTCTCCATTAAGAAAGTTTGTCTGAAAGAATCATGTGTTCCTATTTAAGCATCAAACCATTAAATAATGTGGCTACTTACCTCTCCTGCATGAATAGTCAAAGAAAGATCCTTGAATACAAGAGCATTAGGCCTGGTTGGATACTTGAAAGTGAATTGGTGGAACTCAATCTCTCCCTTCACTTCTTGCAATGTCATTCTTTATCATCACTGGGATCTATTCTTGATTTCTGATCAAGAATAGCAAATACAGAAGCAACAGAACATTTTGCTTTACTGGCAGCTGGGGTCACGAAGCCAGATTGTGACATTGCTATGGCTGCCATTATGATAACATAAAATACCTGAAAATTACGAAATTCATTTTTCATTGCTAGAAGAATACCATGAACTTGGCTATTCAATTGTCTATGTTTTTTTATTTAAAAAGCTTAAAACCTGAGATTGTTATAAGGCTAGGAACACAGGAAAATAACTCACACGGAAAACATCTGAGAATGATGCTTTGCCATTCTCAATTAGTCTTGCCCCAACATAAAAACCGCATGCATTAACTGCGTACAGAAAGAAGATTGATAAACCAAAGCCTGTTCCGCAGATTAAACCTAGCCTTATACTTGTCTGGATTGGTCCTAAACATTTCTTCTGGTATAACTCCATCACCTTCTCTTCAGCACAGAAACCGGCAACTGTTCTCATATTCCCTACTGCATCATTTGCCTCTTGACTTGCTTCCTCATATAGTTTCTGTGGAACATATATTGGTCAAACAAATTAATAAATAGTAATAATTAAATATGGAAACAAACTAAATATACACAAAGATGTTGAAGTATTGAGATCACAATTGAATCAAGGTTGATTCGTCTTTCTGAAGTAGTTATTTTGGGTATATGCAGAAAGCATAATGCTAGATACACCAACATGATAAAAAAAAAAAAAAACCCTTCTATTGGATTTACCTTTGGGTATAGGCACTCAGGTAAGTATGTCTGAAATTTAGATATTTTCATCTAAAGTTTCCCTACACCCTTTTCCCACTATCTATGTCTAAAATTTAGATGTTTTCGTAAGGTTCTGTGTTAAGTAATAGATAGTTTGATATCAGTAAGGTGCAAACCTTTGCATCTTTGCTGAAACCTTGCACTGACTTCATTTGTACACATCCATTTAGTAATACTAGAGGTACCAAAACTAGAATGATTAGAGAAAGCTGCCAGTTTGCCTCAAAGGCAATTGCCAAGGCTGTGAAAGCTGTGGCGATATCTTGAACCAACAAACCAAGAGCATCCCCAACCAAAGTTCGAATGGAAGCTGCATCAGTTGAAAGCCTTGCTCCAAGTACCCCACTTGAATTTTCAGCTTTATCAAACCAGCCTATTTCCATGTGAACTATTTTCTCAAAACACATTAGCCGGATCCTTTTTATCAACTTAGAACCTGCTACACCAAAGAAGTAGGACCTCCTCAATGGAATAAATATGAAGGCACCCACACTAATGGCAACAAATATTAATGACCAAAACTTTGAGTCTTTACGGAGTTCATCTGCAGGCTCAAAGAACGTATTTATCATGTGGGAGATAAGAAGCCCCATCGGGGGTTGTACTGTGCCAGTTGCCGCTGCTGCTAGAGTCCCCTCGAGTAAAACTGGGATTTCAGGTTTGTTAAGATAAGCAATGCGGACAAATGAAACTTCTTGAGGCTTAAGCAAAGCTGCTGAAGGAAGAACTTCAGGCCCTTCTTCTGATGTTTCAAAGAGACCTAGTGTGATAGGCATGGCATTTGACATTCTGAACGAGTGCTGACTGTTATTTCCTCTTCCAGATGATCCTGGGCTTAAAGATAGAGGGAAAGAAAATTGTTGGCTCAATTGTTGTTCAGAATCTATGAAGTTTTCTTGCTGGCCTGTGTCCTTTGCATCATGCTGTTTTGAGTCCCTTCTAATTTCTTGCAATTGAATGAGCTGGCTAAAAGCTCCATCAGGATCTTTAGTAAGTTCAGCATATGAACCTAATCAGTTGAAAAATATAAAAGAGAGAAGCGTATGTACATGTCAAGGAAATTGAAGATGACGACATATGTGTGGAGAGAACATGACTTGAAAGCAGATTGTTATACTGAGTTTCACTTCTGTGGCAACAGAGTATATATTAATATGTATGACTTTTTCTTGTAGTTGTCCTTGATGAATAACTGCAATCATATCAGCATTCCTGCTTGTGCATAAGCGATGGGCGACAATGACAGTTGTTCGGTTGATCATAACTCTGTCTAGTGTCTCTTGCACCACTCTCTCTGATTCTACATCAAGAGCACTTGAGGCTTCATCAAGGAGAAGAATTCTTGGGTCTTTCAGAATTGCTCTTGCTATAGATATTTTTTGTTTTTGACCTCCAGAGAGCTGAGTTCCATGCTCGCCGACCATTGTGTCAAGCCCCTAAATAAACTCATAATTTTGCAAAAATAATGAAATAAACATGCCTCTAATGAACACATCAGATTTTAAAGAGATGAAAGATGAATTGTGAGCTCGCATGTGGAAATTCATCTATGAACTGAATAGCATTAGCAAGTTCAGATGCAGCTCTGATTTCTTCATCTGTTGCCCAATCCTTGCCATAGGCAATATTTTCTTTAATGCTACCAGCAAAAAGGACTGGTTCCTGGCTGACAAGGCCTATTTTCTGCCTGATCCATTTCAATTGAAATTCTCTGAGGTTGATGCCGTCAATGAGAACTTCACCGGCCTGCGGATCATAAAATCTCTCAATCAAACTAACAAATGTTGATTTCCCACTGCCACTTTTCCCAACCAAAGCTGCAGTAGTGCCACTTGATATTGAAATGGAAAATCCATTGAATATCAATTCATCTGGCCTAGAAGGATAACAAAAGCAAACCTAAGTTCTATCTCTCCCGAAATATCATCTACCTGTCGACCGTCGGTGTCATAAGCATCAATATCTGGCTTCCGCTTTATCGTTTCAAACATTTTAAAGGCAGCAGCTTTTCCTGCAGAAAAAGCTGTTAAGCTTGGAGATGCCTGCCCCAGACGCCTGCAACATAAAATTATTCCAGAAAAATGTATTATACTTGCCAGCCAAGCTTGGAACAGAGGTTGAAAGATATAGATTCATGCATCCACAATATAGATAGATGGTAAAGCAGAGAAGCTAACGTACAAACAACCAGACATTATTGCCCAAAATACACCAATGACTTGTCCTCCTGTGTAACCTTTCTCTAGTACCATCTTCCCTCCAAACCATATTGCCAAAGCATAAGTGCAGATCGAAAATAGTTGAAGTGAACCCAAGCCAAAACCACTAACCACGCCCTCTTGCACTGCAATTCTGTAAGCTTTAGTTAAGTATTGATTGTATTGAGCTATAGCTTGCTTCTCACCTGTAAATGACGCAACCTGCAAGGGAAGAATGCATGTACTACTCTCTTGTAGCCAGGAAAATAAAAGCAAAATAAAGTACATTCTGAATGTGAGCATACAGTTCGAATTGATCCAATTGTCTGCTCCACAACAGTTGCTGCTTCAGAATAAGTTGCTTTGTCCTCGAGATGCCATCTTTGCAAAAGCTAAGCTCATCATGGAACCGGAGAGGACAAGAAGAGGAACAGAAGATAGAAGGACAAGGCTCAGAAGCCAACCCTTGGTGAAGGCTAAGGCTATGGCTCCAAGAAAACTTGACACATGTTGTATGAACTTTCCTAACTGAGGTATCACCCAAAAAGAGAACTAAAAGTTAACTCAAACAATAGTTTGATGAAATTGTATTGATTTGGATTTGGAGAGTATTCCATCAATACCTTCTCTCCCATGGCCTCCTGAATAAGAACCGTGTCACCTGACATCCTTCCAACAACCTCTCCACTGTTGGTTTCCTTGTCAAAGAAGCTGATATCTTGCCTCAAAATTGCTTTGAGGTATAAGCCTCTTATTCTTGCAGCTTGTCTCTCCCCAGTGATCACCCAGCAAGACACCTCTGGAAGATTGCAGCATGTCATGTGTCACCGAGGAACTCCTGTTATATTTAGATTAAGATAATATATATTTCTAGTTATACAATAAGCATAATCAGCCGAGAATTTGGCATGCTTACGCAAGAACGCTGCTAAAAAGGCACCTGCGCCTATGGATGCAAGCTTCAGAGACACCTGAGGATGAAACCAAACTTGAAAGGTAATGACATAAAAATAAGGAGAATTTGAAATCCAAATTGTACCCTTTTTATTTTCTACAGTTTCATCCGGCTGTGCATGTATTCATGTTATGTTTGAAATTGAGATTTTCCAGTACTTGTTAAAATATTTTGTCACTGTAGTTTCTTTTTGCTTGTAAAGTTGGTTGTTTGTGTTAGATATTATAGTTATTGTTTGATATTTTATATTTATGTAATGGGCTTAGCCCATATGTTTATTTTTCCTATATAAAAATAACTCTATGTGTTCAATATACACAAGGGATTTACCCTATTCTTTCTTTTCCTTTAATATGGTATCTAGAGCATAAGATTAGGGTTCAAATTTTATTGGTGAACCCATTGTTCACTGGAATTTTTCAGCCACCGTCCCATCGCCTTGCAAGAACTGTCACCGCTGTCGGAGCCTCCGCCAGACCTTCGCTGGAGCCGCCGCCGGAATCTCGTCGGAACCGCCGCTGGAATAGCTGCTGTCGCCAATTGACTGGTGATTGGATTTAATTTTTGTCCTATATGGCTTCTTCCGCTTCCGCTGCCACTACGACTTCTTTCGCTGCCACTGCCACTGTGACTCCTTCCGCTGTCATAATGACGGATCCGTCTATTTATACTAATTATGTCAATGTTCATCTCTCCATTGACAAATTGGATGGAACCAATTATGATACGTGGGCCTCAGATATTAAATTATGGTTTTAGAGTCAAGGTTATGTTGATCATCTTACCCGTCCTAATGTTGCTGAAAATGAGGTTTTTCGTTGGTTGAAAATTGATTCTCAATTATGCATTGTTATCAAATCTACCATTCATTCATCTTTAAAACAAATTTTTCGTACCTATGAGACTTGTTCAGATGTTTGGGAACAAGCAAAATTATTATACACTAATGATACTCAACGTCTTTATGGTGTGTGTCAAAATCTCCTCACAATTGTTGCTCCCAAACGTCTTGATGGTACAATGGCGGAATATCTAGGTAAACTTCATGCTCTTTTTCATGATTTTAATGAGTTATTACCTCCTGCCTCCACTCCTTCTCAAGAACTAGAACAAAGATCCAAGTTCTTCATGTTATTGGGTTTACATGGTCTTCCTGATAATTATTCTCATGTTCGTGATCAAATTTTGGGATCCCCTATCGTACCCAATTTTACTTCCACTTGTTCTACACTTCTGCGTGTGCCAAGTAAACAAACCACTGAATTAACATCTCATGTAGATGACTCTTCTGCTTTAGTCTCTCAGCATAATGATCATACTCGTCCTCACAAGCCGGGCAAAGGGCGTCACAAGTGTGACCATTGCGGCAAACTTGGACACAAAATTGATAGATGTTATGCCTTACATGGTTGTCCTCCTAAATCTATTGCGGTTGCTCAAAGTGCTCCTGTGCAACCTTCTACTGTGGACCATACTTCAATTGATACCCCAGGCCAGTCTGCTATTTTCAATGAATTTCTTAAATGGTATGAGGATCGTCAGAACTCTAGTTCCACAGCTTCTGTTGCACATTCAGGTACATCTTTTGTTGGTCTCACTCACTCTACTTCCATTGGCCCTTGGGTTCTAGATTCAGGTGCCACAGATCACATTACTGGTAATAAATCTTTTTTCTCTTCTACTACGGGTTATTTACCTTCAGTTATCATGGCCAATGGATATTGGGTACCATCACATGGTGTTGGTACTATTAACCTTTTTCCTTCTTTATCTATTGATAATGTTCTTTATGTCCCTGGGTCTCCATTTAACTTATTATCCATTAGTCATTTCACTCGTTCCCTTGATTGTGTTATTTCTTTTACCAAAGATTCTGTTTCTGTACAGGACCGGAGTTCGGGACAGATGATTGGCACCGGATGTGAGTCTCATGGACTTTATCACCTACAGATCTCTGCACATGTTGGCGCGATTATGGATTCTCCATCTCTCATTCATGCTCGATTGGGTCATCCTAGTCTTGCCAAGATGCAGCAGCTTGTTCCAAGTATGTCTAAGGTGTCTAGTTTATCATGTGAGTTGTGTCAGTTAGGGAAACACATTCGTAGTTCTTTTCCTAGTAGTGTCTCACAACGTGCTGCATCTCCTTTTGCCTTAGTTCACTCTGACATTTGGGGACCAAGTCGTACTAAGTCTACTTTAGGATTTCAGTATTTTGTTACTTTTATTGATGATTATTCAAGATGTACTTGGGTGTTTTTAATGAAAAACCGTTCTGAGTTGTTTTCTATATTTCAAATATTTTACAATGAAATTAAAAATCAATTTGGAATTTCCATTCGCGTTTTGCATAGTGATAATGGACGTGAGTATCTTTCTCATTCTTTTAAAAATTTTATGGCTTCTCATGGTATTCTTCATCAAACTTCATGTGCTTATACACCTCAACAAAATGGGGTAGCTGAGCGCAAGAATAGACATCTTGTTGAAACAACTCGTACTATTTTAATCCATGGTCATGTTCCTCAGTGTTTTTGGGGTGATGCTGTTCTTAGTGCATGTTATCTCATTAATCGAATGCCATCTTCAGTTTTAAATAACAAAATTCCTCATTCTATTTTATTTCCACATGATCCTCTCCACTCTTTACCTCCCAAAGTTTTTGGGTCCACATGCTTTGTTCTTAATTTTAGTCCTGGTCTTGATAAATTATCTCCTAAATCACACAAATGTGTCCTTTTAGGGTTCACTAGATCACAAAAAGGGTATAAATGTTTCTCCCCTTCTCTAAATCGTTATTTTATTTCAGCAGATGTCACCTTCAGTGAATCTTCCCTTTACTTTAAGTCTTGTCCTTCTCCTTCTGTGTCTTCATCTAATCAAGTTAATATCCCTCTTGTTGTACCTAGTGCACCTAAAGATTCACCACCGCCACCAACTCTTCAGGTGTATAGTCGTCATCAAACGTCTCATCGTCCATCAGATGACTCTCTTCTAGTGCCAACACCTCATCCCCCTCCAGCTCCGACAGTTGAACCTCCGATAGTTGAACCTGATCTTCCTATTGCTATCCGAAAAGGTATACGTGCTACCCGTAATCCCTCTCCACATTATACTGCTTTGAGTTATCATAGACTATCTCAACCTTTTTATACTTGCCTTTCGTCTATTTCTTCTGTATCTATTCCAAAATCTGTAGGTGATGCCTTACCTCATCCTGGTTGGCGTCAGGCCATGCTTGATGAAATCAATGCGCTTCAGAATAATGGAACTTGGGAACTTGTTCCTTTACCATCTAGGAAATTTGTTGTTGGTTGCAGGTGGATTTTTGCTATCAAAGTTGGTCCTGATGGCTATTGATCGTCTCAAAGCTCGTCTTGTGGCTAAGGATTATACCCAAATTTTTGGTTTAGACTATGGTGATACTTTTTCTCCAGTGGCAAAGATGGCTTCTGTTCGCTTATTCATAGCTATGGCTGCTCTTCAACAATGGCCTCTTTATCAACTGGATGTTAAAAATGCCTTTCTTAATGGGGATTTGCAGGAAGAAATTTATATGGAGCAACCTCCCGGTTTTGTTGCTCAGGGGGAGTCTTCTGGATTGGTATGTCATATTCGCAAATCCTTATATGGCCTCAAGCAGTCTCCTAGGGCATGGTTTGGAAAATTTAGCAATGTTGTTCAACAGTTTGGTATGATTCGTAGTGAAGCAGATCATTCAGTTTTTTATCGTCACTCGAGTGCTGGGTGTATTTATCTTATAGTATATGTTGATGACATTGTTCTTACAGGCAGTGATCACCATGGCATCTCACAAGTAAAACAACACCTTTTTCAACACTTTCAAACCAAAGATCTTGGCAAACTCAGATATTTCTTGGGGATTGAGGTAGCACAATCCGATAATGGTATTGTTATCTCTCAAAGGAAATATGCATTAGATATTTTGGAGGAAATTGGGTTGATGAATTCGAAATCTGTTGATACTCCCATGGATCCCAATGTCAAGCTTCTACCCAATCAGGGGGAGCCTATTTCAGTTCCTGAGAAGTACAGGCGATTAGTTGGAAAATTGAACTATCTCACTGTTACTCGTCCTGATATTTCTTTTGCAGTCAGTGTGGTGAGTCAATTTCTTAATTCTCCATGTGAAGATCATTGGAATGCAGTCATTCGTATACTGAAGTACATTAAAGGTTCTCCTGGAAATGGTTTGTTATATAATCATAATAACCATACTAAAGTCGTTTGTTATTCAGATGCTGATTGGGCAGGATCTCCATCTGATAGAAGATCAACTTCTGGTTATTGAGTCTCCATTGGTGATAACTTGATCTCTTGGAAAAGCAAGAAACAAAGTGTTGTGGCCAGATCTAGTGTAGAGGCAGAATATAGAGCTATGGCCTCAGCTGCTTGTGAGCTTATTTGGCTTAAACAGTTACTTAAAGAATTTCAATTTGGAGAGGTCACTCAAATGACACTTATATGTGATAATCAGGCTGCTCTTCATATTAGCTCAAATCCAGTTTTTCATGAAAGGACCAAACATATTGAGATTGATTGCCATTTCATTCGAGAAAAGATTATATCGGGAGATATCAAAACTGAGTTTGTTAATTCAAATAATCAATTAGCAGATATTTTTACTAAATTTTTACGAGGGTCTAGGATTGATTACATTTGTAACAAGTTGGGTACATATGATCTATATGCACCAGCTTGAGGGGGAGTGTTAAATATTATTAGATATTATGAGATATTATAGTTATTGTTTGATATTTCATATTTATGTAATGGGCTTAGCCCATATGTTTATTTTTCCTATATAAACATAATCCTATGTGTTCAATATACACAAGAGATTTATCCTATTCTTTCTTTTCCTTTAATAGTTTGTATTAAAAAAAGCTAGTTATAGGCTAATAAGAAGCTTATTTTAATATCAGTATTTTGCTCCTTTCTCCTTTTCCTTTTGTATGCTTGCTCTGATCAGAACAACTTTTTTCTGTTGTTTTTTCTAACAAGTTTTCAAATCATTCCATCTCAAGCTATTTTCATAGTTTCTATCCAATAGATATTTCACAGCATTGATTATTAATGAAGAGGAGCTAGGAATTACCTTAGAGACTTCATGAACTACTTGTTTATCATCTACATGTCCTCCCAGGGCATCAATGGCATCTCCAGCAAATATAGTCAGTAAAGGCTTGCACATTCCATTAGCAACAGCACTTATTGCCCCAACAAGCATCAGAAGACAATCCTGAGAGTCTGCAAATGAGAAAAGTTTGTAAAAGGTTACTGCTTTGCTGATTTCATTCTTCACCTTGTTTTCAGCCATCTTTTCTTGTGTAGTTTTTGGCCCTTGAACTAGTGTTTGATCACTTGTTGCTGTCATCTCAGTTGAAGTCATATCTGCATCCAAGGGAAACTTCTCTTGGTTTTCAACTTGCAAACACCACTGAAAAACCTTGCACAAACTGTTCTACACTGGAGTGGTTTTTATAATTTTCATCAGTAACATAGGAAGAATTTTTATTTGTAACTCATTAACAGTACACAATCTCGATGCCAAATTTGAAATTAGAATGAAATCCAAAAGTATGGTGCTGCACAAACTTGGGGATAATGTGATGTTTGCTAAATGGAATTATATCTATGATGTGTTTTCCAAATGGCATATATAAATTGTGAGCTAGGAAATCATTGCTTCTACATTAAGGTCCTCTTATTCATCAGTGTCATTCTTTTGTGTTAAATTTAGACCTAAATGAGCCACTACTATAATAGTATGGTCGGCCACACTGAAGATCTTGTCTTGCAGATAATGAACACATTGTCTTAAGTGTTTTCTAAAACTAGTGCACCACACCACACCACTCTAATAGCATGGTGCACTAATAATAAGCAAACCCTGTTAAGCCCCTTTAATTGTTCAGTGAAAGTGTTGAATAATGAAAAGGTTCACTAGTCTATTTGTGGATAATTAATTTTTCCAGAAAAAAATTAGTGAACTATTTCTTTGAGAGTATTTTTTATGTATAAAACTTAAACTCAATTTCTTATATTTAAGAAATTTAAACCTAATTTTATTCAAATCAACAACTTTTTAATTTCTTTCTTTGTACTTAAAGTAGCTGGAATCAATTAGTGATACCTTTTATACCACATTCTGCTAATTGTAGATCCTTATATTTTAAATTATTCTTTTAAAATTAATCCTGTACAAAAGTAATTTACATATCATTTCTAAAAGACAGTTCAATGCATTCCGAAACTATTTTTTTAATCCTTTTCAAATTATAAGAAGTTTAATTAAAAATTGTATTAATTTTTTTTTCAAAAAAATTACATATAAACTATTTTAAAAATTAAATAAAAAATAGTTGAAAAAATAAAATAAAAATAGTTTATAAATTTGGTTACTTAACTAAAATTTTCCACTTCATATTTTATTCACCAAGTTATTCTACTTATAATAATATTAAAAAATTAAAAGTAAATGTATTGATATAGATATTCTATTTTTGAAGTTAATGAATTAAAAAAATTCATAATTTAACCAAAAATAAAAATAGGCAAATATCATAACGAAATTAACTATATTACCAAATTTTGTTTTCATAACCTATATACAGCAAAATATAATTATCGTAATATATCCCTAACATGCATTAAACTAATATATAACATACCGTTTCTATTCTCTCTCTCTCTGATTCTCTAAACCTTTCATGGTATCACGAGCTTCTTCTTTTTTTCTCTTTCCCTCACCATGCTGGCTTCTCTCAAGAATCAGTCTAGCATTCATTTTCTGGAAAGTCCGTAATCTCTCTGTTATTCTTCTTCATGAGCAACAATATCAACTTCTTGTTTCTTCGTTATTGGCTTCCATTACCACACCAATCTTAACAAAGATGGTTTAAGTCTGGAAAAACTTTGTGGGTAAAAATAAAGAAATGCAGATTACAACAGAGAAAACATGATCGATCTGTTATCTTGATATCAAAAAGATGCTTGACACTCTTGCTACTGTTCGTTCCCCATTGACGGTTGAACATAATACTAGATGGCCTGAAGAGTTTGTTACTTCGGTTAGTCGAGAATTGATCCCTATACACTTGAGGAAATTGAGGCTTTGTTGCTTGCTTAAGAAGAGCTTCTTGAAAAACATAAATATGTTGAACATCAAAGTATTCATGCTAATACTGCTTTGTGCAGTTCTATAAATCAATCAAGAAGGTTTTCAAGATCTTTTGTGAGGAAAATAGGAATTTGAAGGGTGTTTCAGCTGGTGAGTACAGAGAATCATGGCTAGTATAATTTGTTTTTTGTTTTAAGGTAATAAAATCAGCCGGTGTGGTCCTGTTTTGCAAAAAGAGTTAATGAGTTTGTGCCAAAGAGTCTATGAGGCAGAGTCGTACCTAAGTATACGTTCTGGAAATTTAAGAGGCTCTTAGTTTTATCTTCTGTGTG
Source organism: Phaseolus lunatus (assembly GCA_013389735.1). Classification (NCBI taxonomy): domain Eukaryota; kingdom Viridiplantae; phylum Streptophyta; class Magnoliopsida; order Fabales; family Fabaceae; genus Phaseolus; species Phaseolus lunatus. Next base: position 23,713,703 of record CM023859.1, on the reverse strand, counting down.
GTTAGGTGTCATGCTGCATTCCCTGGTAAGAGTGATGGTTTCTATGGTATATGTTTATGCAGATTCATTCTTCATACATGGACAATCACTCTTTGTGGCAACTCTTCTTACATAGATGCATTTTTCTGCAGCTTGTTGTGGTTTTCTGTGTGTAACTTTTGGATTTATGTTTGATGTATGGGCTTCTCTGTTTTTCTTTCTATGTGGTTAGTGGTATATTATCACTTGTTTCGCTTGAGTTGGCTGAGAGGAGTGGAAGGTTTTTTCTATATATGCATGCAGTTCCTACAGTATTGATGCAGGGTGCATAGAGGCTTTTTTGGTGGTACATGAATCTCAGTTTCAAATAGTTCTTTGGTTCAAATGGGTCCGCAGATTCAGTGCATACATAAATGCAGCTTTATACAGTTTGTTGAGGGTGCAGAGAGGTTTTTTTGGTGATACTTGAAGCTCAGATTCAAATGCTAAGGAAAACAGTGCTAATGATGTCAAATCTTGCATTTGATCCCATATGTTGAGTACAAGTCTGTTTTAATATTTTGGTGTGTTGTTTTCTTGGCAATGTTTATGCGTGTACAAGCCTTTTCTTGGTTCTTAAGGGTATGTAGAGTTTTATAGATTTGTGTTTTGAGATGGTTTGATGTGCGGTTAAGTTGGGCTATGTTGTTCTGGAGGCAATTAGTCTCCTAATTTTTATAAGGGTTGGAACATCTTCCAATTATTAATTTACTTTTTCTGATAAGAAAATAAAATCAAGAACTCCTGGCAAAATTCGTCTTCAAATATTTCTTCTCAGTCTAATAGGATTCAATGCCATATTTGCAACAAAACTGGGTACTCAATTATGAGTAATCAACAATGAATTGCTGACATAGGTATGACAATAACCATTCCTCTAATATTTCTGCTAACACGTCTCAATTTATCCCTACAGCAATTGAAGAAAGTGACTCATCGTCATCCACCCTCTCTAATCCTTTGTGGTACCCGAATAGTGTTGCAACTCATCACATAACTCTTGATAACAACCTTTTCTCCAAAAGGAATTCCTACAATGGCACGGATGTTGTACAACTGGATAATGGTTCTGGTATGGCTATAAAGAATATTGGTTCTTTATCTTACACTCACCCTCACACACAGAAATCCATTCATATTCGTAATCTTCTTCATGTTCCTGTTACCAATAAAAACCTTATGAGTGTTTCAAAATTTGCTAAGGATAACATGTATTTTGAGTTTTATCCTAACAAAGTTTTGTTAAAACTCAGGACACCGAGGACATAATTCTTCAAAGAAAAATCCATGATGGCTTGTATGTTTTCCCATCATTACCACATGCTTTGAAACCTTTTGTTTATCATACCACTACAAATCTTGTGATGACTCTTTTTCAGTTGTGGCATTCACGACTTGGTCATGCATCTTCTAAGATTGTTGAACTTGTAATGTGCATATGTAATGTTTCTTGTACTAAACATAATTCTTTTTGTGTAGTAGCTAAGTTTCATCAGCTTTTTTCACTTTCTGAATGCACCTCTTGAATTAGTGTTTGTGGACATATCGGGACCATCACCTGTTACTGCTACAGATGGTTCTAAATATTACATTGCCTTTGTTGATGTCTTTTCTCATTATACATGCTTGCATCTTATTCAATCTAAATCTGTAGTGCTGTTTGTTTTTTCACGTTTCAAGATATATGCAGACATGTTTTAAAATGCCTTCAAAGTAACAATGCGAAGGAGTTTCTAGCCTTAGCTCCGTATCTAAACGCAAATGGAATTATTAATCATCGTCTTACATATGGAGTTTCTACTACTGTTCATATCATCGATGCTTACCTACACCAGTTTTAAATAATGTTCACACTCTTCTTCTTCTACCCCTTTAACAATTTTTTTCCCTGTATTTTCTACTATACATAACAGTCATAATTCTCTAAGTGATTTTTTTTCATACACAACAGACACAATCATCTAGTCATCTATTTGCTAGTTCTTCAAAATCTTCTGCAAAACAGTCTCATAACTCCTCTCCATCATCTGCTCCAAATATCCATCCCATGCTTACTCGTGCCAAGTTGGAATTTTCAAACCAAAGGTTTTTCACATGTCAACATACAAAATCATATTTAGGGTTACTCATATTTTTTGTGAAGGGAATGCTGGCTAATTTAGATTCATTCATAAAGAATCATTTCATTGGTATAATAGGCTTCCATCTAGTATGTTCTTAGAATTATTTATGAATAGGTATAGTCTACTTATGTATCGTTTTTGTTAACATATGGGTTTTAATCTAGTCTCCCATATTATTTTTTTTATTTTTTATTTTTTTAATAATACTTTTTTCATGTGATGTTGTTGTTACTTGAAGTGTCAGCCTAACTGAAATGTTAAGTTGCTTAGTGATGCCTAACATGAAAACCTTTATAAAAAAGTATATAAAAAATAATAACTATAATAACTAAATAATGATTTCTTTTTATCAGCAAAGAATAAATAAAATAAAATGAGACACTTCAGGGTGCCCGAACCCTTATACAAAAATCCCAAATCAAGCTCCTAATACCCAAACCAACTAGGGAATCGACATACATTACAACACATTAGCCATAATAACATACTAGATCAAGATAAGAGTCCAACAAATACAAATACCCTCCAAAGAAAACACACCCTCAAAACAGGACACAATAATCCAATAACTAAACAATAACTTTGCCAGCAATTAGAAGTACGCCAAACATCCAAGTGTCAAAACCAACAAACCGACCCTGCGAGAGGGATACAAAAACCAAAAAAACATGCACAAAGTACACCACGACTTCCAAATTTGGCCAAATCATTAACCATAATCACCAAACATCCATCTCTCATACAACATAAAGATTCCAACACCAGGCCGAGTAGGATAAATCAAATAACCTTTCCTTTACCATAACCTAAGATCAAAATCATTAACCCAACCGTACCATGTAGAATCAGGAGCCAAAAAAATCTGCACAAAACACACCACAACTTTTCAACCTGGACAAAAACGTTAAACATGAATCACCAAACATCAAACATCAATCTCTCAAATAACTCATGCAGCATAGAGGTTTCAAACACCAGTCTGAGTAAGAGAAATCAACCAATCTTTCCTTTACCATAATCCAAGACCAAGTCTTCCTTTGTACTGAAGTAAAAACCTCAACTAGATCTACTCGCCCATTCTTAAAAACAACCCTACTCTTATGGTTCCAAATTTCACTTACAATACCTACCCAAATCCCCCTAGCACCGAATAATAGCATGTTTTAAACCTATAGGTTTAAACATCTTAAAATGCATTTGTGCATCACAATGTAAAACCAAAGAAATCCCCAACCATTCGAGACACAGTCCCAAAATTCTCCAAGAGACCCTACACTCAAAAAAGAGATGTCTTATGTCTCTTCTTCCACACCACATAGGGAACACCGATCACACACCATAACAATACCACGTCTCAAGAGATTGTCCTTAGTGGCAATCGCATTATATAGCACCCTCCAAGCCGTAAATTGTGACGAAGGTAAGATCTTTAATGTCTAGAACTCTGCGAATAAGTCCCCATACACTGTAGACTCCTCCCCTAAGAGAATATTATAGGATGTCTTCACAGAGAAGTTTGTAGATTCTACATCCCTCCAAAGCCATTTATCAGCCGTACCTTCACCCTCTCTTGATAACCTCTTGTTATCTAACACTTGCGACAAAAGTTGAGCCAGACTAGATTCTCACACAAAGAGATCCCTTCTCCATCTCAATTTCCACGACCAACTATTATTGCTCCAAACCCAACTTGTGATAGAGTGCGACCAATATCTAAGGAGATCGAGAATAGTCTAAGGAATTTTTGCATTAAAGGAACATTGTCCACCCACTTATTCTCCCAGAACCTAATTTCTTTTCCATCCCCTACTTCTCACCATCCTTTGTCTTCAAAGTCATTACCCCACTACTCTAAATTCCAAACTTTTCTAATGTCCCTCCAGCATAACGATTCCTTACAATTATGAACTTGGGACCTTAATCCCCTCCACCCACCATACTTAGAGTCTAGAATATCCTTCCATAAACTTCTCTTTTCTGACTTAAGTCTCCAAATCCATTTCCTCAGAAGAGCCAAGTTAAATTTTCTTATATCAATAACCCCTAAGCCACCTTTATCTTTCAACTTACGAATCTTGTCCCATGCCACCCAGGCAATTTTTCTGTTGTTTGAGCCCCAATCCCACAAAAAAACTCTTTTGTATCCTTTTCACTTCCTTCACCATAGTAGTCGACATACAAAAGAAGGAGACGTAGAATAACGGTAAGGATGTAAGCACAGATTTGATAAGGCATATTTTGCCAACCATAGAGAGGGATTTCCCTTTCCTAGAGCTCAACCTACTCCGTAACTTATTAAGCACCCCTTCCTAAAAAACACCTCTTATGATTCCCTCCTACCGTCACCCTCAAATAACTAAAAGGTGCCTTCATAATATCACAGTTAAGAATAAAGGAAAAAACCATCATCTGATTGACGTTCACACCTACTCCACCAACCTTGCTCTTGGAATAATTAACCTTAAGACCAAATGCAAGTTCAAAACATTTTAGAATTGCTTTTAAGGTCAGAACACTTTGATTTGAGGCTTTACAAAAAAATAGAGTGTCGTTTGCATACTGCAGTATACTCACATTAACTCGCCCTTCCCCAACCTCAATACTCTTTACTAACATCTTATCTTCTGCTTGTCTAACTACCCCTACAAGCCCTTCAGCCACAATGTGAAAAAGAAATGGTGCTAAAGGGTCTCCTTTTCTTAAGCCCTTCATTGGTTTGAACTCAGTTGTTGGACTTCCATTTACCAACACAGATATATCAAGGAAGATTTTAAGCAATTTTTTATACATTCAATCCACTTTCCACTAAATCCCAATCTTTCTAGCATGTAGTAAATAAACTCCCAACTTACTGAGTCATAAGCCTTTTCATAATCCACCTTAAACACCACACATTCTTTCCTTTTTCTCTTTACTTCTTGATGTGAGTTGATTTTAGATTCATTTCATATGTGACACTTTATTAAGAATTGGATCAAGATTCTTAGCAATTTAGGTGAGTCACCTAAGGAAAATCCCAACTGGACATTAACTTAGCAAGTGCTAAGTAGATGTGAAGGTTCATTTCCAAAGGTCCAATATTAAAACACAATTAGAGGTATGAATGAATGACAATTGAAGTGCAGAATGAAAACAGAATAGGCGCACAAAAACAGGGGCTGGAAAACATAATTGAAACACACACAAACTCAAGGAAGCTTAAGGAATCATCAATGAAGACTATGCCTTCCAAAATGATGAACCAAACTCATTTATGAGTGCTCTTTCCTTGTACTAACAATACTAACCGAATAGAATGAATTAGGAACACAAAATACAGAATTAGACATCAACTACAGCAGCTATACCGAACAGAATTGAAGAACAAGACAATTGACAAAACAATAACCGATTGAATGCTTAAGGCAAGGAAGAACAACCAATTAAATGAATAGAAAGATGAAGGAAGATGAACTTATGTGGTTGTAGCATGGATTGGGAAGGGACACACCACTTGGAGGTGATGATCCAAGATAAGTGTAGGAATTGCCGCCACTTGAAGCTCCCAAAGCTCACAAGATGAGACAAGGAAGAGGAGAACAATTCTCACCCAATTCACTCACAAATTTGAGTATAGTAACTTTACTTCTATTTCAAAACTTATTTTACAATGACCAAACACCTCTATTTATAGTTTTAAAGGGCTGAAATGAAAGTGAAACAAATTCAAAATTCCCTCCTAATTCTAATTTAAATTTGGAGCCAATCTTGAGTCACATGGGAGGTGTGACCTTTTTTCTACTTTGGCACCTCCTAAAAACTACACCTACACTTACTCTTTATGTCACATGGGAGGTGTGACCTATCTTTATACATTAGTACCCCTTATTTTAATATCTACACCTTCTTTTTATTTTCTACTAAAACTACTCTAAAGAGATTACAACAAGTGACAACAATTGATGCCCATCTCTTTAAAGCTTTGGCCTTGCTCCTAATAATTATTTGAGTTATAACTTGAGCTTGGGCCTTATGTTGGGCTTGGCCGTCATGTTGGGCCTGGGCCTCTTGTTGGGCTTGGGCCTTATCTTTTTAAAAAGACTAATAGGAAGAACTTCAAATGTTTTGGCCCTTGTCCATTCCTCTTATAAATGAAGTCTTTATTTGCTTGTTGAGATGACCCTTCAAGTTTAGCATCCTTGGTCATCTTCATGTGGTCGTGGTTTGCATCATACCCCCCAAGTTGGAGAGAATTCGACCACGAATTCAGAACCCCTGTATATAACAAAGTTAGTTTGTTCATAGACAAAATAATGCAATGGTTTGAATTGGGAACAAACTTTTGCTCTTTAAGCTTGGTGAGTTCATATGAATGAATTCTTTATTTGCTTGTTGAGATGACCCTTCAAGTTTAGCATCCTTGGTCATCTTCATGTGGTCACGGCTTGCATCAATTCCTCAAGGGTCTCATTAGCTACTAACACACTATCCAATAACCCCCTTCCTTTTAGGAAAGTAGACTGCCTAAGGTCAATGACTTTATCCAATACCTTTTTCAACCTTGAAGAAAGAATTTTAGATACAATTTTATACATACATCCCACTAAGGAAATCGGTCTGAAGTCATTCAAAAGTTGTGGATTTACAATATTTGGGACAAGAGTAATAAAGGAAGCATTAGTACCTTTTGGCCAACTACCACCCTCTGCAAAACTTTGTATGACACTCAAAACATTTCCTTTTATAACATTCCAACAAAATTTTATAAAGCCAAAGTTAAAACCATCCAGTCCAGACTTTTAGAGCTATCACAATTCCAAACCACCTCCTTAACTTCAGTTTCAGATATAGTTCCAACCAACATTTCATTATCCTCTCTTGTGATACCCTTAAATCGATCATTATCCAATCTAACCTGTTTTCTTTCCTCCCGTTAAACTTGCCCTCAAAGAATTCCTTCACCCTAGCTTTTACTTCAATCGGGTCATCACACCAATGATCGTCGACCTTGAGACTACTAATCCCGTTTTGCATCCTCCTCCACTTAATACTTGAATGATAGAACTTTGTATTCAAATCACCTTGACTTACCCAACTCATCCTTGCTTTTTGCTGTAAAATCGCTTCTTGTTTAACTTTGGCTTGCCCCAAGTCAGCTAAAAGTCGTCTCCTTTCTTCTCTGCCTTCCACACTCAACTCCCCCTCATCATCTTTTTCATCCAGAAATTGAATTCTCTTTTCCAACTCCACTATTTATTTATTAACATCTCCAAATACATATTTGTTCCAACTCCTTAAGTCGAACTTTAACCTTTTCAATTTCTCCTTCAAAACGTACAAACCATTTTTCCTAATAACATAGCTTTCCCACTTAGCCCTTATGAGCTCCCTAAAACGAACACCTTTTTGCCATACATCGAGACATCTAAATGATTTTGGGCCCCAGTCAATGTTTGTATCTCCCTTCCACATACTATTTACTTCCCGACCACTCCTCTAACCATTCAAGGGAAACTTCAATTCTATCTATTATGCTTTTAACTGTCCCATTAGGTTTATACCAAGTAAACTTTCTACCCACCAAAGAAATATCGACCAAACTAGAATCTTTCATAAAATTATTAAAACTTTGTATTTCGCTACTATAATTGACATTAGAGCTTTGGCCTCTTCTCTCCCCAGCACATCGGATAGAATTAAAATCTCCAACTACGCACCACAATTTTATTGGGCGACTCTTTCTTATCTCACTTAGCTCATCCTAAATAATTTTGTTTTCTCTTAAGGTACCACCACAGTATATATTAACTATCGTTATTTCTATTGGCGTTCCTATCTTCCACACTCCTTCAATGATTGAGAAATTGTTCCCGTTTCTGTACCTTTTCATTTCAAAGCAATTTTTCTTCCACATAGTGACTATGTCTCCACCATTATTGATTGCCCCAATCTCAATCCAATCAATTTCATTTGACCCCCAAATTTGATAACACCTCTCCTTACTAATTTATTCACATTTTGTTTCCTAAAGACAAATAAATCCAACTTGTTCTTTTCTAATGAGATCTCTAATATACTTCCTTTTTACCCTTCCTCCCAAACCCTTGATATTCATACTAATCAGTTTCATCATCTAAAGCATTTAACCCATCCCTACTTAGACCTTCCTTCCTATTGTCCCTTTCTTCCAAACTTCTTAAATTGTCTAAGACTTCTTCCTCGTTTCCCTAATAAGAGAACCTTAATTCCTTTCCTACATTCCAGATTCTAGCTGCTTCCAAACTCGTTATTTAACCAAACTAGGCGGTTACAATTTTTAACACCATTATCAGTAATGTACTTAAAATTAGAGTCTTACCTTAAAATTAGCCAAGCACACCCCCTCTCAAGTGCTTGGAATTGGGCCCAATCACACTTAAAAGGCTTAATATGAACATTTAAGCTTTTTATTTATGTTAGGGTTTGCATTTGACCACCTGTCTCTTTAATTGCAACGTTAAATTGCCTAGGCTCCTCCTCTGACTCATCAATTACCTCATTAAAACACCTAGATTGCCCACTTAACTCATCAATTGCCTCATTAAGACGCCTATCATTTTGTAGCCCATTAAGCTGCTGACCTTCCATGTCAGCACCTATGTCTTCCGTAGCAACGTGTGGCCTCCGTGACTCACTACAGAGAAGCTCTTCCACCTCCTCCACCGTCGTCTCCTCCCCAACACCACTGTGGATTTTTAAATTCCTCCCAATCTCCGATCCTTCCAATACAAAACACTCCCCCTCTAAATTACTTCTGATTTTATCATCAATCAGAAGAGTTTTCCTAGTCACGATTACAACAACTTTTAACTTTAAAAACATGTTCTTCTTCAATAGCTATTTGACACATACTTTCATTGATCTTCATAGAGTTTGCCCAACGAGCCTCCCTTGCTACAAACAATTTAATTAAAACTCTTGCATACTCTAGTTCTTCAATCTCCAACGTAGACTTGTCAATTTCTACAAGCATTCCGACCATAGACACTATGCTTTCCAAGCTTTGCCTACTCCATAAATTCAGGGGCATCCCTTTAATACGAGCCCAAACATATTTTTCTGTCACCACAAAATCCTTCTCCCAAGGATTAATAGATTCAAAAATTGATTCAAACCACTCTTTATTCTCATCTATAGACTTTTTAATCAAGTTCTCATCTTCTCCGGATAGTAGGACACAGTTGCCTCCAAGGTAACACACACAAATAAAATTTAAACCTCCCAAAATAAAAGTTTCCTTGAGATCCTTAGCCTTACTTGGTTCCACAGTTCTACCAATGAAACAATTATCTAACCACTCCAAATGTTTCACCTCTGCCTTGAACGCTATTGGATATGTATTCTTTGTTTTCCCCGTACATCCTTTCTCCACTACAAAAGCCTACGACATCTTTTCCCTCCAAACTATATGGCTCCGATTCATGTTGGGTTCAGTGTTCCACTCCTTCCTTAGCTCTCTGTCGCTGCTGCTGAGTTTTGGTTTGGGTTCTACATTCCTCCTGTCCCTTGGCTCTCTGTCTCTGTTGTATTTCGATTTGTTTACCCTTACCTTCCAGTATCCGATCCAGACGGAGTTTAATCTCTTTTCTAGCTCCACCGCATCTACCATATCTTGAAACTTAACAAAACCAAATTTCTCATTTTTGTTATTCAATCTTCTAAAGATAAACACATTAACAACCCTTCCCCATCTCTGAAACACTCTCCACATGTCCTTCTCTTTATATTCCAGAGGAAATTTGTGAAGAAAAAATTAACATTTGTTTTCTTCGACCCATACCCTCTCTTCTTTGCAATGTGTCACTCCCTCTCCCTCTCCATTCTCTCTTTATAACTAAATAATGATAGGCAATCCATATTTAATATTTATAGAAATTTAAAAGAAGTTAATTATAATCAAATTAAAGATTCATTTATAATAATCATACAAATTTCTTTCAAAAAAATTACTTATTGTTTTATATAAAATTATTATTACATAATATTTAAAATTAAAATTTAAAATTCCCTGTAAAAATATCAAACAACACTAAATGTAGATATTCTGGTAGAGATATATTATAGATTTGGAAAAATTTATCTAGTACAAAATTCATGACGAGAATATTAAATGTTAATAATATGTTTATTTAATAGCAAGAAATAATATTATTCTAAATTTATTAATTTATTTATGCATAAAAGTTTACCTAGTCCAACTATTCCTAAATTCACCACATAATACATCCTGTAAAAATACTCCTTCACAGTTTCCTTGATGAAAATATCGTCCTATAAAAATGCTCTATCATTGAAACTGATTTTTCCTTCTTTTCTCATTTCAACGCACAAATGAAGGTTCTCACAAGAAAGTGATTAGAGGTTATTTTTGTTTTGGAGGTTTCCTTTTAGAGTATTTTGTATCTGATTTTTCTTTCTAACTTTTGAGCTGCTTTTATCTCTTGCTTTTCTCCCACAGTCTCTTTGAGAACATTTTAGTTCACAGTTAGAAAAAAAGAACTCACTCCAAATGCTTCAATTGAACCCAAGAGTTGTTTTTGTAGGGTTACAGAGTTATTCTTTTCATTAGATAAAAAGTAATAATTAGAAGTGCTTTAATCAACAAGTAGTATGTGTGTATAACAAATCATATTCTGTTTCTATTTTATTCTTAATTATATTTTAAAATTAAAAATAAAACTATGTAAATACTAAAAGTGACTAAAAGTTAATCTAAAAAATTTAACTTATTTATACTCACTAAAAATTTAACATATTTAAATATAGATTTAGCACATATTAATCTAAAAATTTAGTATATTTATTTATAGTTTCTAAAGATATTTTTCTAAAATTATTGTATTATAATATTGAATATTACCGATTGATGAAATGTATCCAACAATAGTAAATAAATTTAAATTAAATTATGTCAACGTGAACATAAATTTAGCATATATCAATATAGAAATTATTGTATTCGAAAAATAATTACATTTCGATGTTAGAAAAGAGAAAAAGAAAAATATCAAAGAAAAAGACATTGTATTGTTCTATTCTTATAAATTAAGATCTAAAACAATTGGCAATTTCTTCCTGCACCATATCAATTTTTTTTATTTCCAAAATTACCCTTTCTAGATATAAAAATCCAGAATACAAAATATACATTCCGGATAATGAAATCCGGAACACAAAACTAAAAATGCATTCTGGATAATAATTTCCGGAATTCAAATGTATTCTGGATATTCAAATCTGGAATATTCCGGATAATAGGTTCCGGAAGCAATTTTTGTTTACACCTTTTTTTTATTTAAGGTTATTTTTGTCATTTCATAGGGCAGGTTGGGTGCAGGAAGAAATTGATATGGTGCAGGAAGAAATTGCCAAAACAATTTTAAGTAATGTGTAGTGTTAGATAACTGAGGCCCAACAACTACTGAAATATGAAAATCATTTATGCTTTCATGGTTGAAACTATGGAAGCAAATTTAAAATGAATCCAAATATTAATTTTATTGACGACTTTTGTAGATGTAAAGTTTAACAGGAAGATACATATTTTTGTTATTATTCTTTGAAGAGTTCCTCAATCCAATAATTCACAATATCGAAATGAGTCCATTTAAGACTGTTTATGCTCACAAATGGTGCAGCATGCACCTGATAGTATTGAACACTCCCTCTACTCAACAGTTGTTGCAGCAAAGAGATCAAGTCCTTAGTAAACTGAAGCAGAACCTCTATAAAACACCACAACAAATGAAGAAATATGTTGATCCAAAAGGACGTCATGTGGAGTCTGAGGTGGTAGATAATGCCTTGAGAAAGAACCAGAAAATGAGCATCAGATCAGGTATTTCTTCTGCCCATTTACTGTTACAACTACATAAATGATGATAAGATATGTAACCGTGAAATCCATTCAAAGTGGGTAATCAGGTGTTTGGAATGTTTCATTACACGGGAATAAAGCCTTGAAGAAAAGATTAAGAAATCATCAGTAAATTGGTGCAATGAACTTAAAAGGGTCTATGATGAAGCAGCACTACTATGCAGTGCCACCAACGAATCATATGCACCACCTTTGTTAAGCAAGGTGTCGTGCTTTCCTTTCTCTGCTATGACTCCATTTTTAACCACTGCAATTAAATCTGCATCCTTTATGGTAGATAACCGGTGAGCAACCACAATTGTGGTTCTATCCACCCTCACTCGATCAAGTGCATCCTGAACCACTCTTTCAGACTCAGCATCAAGTGCACTGGTGGCTTCATCTAGTAGTAATATTTTTGGACTCTTGACTATGGCTCTCGCAATTGCCACCCGCTGCTTCTGCCCTCCAGATAGTTGAATCCCTCTCTCCCCCACTAATGTATCATAGCCCTGCATAATTATTCATATGGTGTTCAGACAGCTAGTTATTTAAGATTTACAATAAAAGTTTTTGTTGATTCGCATGTAGGTTACCTGCTGCAAACTGCTAATGAACTTGTGTGCATTTGCCAGTTCTGCTGCAGCTATAATTTCAGCTTCTGTTGCATCACCACCTTTTCCATATGCAATATTGGCTCGAATGGTATCATTAAACAACACAGGCTCCTGGCTTACCAGACCCATCTGCTGCCTAAACCATTTAAGTTTTAGCTTTTGGATTTCTGTTCCATCCAGTGTAATCTGACCCAAATCTGGGTCATAAAATCTTTGTAACAATGAGATCACTGTTGACTTTCCACTTCCACTTTCACCTACTAGAGCAACTGTCTGATATCCATCAGTGTAATCAAACTATTAGTTTCTCATTTAGGAAAAGGTTGTCTGTAATAATGATATGTTCCTATGATGATATTTATGCATTAAAAAAAAACAGATTATTTGGCTAGTTACCTTTCCTGCGTGAATGGTCAAGGAAAGATCTCTGAGTACAGGAACATGAGGCCTGGTAGGATACTTGAAAGTGACATGGTGGAACTCGATATCTCCCTTCACTTGTTGCAATGTCATTCCTGACTCATCACTGGTATCTATTCTTGATTTCTGATCAAGGATAGCGAATACAGAAGCAGCAGAACTTTTTGCTTTACTTGCAGCTGGGGTCATAAAGGCAGATTGTGACATTGCTATAGCTGCCATCGAGAGAGCAAAAAATACCTGAAAAAATAGGAAAGTAATTCTTCAAGGCTAGAAGAGTGTGATTATCTTAGCTCTTAAACTATATATTTAAGAACGTAAGAAAAATAAAACGGTTTTCTAATTTATTTGAGATATGCTTATTACACTTTGTGAGAACAATTGAGACAATCAGATGAGTACAAAAGCTTCATATCTAAGATAGTGACAATGATAGGACAATAACTTACACGGAAAACGTCTGAGATTGATGTTTTTCCCTTCTCGACAAGTCGGGCCCCAGCATAAAAACTGCATGCATAAACAGAGAACAGAAAGAACAGTGATAAGCCAAAACCCGTTCCGCTGACTAAACCTTGCCTTATACCTGTCTGGATGGGTCCTGCACATTTTTTCTGGTATAATTTCATCACCTTCTCTTCAGCACAGAAAGCGGCAACTGTTCTGATATTCCCTACTGCATCATTCGCTACTTGGCTTGCTTCCTCATATAGTTTCTTTGGAACATACATATAGAGCATTGATAAAATGATATTAGTATAAGACCTTCTATTTGGATAAAATTCATCATAAGCACTTGTACATTTAAACTTTTCCTATAAGTGCAATTAACTTGTTCAGGAACTTTACTGTGTACAAGTTAATATTTATATCCCAAATTTACATATTTTTAGAAGGTTTCATGCTAGAAAGAAATAGTTTGATATCAGTAAGGCACAACAAACCTTTGCATCTGTGCTGAATCCTTGCATGGACTTCATTTGCAGATGTCCATTTAGAACTACTAGAGGTACCAAAACAAGAACTATGAGAGAAAGCTGCCAGTTTGTGTCAAAGGCAATTGCCAGGGCTGTAACTACTGTAGCAATATCTTGAACCAGCAAACCAAGAGCATCCCCAACCAAAGTTCGAATAGAAGCTGCATCAGTTGATAGCCTTGCTCCAAGTGCTCCACTTGAATTTTCGGCTTTATCAAACCAGCCTATTTCCATGTGAACTATTTTCTCAAAACACATTAGCCGGATCCTTTTTATTAACTTACAACCAGCTACAGAAAAAAAGTAGGACCTTAATGGAAGAAATAAGAAGGCACCCACACTAAGTGCAACAAATATTAGTGCCCAAAATTTTGAGTCTTTCCGGAGTTCATCTGCAGGCTCATAGAAAGTATTTATCATGTGGGAAAGAAGGAGCCCCACGGTGGGTAGTATTGCCCCTGTTACTGCTGCTGCTAGAGTCCCCCCGAGTAACAATGGGATTTCAGGCTTGTTAAGATAAGCAATCCGGAGAAATGAAACTTCTTGAGGTTTATGGGATGCTGCTGAAGGAAAAGCTCCCGACCCTCCTTCTGATGTTTCAAAGAGATCTTGTGTGCTGGGCATGGCATTTGATATTCTGAATGAGTGCTGACCGCTGTTTCCTCTTCCAGATGATCCCCGGCTTAAAGATTGAGGGAAAGAATACCGTTGGCTCGGTTGTCGTTCAGAATCTACCATGTTTTCTGCCGCGCTTAAGTAATTTTCATCATGCTGTTCTGACTCCCTTTTAATTTCTTGCAATCTAACGAGCTGGCTAAAAGCTCCATCAGGATCTTTTGTGAGCTCAGCATGTGTACCTAATCAATTGAAAGAAATAAGCATGCAGCAACGTATATGTCAAGGAAAACTGAGGATGTGTTTGAGGAGAGAATTATTTGAAAGCGGATTTGTTATAGTAGTTTCATTTTTTGACAACATAGTATGTCTACCTTTTTCTACGACTTTTCCTTCATGAATAACTGCAATCACATCAGCATTCCTTATTGTGCTAAGGCGGTGGGCTACAATGACAGTTGTTCGGTTTATCATAATTCTGTCTAGTGTCTCTTGAACCACTCTCTCTGATTCTGCATCTAGAGCACTTGTAGCTTCATCAAGGAGCAGAATTCTTGGGTCCTTCAGAATTGCTCTTGCTATAGATATTCTTTGCTTTTGACCTCCAGAGAGTTGAGTTCCATGCTCCCCAACCATTGTGTCAAATCCCTAAACTCATAATTTTACAAAACTAATCAGATAAAACAGCCTCTTACTGAAACATAAACATAGACACGCCAAATTTCAAAAGATGAATTATGAATCGTGAGCTCACATGGGGAAATTTATCTATGAAATTAGAAGCGTTTGCAAGTTCAGCAGCTGCTCTTATTTCTTCATCTGTTGCCCTCTGCTTTCCATAGCCAATATTCTCTTTAATGCTGCAAGCAAAGAGAGCTGGTTCCTGGCTGACAAGGCCTATTTTCTGTCTGATCCATTTCAATTGAAATTCTCTGACATTGATGCCATCAATGAGAACTTCACCAGCTTGTGGATCATAAAATCTCTCAATTAAACTAATAACTGTTGATTTCCCACTACCACTTTGCCCCACCAAAGCGGCAGTAGTGCCACTTGATATTGAAATTGAAAATCTATTGAATATCTGTTCATCAGGTCTTGAAGGATAACTAAAGCAAACCTCCCTAAGTTCTATATCTCCTGATATGTCATCTAGTTGTTTACCAGAAGAGTCATAAGCATCAATATCTGGCTGCCTCTTTATTGTTTCAAACATTTTAAAGGCAGCTGCTTGTCCTGCAGCAAATGCAGCTAAGCTTGGAGATGCCTGTCCCAGAGACCTATAAAATAAAATTATCAGGTAAGTGTATCAAATTTTCTTGCCAAGCTATGGAGAGAGGTAGTAAGATATCAATTGATTCATCCATTTAAAATGTATATGGTAAAGCAGAAGCTAACTTACATGGAGCCAGTCAAAACTGCAAAAAATACACTAATGACTTGTCCTCCCGTATAACCTTTCTCTATAACCATCTTCCCTCCAAACCAAATTGTCAAACCATAGGTACAGTAAATAAATAATCGAACAAAACCAAAGCCAAACCCACCAGCCAAACCCTCTTGCACTCCTACTCTGTAAGCTTTTGTTAAGTATTGATTATATTGAGCTATAGCTTGCTTCTCGCCAGTAAATGATGCAACCTGCGTTGGAGCAATGTGTATCTTTTATTTACTACTCTCTCGCAACGTGAAAAAGATAAACAATGGAAAGGGCATTCTGAGGGTTGGCATACAGTTCGAATTGAACCAATTGTCCGCTCCACTAGAGTTGCTGCTTCTGAATAAGCTGCTTGTCCTCGGGATGCCATCTTTGCAAAAGCAAAGCTCATTATGGAACCAGAGAGGACAAGAAGAGGAAGAGAAGATAGAAGCACAAGGCTTAGAAGCCAACCCTTGATGAATGCTATGACTATACCTCCAAAAAAACATGCCACATACTGGATGAATTTTCCTACCTGAGATATCACCCAAAAGAAAAGTTAATCTATATGCACTGTTAAAAAAACAATATACTCTCAATTGGAGATCATAATATTTATGACTTTTAAGTGGTCTGTTAATACCTTCTCTCCCATGGCTTCTTGAATAAGAACTGTGTCACCTGACATCCCTCCAACAACCTCTCCACTATTGGTTTCCTTGTCAAAGAAGCTGATATCTTGCCTCAAAATTGCTTTGAGGTATAAGCCTCTTATTCTTGCTGCTTGTCTCTCCCCAGTGATCACCCAGCAAGACACCTCTAGAAAATTGAAGTATGTGTAAAAATCTTGCTATTTTATATAAGCAAAATTATATTTCTTGTTATACAGTAGGCATAATCAGCTGAGAATTTGGCATGCTTACGGAAGAATGCTGCAAAAAAGGCACCTGCGCCTATGAATGCAAACTTCAGAGATGCCTGAGCATGAAACAAACTTGATGGGTTATGGCATGGAAACAAGGAGAAATTTGAATCCAAATTGCTCATCTCACACTTATTCTTGTGGAATCAGATACCCCACAGGTTTATTGTACAATAGAATCTCACTAATAAGCATTTGGAATTTGATAGCACAAATTTTAGACAAAAAACTACTTTGCACTTATTCGGTTGCAACATAAATGTGAGACAACTTAAAGTGGAGTACTGTACATCTCATTTTCACCCATTCTCACTATTTTGATATTTCCCTCCTCAGACAGCTCACGACATTGATTATAATGAAAGGGAGCTAGGCATTAATTACCTTGGATACTTCACGAACTACTGTTTGTTTATTATCAGCATTTCCTCCGAAAGCATCAATAGCATCTCCAATAAGTATAGTCATTAAAGGCATAACGATTCCATTAACAACAGCACTTATTGCCCCAACAAGCATCAGAAGACAATCCCAATAGTCTGCAAATGAGAAAAGTTTGTAAAAGGGTACTGTTTTATTGCTTTCATTCTTCACCTTGCTCTTGTTAGAATCCTGCTGCCTGGCATCCGTTTCTTGGGTATTTTCAGGACCTTGAACAGGTGGATGAACAGTTGTTGATCCTGTCATCTCAGTTGAAGTCTTGTGTGCATCCAAGCTGGCCTTAGTCACCATTTCCCCAAGGAAAACCTCTCTTGGTTCTCAACTTACAAACACCTCTAAAAAAGAGCTGCTGAAGAAAGATCACTGGTTTGAATCAGCAACTCCCTTTTCTTTTTTCCATCTAAAGTCTCCACTCGAAGAGCCTAATAATTCCTTAGATGTCAAAAACTGCAAAAGTAGTTGACTTAACCAAAGTCAACAATAGAAACGAATGAAAATTGAAGCATGACACCAAATAAATAGTTAGCTGGGAAATCAAAATTGAGCAAAAAGAATTAAGGTGCAAGATATACTTGCAAAACCAAAAACCAGCATAAGTGATCAAAGCACATTCAACATGAAAACATATATCAGAGTAAAGCAAAGGTCTTCCTTGTTCTTTTGTTCTTTTCATTGTTATTTTCCTAAAAAGCCACCAGAAACTAACCTTTTTGCAAACATGATGTAGAAATGCTTCCCGCGTTCTCAGAATGCTTCAAAGAACTATAAAGCAACAGGGGAATGAAGGAAAACTACAAGATTGATGAAAACTAGCTGGCAGTAGCCCACTACTGCAAGTTAACCAGGCTCCTCTTTAAATCACGAGATAAAGCAAAAGAACAAACAGAATTAGATGCCCATCACCAAAGATAATAGTTATCTACGGTTTAAACGCATCATGGGACAAGAGCCTCTGATATAAACATCACACGTGGAGTTTATAATCATCCCAGAACTAAATTTAAAATACAAGCAATGTTCTAAAAGCACTGGTTAAAAGAAAAGTATATATATATATTAGAAGTATAACATATTGAAAACTAAAAAATTGCTGCTTGTTAAAATCTATTTTCAGATTATGATTCCTTGACAAGTGATCAAGGATAGTCGTTAGCATTTGTCATAAATATAGTGTGGTAAAATTTAGACTAAGTATCTCAAGTATAGTATTATTGCAGATTATCCAAGAAAATTTCTCTCATATTTTCACTTGGTATTAGCGAAGCAGATAAAACACGATTCTTTTTATGCAAATATGGTGAAAAAAACCTGAGAGGCAAAGCAAGGGTTAAGGAATCGGCTACTTAATTTAATTTTTTAAAGAAAGAAAGAAAGTATGAGTCTAAACTAATTTATAAATAAAATACTAATGAATGTTTGGTTAAATTTGAAATTAGGCTATAAACCAAAAAAATTCATTGACCTTATATCCTCGGTCCACTGGAAGTGCTTTACATTTCTTCAACAAGGCATTCATAACTAATTATTATTATGATATATCTGATGGAACACATATATATCACTAATGCACTGTGATAACGAGTTGGTATAAAAAAATAATCAATCACAATTCATTAATAGCAAAGTCAAAACTCTATTCTATAACTTTGTGATGGCTGATTATAGAATTTTTTTTCTCTCTCTCCCATCAACTCTATAGAATCTCTGCAAGATTATATACATGATGAAAAAAAGAATGTGAAAGTGTTTGTTGACCTCTCAAGACATTTGTGCTCAAACATTGAGTTGAAACTCAAAAGTTCAGGTTGCTATGTATTTATATATATATATATATATATATATATATATATATATATATATATATATATATATATATATATATCCAGCAGTACTTTTGGCTTGATGAGTAAATGATGGTATACTCTTTAGCTGGACATATGGTTGGAGTAAGTTCTCGAGCAGGAGTTTAACCTATGTTGTCTGGATGCTCCATTTCTTATTCGTAATTATGGTGAGATTTGTATTGAATAAGGTCCCAATGAATAGAGAAACACATTATTTGATGAAGAACTCAAAATGAATGTGTAACTGCACTTTTTGTTTTTATTTTCGTCCTTTGCTACTCTCTCTTTATATGCTATTGATGTTACCTCAGATACTTGGGACCACATCGTGATTCTTGCCAAATGTCATTATATTATATTATTATATAATAATCCAAGCACCTATTTTCCTCTTCTAGCAGGGCTACATGTATTTTTATATAAACCACCTATTTTTAAGGTACAATCTTTTTTCTCATATAAATATAAATATTTGTTTGTTTAATATAGTAATAGTAATGTTTTATTTTAAGGGTAGGACGGCTACCTCTACCACCTTAATACAACTAACAATTTTATACTCATCTTCAGTTTGAATGTCTTATGCCATTTTTGCCTAAAACCTTGGATTGATATAAGAAGTGAATACTTTGACTTCCTCATATTTGTTTTGGCATTACACCCAACATATAATTGCTTCAAATATATAGTTATTTTAGCTTATATATAGCTTTTCAATATTCATACAAGAATAAAATTATTTAGTGGTTAGATTAATTAATTAATTAATTGATTAGAAATTGAATAGGTAATTACAAACAGAATGGTCCTCATGGAGGCTATGTACGGTATATGTGATTCTCACAATCTAATTAGTTGAGACACCTCAACCTAAACTTCTTAAACTTCTATTATTTACTTGCATAAGCAAACTTCAGATATTCTGTTCTCTAATTGAGTGTTTTTTTAGGTTCCTTTTTAACAACTCTCAACCTTGTACACAAATACAAATTAATAAATTCAATACTTCTTAACCTTATTGTGTTCAATCATCTTTTTTTCCATTATTAAATTATAAACAAGTTGGAAGTATTTGAAGTTACAGGAAGATCAAAGTTAACTCCATTAGAGTAGGTTATCTGAGGTGGTGTCGTGGTTACAAAATCTTACATATGTTAGGAACTTTTTTCCTAGTTCGAGTTCTATAATGCTTTCATAATTTATTCTTCTTTTTACTAATTCTATAGGATGTGTCAGCCACATTTCTTTTTATCCTGATATCTGACATCTAAAAATATTTTAAAATCATTTTTTTGGAACCAAAACAATCGAAAAATATTTTAAAACCAATCAAGATAGTCAACATTAGAAAATACAAATAATTAAACCAAAATTTTACAATTTATTAAATAACCAATTTGAAGAAAAAAAATTATGAGATACTCAACATAGAGATAGAATATCTCTTATGTCGTTTGGTGATGGAATCATTGTTGCAAATAATAATGAAACAATTTGTTTGTTTTGAGGAATTGAAAGAAATTTAGAATCTACTAACATAATTTTACGAGTAACGAAGAATTTGATTTGAATTGTTGGTAAAAATTTTGTTTAACAAAAAATGAATGAAAGGACCGAACTTGTACAATTACGAACTAAACATAGCAAGATACAGAAGAAAAACATAATTTATTAATAATTAATAGATTCCAGTTTTGGTTGATCAGCCAGGTGTGTAATTGGTGTGTTATTAAGGTCTGAGAGGGTACATTCCTCTGCAGCATCCCACTTATTGGAGATAACATGGTTAGCCATTATCTACAATTTCAACCACTTTAGCATTGTCTTTGTTTTGTTGTCTCCATCTTTCTGGTTCTTGTGCTTACCAGTTACACCTAAAGAATAAGATCTTGTCAGGGTGTTTCAGTCTTAAACTACTACATTCATCAAAACTCTAGTGCCTAAGACAAATTAAGGAATCAGTTTCCCAATGGGAAAATTGGTAAAAAACAATTAGGGAGTTTGATATCTGCATCACATCTAGACGATTCCATGCAGGTGAGTGAGTTATGCAAATTAGTAACCAATTCTTGCACCAGATTTTGATGTTCTGAAGTGATGCAAATGAGAATTATTTAAATGAACCAATTCCTGTACCAAGAGGATATATAAAAACAAGTTTGGTCAAGTTTAAAGTTTATCTTAATTTAGCTATTTTTAGTTAAGTTTTTATTAGAAAATTTTCTTTTATTGATTGTTCAAAATTTGTATATTTTTTTTTATGGAGTCTATGTTGTTTTGATTTTGATATTAATCAAACTTACATATGTTATATCGTGATTGTTTACATGCATGAAAAATAAATAATTAAAATTTAAATCCCTTGAAAATAGATATTTTTAATTGACTCTATTAAAACATTTTATTCTATTAATCATCCAAAAGCTTAGTATTTTTTATTTGATTCCTTACTTTCAACTAGGGTGACAACTTGATTTTATAGTCTAAAACACAACACCATGAACCTTAAAAAAACCTTTTATTGTCTTTATCAAAAAATATTGTTTGTTGTTTCTACAATGTTGGTTTGATTTTTCTTTTAACATTTAATTAAAAAAATGAAACCATGTCACCTTTTTTAAAAATAATTAGAGTTCTATATATTCAAGTTTCGTGTTATTGTACTTTAAGATTGGAAAATCAAACGGTTGGGTCACTCTATTTACAGCAAAATCAAACAAGAAGAAACCAATCGAAAAATGACAAAATCAAACATCACCACTCAATTAATAAAATATAAAACTTTACTTAATAAAAAAAAATTTAATTTCCAACAAAAAGTCGTGCTTAGTGTGAAGACAGAAGTGGCATTTAAAGTTGCGTGATTATTGAGAAGGAAAAATTCCCCAGCGGTCATACTCGAATAAGGAAAACTAGGATGTAGAAGCAGTTGTGTGCAATGCTACTAAGGAAGCATAGTCATCTCCTTTGTTCAGTAATGCTTCATGTTTTCCTTTCTCTGCTATCACACCATTTTTAACTACTGCAATTAAATCCGCACCCTTTATAGTGGATAGCCTATGAGCCACTACTATTGTGGTTCGGTTCACCATAACACGGTCTAGTGCATCCTGAACCACTTTTTCAGACTCAGCATCAAGTGCACTCGTGGCTTCATCTAGTAGTAATACTTTTGGATTCTTCACTATAGCTCGCGCAATTGCCACTCTCTGCTTCTGCCCTCCAGATAGTTGAATCCCTCTCTCCCCTACTATTGTTTCATAACCCTGCATACATCAAATATTCCTCTCAACAATTCATACTTTGTTCATAACATCCTTGCTGTCTTAAAAACTTGTACAAATTCGGAATTTTGAGCATACACCAGTTGCACTAGTCTTAAGAGAAGTGAGTTTATAGGACACTGTAATTTACCTCCTGCAAACTACTAGTAAAATTGTGAGCATTTGCCAGTTCTGCTGCAGCTATAATTTCTGCCTCTGTTGCATCCCCACCTTTGCCATATGCAATATTTGCACGAATGGTGTCATTAAACAGCACAGGCTCTTGGCTCACCAGGCTCATCTGTTGTCTTAGCCATTTAACTTGCATCCTTTGGATTTCTTTTCCATCCAGTGTAATGTGACCTGAGTCTGGATCATAAAACCTCTGCAATAGTGAGATTACTGTTGATTTTCCACTTCCACTTTCCCCAACCAGTGCAACTGTCTGTTTATTTTACCAGTATACTCAATCAGTCTAATAGTTTAGGTAACCCTACTCTATCAGACGAGATGCACAATTAGAGAGTTACCTTCCCACTGTGAATAGTCAAACAGAGATCTCTGAATATTTGAACATCAGGTCTGGTAGGATACTTGAAACTGACATTGTTAAATTCAATCTCTCCATTGACTTCTTCCAATGTGAATCCAGAGTCATCACTTGGGTCAATTTGTGACTTTCGATCAAGAACACCAAATACAGAAGCGGCAGCACTTTTTGATTTAGCGGAATCAGTGACCAAAGAGCCGGTTCT
Source organism: Phaseolus lunatus (assembly GCA_013389735.1). Taxonomy (NCBI): domain Eukaryota; kingdom Viridiplantae; phylum Streptophyta; class Magnoliopsida; order Fabales; family Fabaceae; genus Phaseolus; species Phaseolus lunatus. The sequence continues at coordinate 23,690,414 of CM023859.1, read as the reverse complement.
AGGAATTCCCATTGCTGCCAAGCTGAGCGCAAAAAGCACCTGAAAACAGGAATCAATATAATTAATTCAAGAAAAATAGATAAACCATGTGTGCATGCCAACTTACCTCAGTGTTAGCAGCATAACTGTGACGACAAGAAGTGGTGGAAATTTTTACATGGTGAAAGAGTACGAAGAGTAAAGTAACTTACACGGAAAACATCGGGGAATGTTGTTTTTCCATCCTCTACAAGTCGAGCTCCAGCATAAAAACTGCATGCATAAACTGCGTAAAGCATGAAGAATGATACCCCATAACCAATTCCACTTATTATCCCTCGCCTTATGCCTGTCCTAATTGGTTCTTCACATTTTTTCTGGTACAATTCCATCACCTTCTTTTCAGCACAGAAAGAAGCAACTGTTCTTATACTCCCTACAGCGTCACTTGCGACTTGACTTGCTTCCTCGTACAGTTTCTGTAAGGTAAATAGAACAGTAATTGTAACATATAGCCAAGTCAAGCACATGCATCTCACTGTTGAACCATTCTCTTACGTTGTACTGTAACTTGTTTTATCTTCTTTGCTGGAAAACTTTTGTAAAATCAAAAAAAATTGCTGAAACTTACAATCAGTTGGTTGCTTAGACGATGTAAAAGAAACAAACCTTTGCATCTGCGCTGAATCCTTTCATGAACTTAAATTGCACGTATCCATTTAGTCCTAATAGCGGTGCCAAAGCAAGCACTATAAAAGAAAGGTGCCAGCTTGCTTCAAAAGCAATTACCAAACAGCCGACAGCTGTAGCAGCATTTTGAACCAGCAAACCAAGTGCATCCCCAACCAAAGCTCGAACTGCAGCTGCATCAGAAGAGAGCCTCGCTCCAATTGCTCCACTTGAATGTTCCGCTTCATCGAACCAGCTAACTTCCATGTGAACAACTTTCTCAAAACACATTTTCCGAATCCTTTTTATCAACTTACCGCCAGCAATTCCAAAAAGGTAGAATCTACAAGGAGCTGTGATAAATGATACCACACCAAGTGCAACAAATAGTAATGCCCAACGCTTTGAATCTTTACGAAGTTCATCATGTGGCTCATAGAAAATACTTATCATTTTGGAAACGAAGAGTGCACTAATGGGTAATAATAATCCACTTACTACTGCAGCTAGAGTCCCTGCCAGTAAGACTAGAACCTCAGGCTTGTTTAAATATGCCAGGCGAGAGAGTGGCACTTCCGGTGGTGAGGTTGAAGAAGGTGTTTGAGGTTCTCCTCTTGCAGGTTCCAAGAAGCCAACTGATACTGGCACACCATGTGATGCTGAGAATGAGTTATGACCACTGCTTTCAAGTCCTGATGATCTTTGGCTTATAGATCTTAAGAAAGATCTTTGACTTGATTGTCTTCCAGAGTGCACTATACTTTCTAGCTTCTCTCTGTCATTTTCACCATTTTGTTCTGATCCTTTAATTTCTTGCAATCTAATCAGCTGGCTATAGGCTCCGTTAGGATCTTTGGTGAGCTCAGCATGTGAACCTGATCATGGAAAAATATAACACTAAAGTATATAAACATTTGAGAATTGAGTAGTGGAAAAATTAGATCTCTATTACAGTATGCTCTGTCTACCTCTTTCAACTATTTTTCCCTGATGAAGAACAGCAATGTTATCAGCATTCTTTATAGTACTTAAGCGGTGGGCTACAATGACAGTTGTTCGGTTTATCATTATTCTGTCCAATGCTTCCTGTACAATTTTCTCAGATTCAACATCTAGTGAACTCGTAGCTTCATCAAGAAGTAGGATTCTTGGGTCTCTCAAAATTGCTCTTGCTATTGCAACTCTTTGCTTTTGACCCCCAGAAAGCTGAGTTCCATGTTCACCAACCATTGTGTCCAGTCCCTAGGTTCATTATTCATAATTATACCAAATTACAGACGTAAAAGGGGCATTTCATATCAGATAGAACAAAGATTTTTTTTTCTCAAGCCTAATGGAGATAAAGATAATCCTGAGAGAGGAAGAGAACATTTCAAATTATTAAGCAGTATGCATTTTTGACATTTAAAATTTTAAATGGAGATTCATGGGTTGACCTGAGGAAGTCTATCTATAAATTTGGCAGCATTAGCAAGTTCTGCTGATGCTCTGATTTCTTCAACAGTTGCATCATCCTTGCCATAGGCAATGTTCTCTTTAATACTACAAGTAAAGAGAACTGGTTCCTGGCTAACTAGGCCTATTTTCTCTCTGATCCATTTCAGTTGAAATTCTTTGAGGTTAATACTATCAATGAGAACTTCACCTGCCAGTGGATCATAAAATCTCTCTATCAAACTAACAACTGTGGATTTCCCACTCCCACTTTCACCAACCAAAGCGATCGTAGTGCCGCTTGGTATTGAAAGAGAAAATCCATTGAATATCAGTTCATCTGGTCTTGTAGGATAGCTAAAGCAAACCTCCCTTAGTTCTATATCTCCACAAATGTCATCGAGCTGCCGACCAGTTGTGCCATAAGCATCGATTTCTGGCTTCCTCTTAATTGTTTCGAACATCTTAAAGGCTGCAGCTTGTCCAGCACTAAAAGCACTCAAGCTTGGAGATGCCTGCCCAAGAGACCTGGGATTGGAAATCTAGTTAGATAGGATAATATAATATCTTGTCATATCTTCTGAGTTTTCAGAGAGGGGGAGGGAATCAATTCAGAAACGTTAGGCTCATATTAAGAAAGAGGAACCGGCAAAACTCACATGGAGCCAGTCAAAACAGCCATCATTACTGTCACAACCTCTCCTCCTGTATATCCTTTCTCTATTATCATTTTTGCACCAAACCATATAGCCAAACCATAACTGCAGGTAGAAACAAAAGAGAGAGAACCAAACCCAAAACCAGAAGCTAGTGCCTCTTGCACTCCAGCCTTGTAAGCTTTGATTAAGGTCTGATTATATTTATCTATTGCTTGCTTCTCCCCAGTGAATGATGCAACCTGCACTGGATAAGTTGAAGTCATTCATATCTTCTGCAATATCAAAAGGAAGAATCAGGAGTTATTTTTTTGGTGAGTATGCATACAGTTTGGATAGAACCTATTGTCTGCTCTACTACAGTTGCAGCTTGGGAATAAGCTTCTTGTCCCCTGGATGATGCTTTTGCAATAATCAGGCTTACCATAGCACCACACAAAACAACAGGTGGAATACAAGATAGCATGACAACAGTTAGAAGCCATCCCCTGATGAATGCTATTACAAAACCTCCAATGGAAGCTGCCAATAACTGTAAGAACTGTCCTACCTGAAATGAGAGGGAGAAAAAAAGCAATGAAGAAACAAAGTTTACCTTAAACGACGAGGTGATGGCTTAAGACTTGTAAGGTGGTTCATTAAAATTAATACCTTCTCACCCATGGCATCTTGAATAAGAACAGTATCTCCTGACATCCTTCCAACAACCTCTCCAGTTCTAGTTTCCTTATCAAAGAAGGTGACATCTTGCCTCAAAATAGTTTGAAGGTATAAGCCTCTAATTCTTGCAGCTTGTCTCTCCCCAGTGATCATCCAGCATGTCAACTCTGGTCATAACAAACAGGGTTTCTTTAGGGTCATGATTAGCCAAACTAATTAGGTAGATTGTAAGAACTAACAGATAATCTGATGCACTTACGCAAAAGTGATGCAAAAGATGTTCCCACAGCCAAGTATACAATTTCCAAAGACACCTGACACGGTAATTTGGTGTGATGTGTTAAATCTGAGTTCCTAGTAACCCGCCAACCGCTTCACCAATTTCACCATAGATGTTTCACCAATATGGATAATATTAAGAAAAGGGATTCATGAGGAATTACCTTGGAAACTGCATCAACAACTTCGTTGGAGTTTTTAGTTCCTCCAAATGCATTGATCATATTTCCAAATAACAAAGTCATCAAGGGAGGGGAGATTCCATTCGCAATAGCACCAACAGTCCCCACAAACATCAATAAACAATCAAAAGAATCAGCAAATGAGAAAAGTCTGTATAAGGGTACTGTTTTGGCACATTCATCTTTGGCATTTCTCTTTGAATCTTGCTTGCTCTCAGAATCTCCATTCAAGTCTATATGCTCTGACATTTTCTTGGTGGAAGACTTTACACACCCTCTACAAGTTAGTAATCACTGTAAACGGAAAGCACCTGCAGGATTGCATTGAAGGTTCAAATTAGTAAAACTCAACAAGATTATTGTGCTGTCCAAAGTATAACCTCACTGAGAAATCTCACTTTTTATTCACTTTGTTTGTTGTTGTGTGTGCAGTGAGTTAGTGAAGAAGAGGATGGCATTTTCTTGATGGGTGGCTAATAACCATAGTAAAAAGCTGTCATAGAATCTCATTTTTCAGTAGTGGGTTCTGAATTCAGAGAATGTCAAACATAAGAATAACTTCAGAGAAAACCATGAGCCAAATTCAACAAAATTTACTTCAGCAGAAGATAAGCAACTTAAAATGGCAACAAGTTTACAAGAAAAACTGCATCAACTAACACTTGGACTGATTGGACTAGCAAAACAAGTTTCCTTGGCAAAAATACAAATGTTATCCAAAGTTTATAAAACACATTCCTTCTTTTAAAAAGGAATACTTGACAGTTAAAAAACTTGTTCTAGGAAATAATTTCAAGTATTTAAAAGCCATTTAAGAAATTTTGGCAGGGTTAGTAGAGATCTAAAGTTGAGATTTTTCTACTGAGACAAGGACTAAAAGAATGGGTCTCTGTCGGATTATTCTTTTTGAATTTAAACATAATTCACTTTTAGATTAATAAAGAATATTAGCTATTACCATTAATTTTACTAATTATGTTTAAAAATGGTTTTAAACAAGTTTTATGTCTCATCCATGTTTGTTTTAAGTACTTAATAAATATATTTTTTTATTTTAGATATCTAATAAATTTGTTTACTTGTCTATGTGAAATATGAGGTCATGTGATTAATATAAAGTAGTATTGTGGTAATGAAAAAACGATTGACTTTTATTAATTTAATTTAAAATATGTTGAATAATAAGAGATATTTATTATCACTTACATCAATAATAATGACAATGATAATTAATTTATTGATATAGATGGTGACATGAAACATATATGAGAACATCACGACCGTTATTAACAATAATTTGTAATTAATTGAAAAAATAATCAGCAAATCCTAAAAATAAAAAATATATCTAATACTAAATACAACAAAGTTTTTCAATAGAAAATTAATTAAAAATATTTTAATTTATGATATACTTAAAATTTAATAAATAACATAAATATTGAATATTTATATTATAATTGAACTGTAAACTTTCATCTAAAATATTTTTAAATTTTTATAATTACTATCTTAAAATTAATATTAATAAATTTTAATGAATTAATCACAACTTTTTTTGCATTGTTAACACCTAAAAATAGATCCTAAATAATATATACTATTTTATAGTTCGACCAAAACTACATCTTCGAACCAACTATTCTTTGACAGTAAATCATGATGCACCACTTTATGTTAGCCAAAAGGCAACATATATGACGCAATTTACGTTAGGCAAAAGACAATGCATATGATTTGGGATAATGTTAATAAACTGATTTTAAATTATATTGAGGTTGTAAATTGGTTAAATTAATTTTAAAGGGATTTTTTTTTTTAAATTATGTGGGTAGTACATTTAATTATGTTTTTTAATCCAGAAGATTTGAATATGACACATTTTCTAAATGATAACATCATATTAAGTGAGTAAAAACATTCTATAACGGAATTTATTAACCTATTTTTATTATATATTTTTTACTAACATATCCTTCATCATTGCCATTTATACATAAATTTTAAAGTAATTTAAATGAAATTATTTGAGGCTAAATTATATTTTAATCCTCTTATTTATTTACCAAATTCAATTTAGTTTATCTATTTTCAAAGGGTTTTTTTATCGGCTGTTTTTAAAGGGTTTAATTTAATTTCTTATTTGTAAAAAAGATTTCAATTTTATTTTGTCCAAACCAAGTGGCGAAGGAAGCAAGACTTGGACTAAATAACGTCTCTGTGTCAGATACACGTATCGGACATCAATATTCGTATGACACTAGTAAGACTCGTATCAGTTAAGTATTTAATTCAAAAAATATTTGTTGGATTTCTAACAATTTTAGCACGATTCTAACGCAATTTTAAAAGGGAGAAAATTAATTTGCTATAAACTTGAACTTATTGTATAAATTTTTATTATGATTATAAAAATAAGGAACAAATCTTTTTGAACCAACCATGAAAAACATATTTTTACTCCAAAAAAAATTTGAAACATACTTGTGCACATAAATTTTTATTATAAATTTATATAAATTCATAATTATATAATATATAGACTTGTGTCTCGGTGCCCTACATTTTAGAGATTATACATATCTTTGTGTTCGTGTCGTATTAGTGTCTATGTCCGTGTTTGTGTTACATACTTAATTAACGGTTAATAGTGGTGATTTAAAACCATTACTAATTAATTTGCATACCGGAAATTTAAAATCCGTTACACAATAATTTTATAATTTGTATATACTATAATTTCTTTCTTAAAGAAACAAGACTATAAACTGTTCCTATATTAAAAGGTTTATAAGTTTTCAAAATTTTAAAAATATAATAAAATATATAATTTAATTAATTAATTTTATATAATATTATATTATATTTTATATTAATTTGGAAAAATGATTGTATTTAAATGACAAAAAATATTAATAATTTTATTAACATAATAATTTTATTTATTTATTTATTTGTTTAATATTTTATTTTTGTTATTATTATTTACAAGTATATTATAAATAAAAGAATTATTTTAACTTTCATTTTTTAAAATAATTTTATAAAGTTAAGATACTAAGTATGGACAGGTAGTAATGGTTAGATTACTTTTTAAACTCTTTATCATCTTAGTCTAAACAACTTACATATATTTCACTTAAACTTCCACTTTTATATTATTTTATTATATGATTTCTCATTATAAAAAGCTACAATATATTGTAACTTGATAACAACTTATTGTTCATGCAACTTTAAATGTATAAATTAGTAATAAATCTTCTTCTTTTATCAAGATCATTATAAAATTTGATTCAACGTAGTAATTGACAATTAATTTTTAATCTTTGAAACATAATGTAACACCTAAGGTTATTTTGATATATTTAAGGATTGTTTTAATAACATTTCAATGTTTTTCACCAAGATTTGTCATCAATCTATTAACATCTGTAACTGCTTGTGTAATATTTGATCTTATACAAATCATGACGCATAAGGATTCTAATTGTTGATGTATATAATAATTTAGTGTTACGACTCATACTTAAGGATAACTTTTAATTGATGGGAAGTGAGGTAAAAATTTGCTTGCAATCTTGGATGTTGAAGTGATGCAAGGTTTGTAGTAAACAATTCTTCTAAGAAAGTCAAATCTTCTTATCTTTTAGTCTCAATGAATTTGCATCCCTAAAATCTTGTTTGCTGGTCACAAGTACTTCATATCAAACTCCTTAGTCTGTTGTGTCTTCAATTCTTGGATTCGATCTTTGTTGGGGTTAACTACAAACATGTCATCCACATAAAACGAGATGATCAAATGACTCTCATCAAACCTACTGTAATAAATACGATGGTTTAAACTCAATTTGTTGTAACCAAGGCTAATCATGAAGGAATCAAATATCTTATACCAACAGTTGGGTGCCTACTTTAAACCATATAAAAATTTGGTTAACCTACAAACCATTTCTTCTTTTTCTTTAAAGCCTTCTAGTTTTTAGTATTTTTGCAGTACCTTTACTATAAAGATTGCATCCCTGCTAACAACAATCTTGTAGGTAGTGGGATCCAACAAGTGTTATCCCTTCACATTATCAGCATAACACAAGAATATACATTTCTTGGATTTTAGATCCAATATTGTTCTTTCTTACACAAGAAAACCAAATACATGTAAGGAAGAATAATCAGATGGTTTGTCATTCCACATCTTCATCGGTGTCTTCAAACCTATTATTGTTTGTAACAAATGATTTTAACTACTTCTATGTAGAAAGACTTGGTCACTCTCATTGTTCTTAGCATAACTTTTGTTCTATCCAAAAAAGTTTTGTTCATTTGCTTTGCCACATCATTCTACTGAGGTGTATGTTGAACAAAAAGTTATCTCATAATACTTTCTTGCTTGCAGAATGTTAAAAAATCCTTATTTGCATATTTTCCTCTATTATCTGTTCTCAAGCACTTAACTCTTTTTTTCGTTTCAAACTCTACTCATGCTTTGAAGTTCTTTAGAATTGGAAACATATATATATGACTTTTTTTGTGGGTCATACCCACAATCACCTAGAGCAATTATCAATAAATGATACAAAGTGTTTTGCTCTTCTAAGGGATAGTACCAGTTATTCCTACACATCAAAATGAAATACGTCTAATATGTATTTATTTCTGGTAGTCACTCTAGAAAACCTCAATCTAGTTGTTTGCTTATAATTCTCACTAGAAGGTAAATCAACATTTTTAGCTCGAGAAAAAGATTATGTTCCGCAAGGATTTTCAGATCTTGTTCTAACATATGACCAACTTCTTCTTGACTTGTTCATACAATTGTTGCATCTACTTCTTGCAATATATCTCCCAAAAGCACATGAAGCCATGGTCTTCTCTACTTTCATCACAATTAGATTCCCTTTCATCACCTTTAAGATCCCACATTCATGATGGAACATTTGATGACTAATTTATAGTAAGTGCATCGTGTTGTCAAAAGAAATAATTTGTCCCTAAGGACGAATATCGAATCCACAAGAAACAATTGAATAATCAAGTAAAATATTCCCTAAATAGAAAACAAAATAATAAAATTGGTTAGGAGTTTGTTACGATTGCAATGGTTAAAAAGAAAACAAGTCAAAGAGTTTGTTGCTTCAATTAGGAAAATTGGAATTGAGGTTCATTCTTCTTACTCTTTTGTATTTTGATTAACATGGTAATATTTTATTCTTTGATTGATATTGATGTCCGTATAAAAATCATTCATATCGATTCCTTGCATATAAAATTATTAAGAAAGTCTTCCAAATATCGATTCCTTGCATATATTATAAAGAACTTTTTATCATTACGATTAGACATTGATAGCAAGTAACATTTCAAATCTATTCCTAGCATTCAAATATGTTAAGCATTATTATTTAGGTCAGAAACTTAGAAGTACTTTCGAGACAAATCTAAGGATTAGAAACAAGCATTACAAATAAAATGACAATATCAATCATCAATCAAGAACAGAATATTATATTTAAATATCACCTCAATACATAAGAGTTTGAACAGATTATTCAAGTTGGCTATTACAACCAGGGAGAGCAAGAAAAGAAGATCTAAGATGTTTCTCTTTGATTCTCCCACCAATTGGATTACAATCCACTCAATGATTCCTAGGGTTGTACCTTAAGCCCCATATTTAACCTAATTGAGCTTGGGCTAAGTGACTTCTTGTTTAAACATTATTGGGCTCACCTAGGCGAGTTGCACGAAAAAAGACCCAACGTCACTGGAGTGATCTCGCCTAGGCGAGATTGGGCTTGCTTGGGAGAGATTCTCTAGGAGGCTCCTGAGCGAGTGCTGGTGCATTCTAATTTTCTCTTTTTAGTTTTGTATATTCTCTTTTTGCCCTTTCCTCTCCATTCTTCCGTAAAATCCTGAAATTAACACAAATTTGAGAATAAATCATTCTTATTCAAATTAAAATCACAAAATATGTAAAAATGTTTAAATTCATAAATTATAGATTATTTTATAGTTATTTTATCAATTAATATCCATAAGTATCTTTATTTTAATATGAAATATTACTAAAATCCGACACTTATCAATATTAGTAGTTAAGGTCAAAATAAACTAAATTAGATGAATCTTAATTAAAATAATAAATTTATTAATTATTTTAGTTAAAAAATTTATAATTAAAGATTCAAAGTGTAAATAAAAGCATGTTCATCAACTACAATTACCCACAAATATTTGATATTGTGTTTGATATATTCATTTCTCAGTGCAAGGAGATGAAATGCAATCCTTATCTTACTTACAAGCTGATTTTGTAATATTGAGGGATTTGACATGAAGTTTAATGAGGATCAAGTGATCACTACTCTAGTTTGTACATTTTCAGATTTTTTTCAACCGAACCGAGCTTGGTCACTTATTACTTATTAAACCGGGTGGACCGCCAAAGCATTCTTTTGTGAATTTAATTAGAATATACATGTATTTGAGAAAAAAAAAAGAGTGTGTATAATTTTGTTTAATAACTATTTGAGAAAGAAGGTAACTTCAGTTGTAAAACATTTTGTTCGCATACTACAGAGTTTAGAACTATTTCTTTTCAACCATGTCTGTAATTGCTGACACTAAGGTACGAAAGGGAACACACATTGAAAATGAACATACACGAAATATATGGGACAATTGGAACTACTTAAGAGTATGGTATTTGCATATCAACTTTTTTTAACATCAAGCTCGTAGGTTGGCGAGTTCTACATAGTAAAAAAAGTCGTATAAATACAATACAGATGTGTTAGGAAAACCAATAAAACTCCAGGAACAATTCAAAAACAAAAAAACTTAGTACACGTAAATGAAGCCACAAGAGTGACATCATTGAGAAGCACAAAAGTGCCGAGCAAGTAAGACACAACCAGCCTAGAACTGTATAGGGTAAGGGCACTAAGATGTAGAAGCAGTTGTATGCAATGCAACTAAGGAAGCATAATCACCTTCCTTGCTCAGTAATGCTTCATGTTTTCCCTTCTCTGCTATCACACCATTTTTAACTACTGCAATTAAATCCGCACCCTTTATAGTGGATAACCTATGAGCCACTACTATTGTGGTTCGGTTCACCATAACACGGTCTAGTGCATCCTGAACCACTTTTTCAGACTCAGCATCAAGTGCACTCGTGGCTTCATCTAGTAGTAATATTTTTGGATTCTTCACTATAGCTCGCGCAATTGCCACTCGCTGCTTCTGCCCTCCAGATAGTTGAATCCCTCTCTCCCCTACTATTGTTTCATAACCCTGCATACATCAAATATTCCTCTCAACAATTCATACCTTGTTCATAACATCCTATGCTGTCTTAAAAACTTTTAAACCAGTTGCACTAGTCTTAAGAGAAGTGAGTTTATAGGACACTGTAATTTACCTCCTGCAAACTACTAGTAAAATTGTGAGCATTTGCCAGCTCTGCTGCAGCTATAATTTCTGCCTCTGTTGCATCCCCACCTTTGCCATATGCAATATTTGCACGAATGGTGTCATTAAACAGCACAGGCTCTTGGCTCACCAGGCCCATCTGTTGTCTTAGCCATTTAACTTGCATCCTTTGGATTTCTTTTCCATCCAGTGTAATGTGACCTGAGTCTGGATCATAAAACCTCTGCAATAGTGAGATCACTGTTGATTTTCCACTTCCACTTTCCCCAACCAGTGCAACTGTCTGTTCATTTTATCAGTATAGTCAATCAGTCTAACAGTTTAGGAAGAACAATTAACCCTAGTCTATCAGACAAGATGCACAATTAGAGAGTTACCGTCCCACTATGAATAGTCAAACAAAGATCTCTGAATATTTGAACATCAGGTCTGGTAGGATACTTGAAACTGACATTTTTAAATTGAATCTCTCCCTTCACTTCTTCCAATGTGAATCCAGAGTCTTCACTCGGGTCAATTTGTGACTTTCGATCAAGAATAGCAAATACAGAAGCAGCAGCACTTTTTGAGTTGGTTGAATCAGGTACCAAAGAGCCAGATTGAGAGATTCCCATAGCTGCCATGCTGAATGCAAAAAAGACCTGGAAATCAGGAATCAATAACGTTAGTACAAGAAAAACAGGCGAAACATTGTACACAGAACCATCCTATCTCAGTGAACAATAGCCTAGCAGTAATTGTGATGACAAGAAGAAAAGTGCTGAAATTTTTTACTCAGTGAACAAGTTAGGAGAGCAACTTACACGGAAAACATCTGAGAATGTTGATTTTCCATCCTCCACTAGTCGACCTCCAGCATAAAAACTGCACGCATAAACTGCGTAAAGCATGAAGAATGATACCCCGTAACTGATTCCACTTATTATCCCTCGCTTTATGCCTGTCTTAATTGGTCCTTCACATTTTTCCTGGTATAATTCTATCACCCTCTTTTCGGCACAGAAAGAAGCAACTGTTCTTATACTGCCTACAGCATCATTTGCCACTTGACTTGCTGCCTCATACAGTTTCTGCTAGGTAAATAGAATATTAACAATGGTCAAATGCACATTAAGAGCACGTGCTTCTTGTCACACTTTTGATCCATGTTCTGATGTTCATACAGTAACTTTTTCACTCTTATGAGTGTGGTGCCAAAAATGAAAAGAAATCTACAAAGAAATGGGTCCAAATCCCACTGAAATTGAAACATAGATATTTCCTAACTCACAATTTAAGTTGATAGATTAGAGGAAGTAAAAAACAAACCTTTGCATCTGCGCTGAATCCTTTCATAAACTTAAATTGCACGTATCCATTTAGTCCTAATAGCGGTGCCAAAACAAGCACTATAAAAGCAAGCTGCCAGCTTGCTTCGAAAGCAATTACCAAACTGCCGACAGCTGTAGCAGCATTTTGAACCAGCAAACCAAGTGCATCCCCAACCAAAGCTCGAACAGCAGCTGCATCAGAAGAGAGCCTCGCTCCAATTGCTCCACTTGAATGTTCCGCTTCATCGAACCAGCTAACTTCCATGTGAACAACTTTCTCAAAACACATTTTCCGAATCCTTTTTATCAACTTACCGCCAGCTACACCAAAAAGGTAGAATCTACATGGAAGCATGGTGAATGATACCAGACCAAGTGCAACAAATAGCAATGCCCAGAGTTTTGAATCTTTACGAAGTTCATCATGTGGCTCATAAAAAATAGTTATCATTTTGGAGATAAAGACTGCAATTATGGGTAGTAAAACTCCATTTATTACTGCAGCTAGAGTCCCTGCCAGTAAGACTAGAATCTCAGGCTTGTTTAAATATGCCAGGCGAGAGAGTGGCACTTCCGGTGGTGAAGTTGAAGGAGGTGTTTGAGGTTCTCCTCTTGCAGGTTCCAAGAAGCCAACTGATACTGGCACACCATGTGATGCTGAGAATGAGTTATGACCACTGCTTCCGAGTCCTGATGATCTTTGGCTTATAGATCTTAAGAAAGATCTTTGACTTGATTGTCTTCCAGAATGCACTATACTTTCTAGCTTGTCTCTGTCACTTTCACCATTTTTTTCTGATCCTTTAATTTCTTGCAATCTAATAAGCTGGCTATAGGCTCCGTTAGGATCTTTGGTGAGCTCGGCATGTGAACCTGATCATGGAAAAATATAACACTAAATTATATAAACATTTGAGAATTGAGTCGTGGAAAAATTAGATCTTTATTACAGCATGCTCTGTCTACCTCTTTCAACTATTTTTCCCTGATGAATAACAGCAATGCTGTCAGCATTCCTTATAGTACTTAAGCGGTGGGCTACAATGACAGTTGTTCGGTTTATCATTATTCTGTCCAATGCCTCCTGCACAATTTTCTCAGATTCAGCATCAAGAGCACTAGTAGCTTCATCCAGAAGTAGGATTCTTGGGTCTTTCAAAATTGCTCTTGCTATTGCAACTCTTTGCTTTTGACCCCCAGATAGTTGAGTTCCATGCTCACCAACCATTGTGTCTAGTCCCTACGTTCATAGTTATACAAAATTACCAAAGTTAAAGGAACGTTCACTATAATGGTAGAAGTAAGAATTTTCTTAAGTCTAAATGCTATGCAGAAAAATATAATCTTGATAAAGGAAGCGAACTTTTCAAACTGTTTATTACTGTATTTTCCTTTTAAATGGACATTCAAGGGTTGACCTGAGGAAGTTTATCTATAAATTTGGCAGCATTGGCTATTTCTGCTGCAGCTGTGATTTCCTCATCAGTCGCACCGTCCTTGCCATAGGCAATATTGTCTTTAATACTGCAAGTAAAGAGAACAGGTTCCTGGCTAACTAGGCCTATTTTCTGTCTGATCCACTTCAATTGAAATTCTTTGAGGTTGATACTGTCAATGAGAACTTCACCTGACAGTGGATCATAAAATCTCTCTATCAAACTTACAACTGTGGATTTCCCACTCCCACTTTCCCCTACCAAAGCTGTCGTAGTGCCACTTGGTATTGAAAGAGAAAATCCATTGAAGATCAGTTCATCTGGTCTTGTAGGATAACTAAAGTAAACCTCCCTAAGCTCTATATCTCCACGAACGTCATCAAGCTGCTGACCCGTAGTGTCATAAGCATCAATTTCTGGCTTCCTCTTAATTGTTTCAAACATCTTAAAGGCGGCAGCTTTTCCAGCAGCAAAAGCGCTCAAGCTTGGAGATGCCTGCCCTAGAGACCTAGGATTGGAAATCTAGTTAGATAGGATAGAAATTATAGGCTCACACTGAGAAAGAGAAACACACACAACTTACGTGGAGCCAGTCAAAACAGCCATCATTACTGTCACAACCTGTCCTCCTGTATATCCTTTCTCTATTATCATTTTTGCACCAAACCATATAGCCAAACCATAACTGCAGGTAAAAACAAAGTAGAGAGAACCAAACCCAAAACCAGAAGCTAGTGCCTCCTGCACTCCAGCCTTGTAAGCTTTGATTAAGGACTGATTATAATTAGTTATAGCTTGCTTCTCCCCAGTGAATGAAGCAACCTTTGTTGGATAAATGGAAGTCAGTTATATATTCAACAACATAAAAAATAAAAAAAATAAAAAGAGGTTGTTTTTTTAGTCAGGGTGCATACAGTTCTGATAGAACCAATTGTCTGCTCCACTACACTTGCTGCTACAGAATAAGCTTCTTGTCCCCTGGATGATGCTTTTGAAACAACCAGGCCTACCATAGCACCACAGAAAGCAAGAGGTGGAATAGTAGATAGCATGACAACAGCTAGAAGCCATCCCCTAATGAATGCTACTACAAAACCTCCAACGAAAGTTGCGATGAACTGCAAGAACTGTCCTACCTGAAATGATAGGGAGGGGAAAAACAATGAACGAAGTTTACCTTAAACAGGATGATGATTTTAGAGTTGTAAGTGGTTCGTTAATACCTTCTCCCCCATGGCATCTTGAATAAGAACAGTATCACCTGACATCCTTCCAACAACCTCACCAGTTCTTGTTTCCTTATCAAAGAAGGTGACATCTTGCCTCAGAATAGTTTGAAGGTATAAGCCTCTAATTCTTGCGGCTTGTCTCTCCCCAGTGATCATCCAACAAGTCAACTCTGATACATAGCAAACAAGGTTTCATTTCGGGTCATAATGAGTCATACTAATCAGTTAGATTGTGTAAGAAATAACAGATAATATGATATACTCACGAAAAAATGATGCAAAAAAGGTGCCGACTGCCAAGTATACAAATTTCAGAGACACCTGAACACAGCAATTTGTTGCGATGCATCAAGTCTGAGAATGTTGTTACTACCATTCCTATAGTAAACAGTTGCTATGTAGTGTATTTCACACCACCTCCCCCAGAAAAAAGAAAACACTTCCAGCTTCACCAATATGTATTAGTATTAGTATTAGTATTAGTATTAGTAAATTGGATTAATGGAGAATTACCTTGGAAACTTCATCAACAACTTGTTTGGAGTTTTTGTTACCTCCAAATGCATTGATCATATTTCCGAATATAAGAGTCATCAAGGGCAAGGAGATTCCATTCCCAAAAGCACCAACAGTCCCCAAAAACATCAATAAATGATCCAAAGGATCAGCAAATGAGAAAAGTTTGTATAAGGGTACTGTTTTGGCGGGTTCAGCTTTGGCCTCGCTCTTCTTTGAGTCTTGCTTGCTTTTAGGATCTCCATTCAACTCTATTTCCTCTGCCATTTTTCTTGACGGAACACTTTTCACACTTCTCTACTGATTAGTAATCACTGTAAACAGTATAATAAAAACCAAAAAAGTGGGATGAGAATGCATTCAAAACCAAAAGAACAAGTGAACACTTTGCACAACCAAAAGCTGAAGAAATTTTGTACTACTTTTAACATGCAGCACAACTAAGTAGTTGAAAATTGGAACAGAGGCTGCAACTAATGTTGTAAAACCAAGTTCCACCTTGGATAGTTCCTACACTACAACATTAGTTTTCAAAAACTATAAATTTGAATCAACAAGAGTATATTGTTGATTTTCCCTTTTCCTACTTAATTGCTCTAATTTCATTCCTCTGTCAATATCAAGTTTTAAATTTAATTCCCCAACTTCTAAATTATTGACATCTTACCTTGAAAATTAGACTCTATTTTTTTAAGAAAACTTTTCTTTAACACTCCAAACAGTAAAAAACAAACACTTGAAAACTTCTTTTAATAATATAATAATATTTTTAATTAAAAAATAAAATTAAAATAATTAAAATATTAATTTATTAGGATGTTAGGTGTATGTATTCACGTGTCAATATATCATTTTTCCTTTTTTTAATAAAGACATTAAATCAAACAAGTTAAATAAAAAAAAATGAGAAAAGAAAAGTAACAGCAATTTCTTCTCCCGCAAGTTAAACAAATTCTATTAAGAAATTATATTTTTTTAGCTGTGTGGACCAAATCAAATTATACGTATAGTGTTGAAATTAAGATTATTTTATTTTCTTAAGAAAACAAATGTCTCATCACCACTCGTCATCCTTTTGACTAAAACAACATTTTATTATTTCCTTTAAATATAAATCATTGTCAAATACGAATTTTAAATAGTACATAATATATATATATATATATATATATATTATTTTTTATTTTGCCCTTTGAAAGGGACTGATGAACGTAAGAGATTGTACGTTGAGAAGGAAAACACATGTCTTTAATTCTTTAAATTTGGAATAGATCTTTTTAAATGTTTTTAATTAAACATACTTTATATTAATATTTTAAATTTAATAAAATGTAATCTTAATTTCTAAACATTAAATTTAGAGAATTAAAAATAATCTAAAATTTTATTTTATTGTAAGGAATTAAAATAATATTTTGGCTTAATCACATTTTTAATCTACATTAACTTTTGATGTTTTTTAAAATAAAAATTTTTTCTAAAATTAAAAATGATTATTTTTAGTTTGTAATATTGTATAATATTAATTATCTATCAAATAATGCAATAGTGTTCTAATACTTTACTGCTACATGAATTTCAAAGATACTTTTAAGATTGGTGAAATAAATATTACTCATCTATCTTACAATGAATATTAAAGACTAAAAGTAATTATTTAAACTTTTAGAAAGATTAAAATTAAATATGAACATTTTAAAAAATTAAAATCCAAATTTAAAAAAATGGTTTTTATTTTTTTAGGATAAATAACGAAAAAGTTCTATAAAAAAATAGCTAATTTTAAATAAACTAAAATCGAATATAAAGTTGCTTTTTTTCAATTTTCAACTACTAAATAATTTTATTAAATTTGGGAGATCAAAATTAGTATTACCTTACGCTGTAGCGATTAAATACATTATTAAGTATGGAGAATATTCTTATAATTAGTTCTTCCGTTCCTTCATAAATTTTGTAAGGACGGGATTCATCTTAATAAAACTCTAATGGTGTATTATAAAAAAATAAAAAATAAAAATTGGATATTTTGTAAACATTTATTGAAAAATAAAAAGAAATAATTATTTTATAAATTTAAATTGTTTTGTAGATGTTATAGCATTTTAGTTTTTAAAAATTAAATTAAACTTGTATAAAAACTAATTTATTTAAAAAATATTAATTCTCTTTTTCCTATAAAAAGAATGCTATCCAAAAAAAATTTAAACATTCGGCCTTCTAGACTTTTTTATTTTGTTTACTCTAACAATTATATATGTAATGTTATCGCAAAGATGTTCTAGACTGAACAGTATGTTACTCATTGAGTATATTTTGATATTTTAAAGTAAAAGTGTTGGAGATCCCACATCGACTAGAGATGAGTATATTTTATTATATATAAGTAGGTGCAAATCTCATTTTATAAGTCGGTTTTATTATAAGTCGGTTTTATGAGGTTGAATTAGGCTTAAAGCCCACTTCTTAACATGGTATGAGAGTCATTTTCGAGCTCATCCTAACGGGAATTTGTTGAGTTTATCAGGGAATGTTGGAGATCCCATATCGACTAGAGATATAAGGACATTTCATTATATATAAACAGAAAATTTTTAGTTCTTGTCATTTGTCATACTAATAGATTAATTACGAAATTCATGTTAATACAGTTTTACCAACATGATGGGACAATTAGCTTAAGTTTTTTTACTAAATTTAATTTGTGTTTTTATATAAAAGCAAATAATTAAATTTAATGACCTTTGGTTTTTTTTTTATCTTTGTAATTGACCCTTTCCACAGATATTGTCTGCATCCCTTTAATTAAAATTAATGAGTTTTGCAAACTTGTGGACAAAATAAAGTGAATAAGTTAAAGAATGAAAATGTCAAACATTTTGAGAACCTACTAAAGCTTCTAGAATAGGTCATAGAAGTATATTTTGACGCACAAAAAGGAAAACTAAGCCAAGCCTTGAATTACTTGTGTATTAAGATTGTGAGATGCATAAATTAGGTTTGTTTGAAAAAATAGAAGGAACTTATGTACCAAAATATGATTTCAATCAAAAACTGCATCCACCAAAGTCCTCACTTTATCTGCAACTAAATGGTTGAAAATGTGTAATCATAACTGCAACGAAAGCCACTTCATTGCATGTGAATTCATAATGAGATAAGGATTCACGTGTTGAAAAGTATAATATGGACCTAAAATAACCACACATTATCTTTTAACTCACAATTTTAAGAAATTAAAAGGAAGAATTTAAAATATTTTATGATTAAGGAATTTAAAATATATATATATATATATGAGAGTAATTAAATTATTTCAAATCTTATTTAAAAGGTAAGAATTTGAAATTATTGGTATTTTCAAAATTAATGCATCTCTTCTTTGTATTATCTTCTTTATTAAAAGTGAGACATTGTTGGAAAGATAAATTTTGTTGATTAGTTTTTTTAATCACTAATTCTCTATGCAAGCAAAATGCAAGGTTATTTTCGGGTAAAAGTATAAAAAAAAATGCATTATATTATAGGTTTCGAATTCTAATACACCTTGGGACTAAAAATACTTCCACACAAGTCAATGGTGCACTTCTTTCATCTTCTTTTCTCATTAAAATTAAGGTTTACTATGTTAGTATGTCCTTGAATTTCTCATACCTAAGGATTTCGATATTCCTCGTAATGTTTTTTATCAACCACATAGGTTCTGTATAGTAAATAAGAAACCAAATCTTGTGAAAGATAACTTCATGTAAAGTGATATAAATGAGTTACAAGAACCATTACTTGAACAAAATAAACACATTATTCCATTACTTGTTTCAAGAAAGAATATTATCTTACATATTATGACATAAAACTAAAGCCATGAGAGAGAAGGACAAAAATTTGGTTGGAACAAAGTTGAAAGGGAACTAAGATGTAGAAGCATTTGTGTGCAATGCCACTAAAGAAGCATAGTCACCTCCCTTCTTGAGTAATACTTCATGCTTTCCCTTCTCTGCTATCACCCCATTCTTAACTACAGCAATTAAGTCAGCACCCTTAATAGTGGATAACCTATGAGCCACTACTATTGTGGTTCGGTCCACCATAACACGGTCAAGTGCATCCTGAACCACTTTCTCAGACTCAGCATCAAGTGCACTTGTGGCTTCATCTAGTAGTAATATTTTTGGATTCTTTACTATAGCTCGTGCTATTGCCACCCGCTGCTTCTGTCCCCCAGATAATTGAACTCCTCGCTCCCCTACCACCGTGTCATAACCCTGCATTTATAATATATGTTGTCAACATAACTTGTACTAATTCAGAACTTTTAAAATACTATAGTTGAACTACTAGAGATTGAGTTAATAAATTATCAAAAAGAGAGAGTCAATAATTTACCTTCTGCAAACTACTTATGAACTTATGGGCGTTTGCCAATTCTGCTGCAGCTATAATTTCAGCCTCGGTTGCGTCTCCTTTTCCATATGCAATATTGGCTCGGATGGTGTCATTAAACAGCACAGGCTCTTGGCTCACCAGGCCCATCTGCTGTCTTAGCCATTTAACTTGCATGCTTTGAATTTCTTTTCCATCCAGTGTAATGTGACCGGAGTCTGGATCATAAAATCTTTGTAACAATGAAATCACAGTTGATTTTCCACTTCCACTTTCTCCAACCAGCGCAACTGTCTGTTTATTTTATCAGCACAGTCAATCAATCTAATAGTTTAGGAAGAACAATTTAGAGTAGTGAAGAAGACAAGATGTTTAAATTAGAAGGTTACCTTGCCGCTATGAATGGTCAAGCTAAGATCTCTGAATATTTGAACATCGGGTCTTGTAGGATACTTGAAACTCACATGCTTAAGCTCAATCTCTCCCTTCACTTCTTCCGATGTTATTCCAGAGTCATCACTTGGGTCTATTTGTGATTTTCGGTCAATAATGGCAAATATGGAAGCAGCAGCACCTTTTGCTTTGGCTGAATCAGGGGCCAAAGAGCCAGATTGAGAGATTCCTATAGCCGCCATACTGAGAGCAAAAAAGACCTGCAAATTGGGAAGAAAATCGTCAATGCCAGAAAAAGCCAACCTGTTAGAAACCTTGTGCAGAGGATTACCCTGTCTTGGTGATTAATAACTTTGCAATAATTGTGCCAACAAGAAGAGAAAAGTGATAAAATATTTTACACGGTGAACAAGTTAGGAGAGACACTTACCCGGAAAACATTTGAGAATGATGTTTTGCCGTCCTCTACCAGTCGAGCTCCGGCATAAAAACTTGTTGCGTAAACTGCATACAGCACAAAGAATGATATACCAAAACTAATTCCACTTATTATCCCTTTCCTTATGCCCGTCCTAATTGGTCCTTCGCATTTTCCTCGGTATAACTCCATCACCTTCTCTTCAGCACAGAAAGAAGCAACTGTTCTTATACTCCCCACAGCATCATTCGCCACTTGACTTGCTTCCTCATACAATCTCTGTGGGTATATAGAATATCAATATTCATAACATATAGCTAAGCAAAAAATGCACACTGAGCATATGCTTGTAACGTTGTTGATCCATGCTCTAACACAGTATATTTTTTTCAGTCCTATTACTATAATGCAAAAAAATGTTTAAAGAAATGAATTTACATATACTCATAATTATCACTTCACCTCACCACAAGTTGAGAACACATATTTTCATATAATTTGTTTAAAATTTTAGTTGGTGATGGCGTAGTAGAAGTCAGGAACAAACCTTTGCATCTGCACTGAATCCTTTCAAGAACTTGACTTGAAAAAATCCGTTTAGTCCAAGTAGAGGCACCATAACAAGGATTATAAGAGCAAGCTGCCAGCTTGATTCAAAGGCAATTACCAATCCAGTTATTGCTGAGGCAATATTTTGAACTAGCAAACCAAGTGCATCCCCAACCAAAGCTCTAATGGAAGCTGCATCAGTAGAGAGCCTTGCTCCAATTGCTCCACTGGAATTCTCTGCTTCATCAAACCAACTTACCTCCATGTTAACTACTTTCTCAAAACATGCTTTCCGGACCCTTTGGATCAACTTGCCACCAGCAACACCAAAAAAGTAGAATCTAGCCGGATAAACCAGGAGTGAAACCACAGCAATGGCCACAAATACTAATGCCCAAACTTTTGAATCTTTACGAAGTTCATCATGATCTGTGTCGTAGAAAATACTTATCATTTTGGAGAGTAATAATCCAAAAATAGGTAATATTGCTCCAGCTAGCATTGCAGCTACAGTCCCCATGAATAACACTGGAAATTCTGGCTTGTTCAGGTAAGCCAGGCGACGAAAAGGCACTTCTGGTGGTGAAGGAGATGGTGTAGGATGGTCTTGAGGCCCTTCACCAACGGGTTCTATAAACCCAACTGATGTGGGCACGCCAAATGATGCTGATAATGAATGACGACCACTGTTTCCAACTCCCAATGACTCTTGGCTTATAGATCGTAAGAAAGAAGACCTTTTACTTGAATGTCTTCCAGAATGCGATATACTCTCTTGTTTTTCTCTGTCTTCTGCGTTCTGTTCTGACTTCTTAATTTCTTGTAGTCTGATGAGCTGGCTATAGGCTCCTTCGGGATCGTTGGTGAGTTCATCGTGTGAACCTGATCAATTTTTACGTATAGTCATGTAATAAGGAATATAAACAACAGGTTTTAAATTTTTATAAATCTCCAAAAAATTTAAGTTATGGAAAAGATAGCTTTCTATTACTATATTATATGTTTACCTCTTTCAACTATTTTTCCTTGATGAATAACAGCAATGGTATCGGCATTCCTTATAGTACTCAAGCGGTGGGCAACAATGACAGTTGTTCGGTTTATCATTATTCTGTCCAATGCCTCTTGTACAATTCTCTCAGATTCAGCATCAAGGGCACTTGTAGCTTCATCCAGAAGTAGGATTCTTGGGTCTTTCAAAATTGCTCTTGCTATTGCCACTCTCTGCTTTTGACCCCCAGAGAGCTGAGTTCCATGCTCACCAACCATTGTATCTAGTCCCTAAATTCATAAATCATAAAAAGTTATTGAGGTGAAAGGACCCTTTAATCATAAAGATAGAAGTAAGAAACATTTTATTTTATCTTGTACACCATGAAGATAAAAATATTCCTGACAGAAAGGAAGAAAACCTTTCAAACTGCTAAGCACGAATTCACGAAGCAGTTTCTATATCTAAATGAGGTTTGCGAGCTCACCTGAGGTAGTTTATCTATAAATTTGGCAGCATTAGCAAGTTCTACCGCAGCTCTGATTTCTTCATCAGTTGCTCCATCCTTGCCGTAGGCAATATTCTCTTTAATGCTACAAGTAAAGAGAACTGGTTCCTGGCTGACTAACCCAATTTTCTGTCTGATCCATTTCAGTTGAAATTCTTTGAGATTGATACCATCAATAAGTACTGCACCAGACTTTGGATCATAAAATCTCTCTATCAAACTAACAACTGTGGATTTCCCACTCCCACTTTGTCCCACCAAAGCTGCAGTAGTGCCACTTGGTATTGAAAGGGAAAATCCATTGAATATCAGTTCATCAGGTCTTGTAGGATAACTAAAGCAAACTTCCCTAAGCTCTATATCGCCACGAATGTCTTCAAGCCTCCGACCATTAGTGTCATATGCATCAATTTCTGGCTTCCTTTTAATTGTTTCAAACATCTTAAAGGCTGCAGCTTGTCCTGAAGCAAAAGCACTCAAGCTTGGAGATGCCTGACCAAGAGACCTGGGAATCCAAATATAGTTAGGCAGGAATACATACTCTATGTCTAACTCCGCGGAGTTCTTGGATAGGGAAAGGGAGAGAGAATCAATTTTTTGAAATTATAGGTCAGTAGAAACAAAAGAAACACACAACTTACATGGAGCCAGTCAATACAGCAAATATTACAGTCACAACCTCTCCTCCATTGTATCCTTTCTCGATTATCATTTTCGCGCCAAACCAAACAGCCAAAGCATAACTGCAGATAATGACAAAGTATAGCGCACCAAAACCCAAACCAGAAGCTAGTGCCTCCTGCACTCCATTCATGTAAGCCTTGATTAAGGACTGATTGTATTTAGCTATTGCTAGCCTCTCCCCAGTGAATGATGCAACCTGCATTAGAGAGATAAAGGTGATTTATACATCAGCAATAACAAAACGAAAAAATGAAGAGTTTGTTTAGGCCTGTGTGCGTACAGTCCGGATAGAGCCAATTGTCTGCTCTACAACACTTGAAGCTTTGGAATAAGCAGTTTGTCCCTTGGATGACGCTTTTGTAATAACCAGGCTCATCATAGCCCCGGCCAAGACAATAAGTGGAATACAAGATAGCATGACAACAGTTAGAAGCCATCCCTTGATGAATGATATAACAAACCCTCCAATGAAAGTTGCCATTAACTGAATAAACTGACCCACCTGGTATCAAAGGGGAGAAAAGCAATTAAATAACCTTAAACTAAAACTCTTTTCTTTTCTGTTTTCTTTTTATAGCTAAAAGAAAAAGGATGGTTCGTTAATACCTTCTCACCCATGGCATCTTGAATAAGAACAGTATCACCTGACATCCTTCCAATAACCTCTCCAGTACTAGTCTCTTCATCAAAGAAGCTCACATCTTGCCTCAGAATTGTTTGAAGGTATAAGCCTCTAATTCTTGCAGCCTGTCTCTCTCCAGTGATCATCCAGCATGCCAACTCTGGTACATAGTAAACAAAGTTTCTTAAGAGGTTGATCATATTGTCAGAATCTAACTATTTAGATCATAAAAACGTATAATCCGATGTACTCACGCAAAAGTGATGCAGCGAAGGTACCCACAGCCAAGTATACAAATTTCAGAGACACCTGAACAGAGTAATCCATTGCAAATGTTAATTCCAACTTTTAACTTTAAGGATACTATTTCACAAATATGGACTAGTGATAGTAAAAGGGATTGGTGAGAAAGTACCTTGGAAACTTCATCAACAACTTCGTCCGTGTTACTGGTTCCTCCAAATGCATCGATCATGTCTCCAAATATCAAAGTCATCAAGGGCGTGGAGATTCCATTCCCAATAGCACCCAGAGTGCCCACCAACATCAACAAGTGATCCAAAGAATCAGCAAAGGAGAAAAGCTTGTATAATGGTACTGTTTTGGTGGGTTCATCTTTGGAGTCCCTCGACTTTGATTCCTGATTGTTGTTAGTAACCCCGTTCGAACTGGTATCCCCTTCCATTTCAGTAGGGAAAGACTCCTTTTGCTTACAAACCCCTCCTCCAATGATTGTAAACCTAAAACAGCCGCAGGAAATGTATTAATTCAAATGAGAAACACACAACACACTGTGCCTTCCATCATGCTCATTATCTTTCTTTTTTGTTTTGTTTCCTGGTTTGTTGTGTGTACATTGAGCTTGAGAAGAAGATGATGGTTGAATGTCAAATTTTTAAGTTCACGGTCGTTGTAACCTTCAAACATATTTCAGCATATAACTTTTTTTGGCTTTCCGTGAGTTTACTAAATGTAGAGAAAAAGAAATGAACCTTTTTGGAGAAGAAGCTGAAGCAATTTGTGAGTTGGGAAGATAACTAGCAGTAGTAAGCAACAACAACAATGCAATGAATGAATGAATTTAAAAAACAAATGGTTGGTTGTAAAGTTGAACTCCGTTTGCGACTTATATAGTTCACTGAGTTCATACTACAAATAGTTGGTCAAATTAATAAGAGTCTCTGATCTTGAAGTTTCTTTGCCGCCAAGCTAATTCAGTAATTCTAATCAAAATTTTCTTCTGACTGCTAAAAGTCCCACATTAACTATTTTATGTGGTTTTTTATCTTATAATATTTTATTAAAAATGTTAATATTTTCAAATACATATAATTTTTCAACAGTCCACCTAGAGAAAAAGATAGAAAACGATGGAAAGAAGAAACAAGAATAAAGGAATTTTTATAAAAAAATTAATTTGAAAAGGTTTATATTTAAAATAAAAATGAATTATATATTAAATATTTAATAATACACCCTGAAATTGGGACCAGGCAGACGCGGACAAAGATTATTCTATACCCACTTTAAAGGATTTTATATGAAAATAATATAAAGAAAGAAATAAATTCCAGATATGCTTTACGTGATATCCAAACAATGACTTTAAACTTTAACTATTGAAGAGCTGAGTTTTCAGCGTTGGTCAATTTCCTGGCAACATGATGGCATATGAATAATAATGTTCTTTTAACCGTACAACCCTTTTTAAATAAAATATTATATTTATAATAAAATAATATTTTTTTTAAGTATTAAATAGATGAAATTAGTGTTAAAATATTATTAATAAACACTTACTTCTTTAATTAATAAACTATATCTTTACCAGTTAGTCAAAATAATTCATTTCTTATCTGTAGATGTCAGATCTATAATAATATTTTTTTTCTTTATATCAATATAAGTAAGCCTGAGTATTTAGCAACAAAACCGGTTTTTTTTTTATTATTATTATTCTTCGTTGGGCAACCATAACCTACCCGACCCGACCCGACCCAGATGCCAATTACATTTACCCATAATTGAATGAAAAATTACATACTATATTTATATTAAACGACAATATTTATAAGTTCAATGTAACATTTTTAAGAATTTTTTTCAGTGATACTATTTCTAAAATGTTTCTTAACTGTTTAAATCTACTTTTTATCTTGATTTTTAGATCAGTTTTTTTATATTTCCTAAAAGGTCACTAATAATACAAACTAATATTGTATAAAATATATATTAGTAACCATAACTATGTAAAATATAGCGTATATATGTTTACAAAATTTATATAATTTTATTGTTTAATAATAATAAATTTAATTATACTTTTAATCCTTTAAAGAAAAATATGATTCCTAGTCTTCAAATTTAAAATGTTTATTTTAGACCCTTATATTTTTAGAAAACGTGATTTCTGTTCCAAAATATTAAAAATTTGAGTGACTGAAATAATTTCTTTCAAAATCGTTTTTAATCCTTCAATTTTAATATTTTTTAGGGACTAAAACAATATTTTTCTAAATTTAAGAAATTATACCGAATTTATATTAAATTTCAAGAATTAAAAACTAATTAAACCTATTTAATTTTACAATAAAATTAATTCTATAGAATAAACACTTATCCTGTATATTGTACGAACTAAAATATTAGTATATTTTATAGGTACTAGTAACGAGTGATTTATTATTAAATACTGAAAGATAAAAACTGTTGTTAATATATAAATTTCGGTCAGTAATTTGAGATTTTGTTTTGAAGGTGCTTAACTCATCATATATGCTCATATGGCTAGGGATATTGATTTCATAAAATTCAATGTGTTATTTGATCAAGTTTGTGAAGAGAATTTTGGTTTGACAATTAAGACTACAGATTTACGTAGCACTGTTTACTACAAAAGCAAAGTTTATTGTCATTACAAAATCAAAATCACACAATGTTCTAAGACTATTTAGTCTCACTTAACTGAAATGAAAAGGGGTCTCTTAGATTAAGAGAGTGCTAATTTTTCACAATTTTTGGAAAAGAGAAAAAAGAGACAAAAAGGATTAAAAAAAAACTAGTTAATATATTCACCAAACAACTTTAATAAAATTATGATTCCTAGTTCATTTACCGTTGAATTGAAAATTGGAGATTTACGCACATATTGATCTTTATTTTGACTGTTGGGATCTTCCATTCAAAGTTTTAGGTTGGAGAAATCAGTTTCACAATTTTGGTCTATTTTAGGTTTATCCTTCTTTGATCTTCAAATTTGAAAACATTTATTGATTTGATGTGTGTGGCTAGTTGTAAGCATTTGTTTGTGTATTTGATATGATACTCTTGTATTTGTATTTGATCTTAATAGAGTTTGATTGACTATCTTGTGTTCTTAGATTTTTATTTCTTACATTGATGGGATTCTTCTACGTTAAAAATATTGGTGTCTTTTATTTTGTGATTGTTGTTATCATTTTCTATTGTTGTTGCTCCTTGTAAATTCTTGCAAGTTTGAAAAATTATTTTCATTGTATATTTTGGTATTTTTAGTTGTTGTTTCATTGTTTTCCTTATTAAAGGGTCTCTCATCGCTCTAATGATCATCTCATTGCTTGAACATTTGTCGCTTGAGTGTTCTAGCCAACACTTGAACAACAGCCACATGTTGGAACTGTTGGGTATGAAGCCAGGACCAATTGGGTTGGGTTGACTAGACATCATGTTTAGTGAGTGGGATTAATCATTGTGTCCCTTTTATAATTTCTATTTAAAGAGATCATTGTACTTGTAATTAGTGTGCAACAGGGAAGAAATAAAACTTAATAGTTGTCCGTGTTGATGTAGGTTGCAGTTGGCGACCGAACCACATTAAATCTTATGTCGTTTATTTTCTTGCGTTGTTTCGTGATTATGTGTGTTGCTTCCGCGTGCGTTTTTCCCATCAAGTGACATCAGAGTTTGGTTCGTTTACACACTAGAGATCTGATCAATAGAAATTAATCGACGAGATGTGAAAATTGCGGCTGTAGCAGCGTCCCAAAGCTAAGGTTTCGCAGAGGCAGCAGCAAAAGGTAGGGTTTCGCAGAGGTGGCAGCGGCATCCCAAAACTAGGATTTCGGAGGGGCGGCAACGACGTCCCAAAGCTAGGGTTTTGCATGGGCGGCAATGGTGTCCAAAAGCTAAGGTTTCGCAGGGGGCGACAGTGGCGTCCCAAAGCTAAGGTTTCACAGGGGGCGGCAGCGGCATCCCAAAGCTAGGGTTTTGCAGGGGCAACAGCGGCATCCCAAAGCTAGGGTTTTGCAGGGGCAACAGCGACATCCCAAAGTTGGGGTTTCACAAGGGCAGTAGCAGCGTCCCAAAGCTAGGGTTTCGCGTGGACCGCGGTAGATCGCGTTTCATGGCAAACAGGTGCAGGTGCTTGCGGTGAGTGAGACGGCACGGAGGTGCAATGCGATGGCAGTGACGAAAGACGCAGGGTTGCGCGTGTGTCCTGCAAGTGTGTTGGTCTGAGACAACACGGAGTGCAGTGCGACGACAGTGACCAGTGACGTGGTGGACGCAGGTGGCTGCACGTGAGTTTTGCAGGTTGGCCCCTGGTTTTGGCGCTGTCGCCAATGCTGCTGGTGCGGCAGTTACAGTGCCGTCCTAGGCGCGGGGTGTGACTGTTTTTTCGCTGCAGTACGGAGTTATGACAGCTTAGTTATTGAGCATTTCAATAAAATGAATTCGATCTTAGTCAGACTTACGTCAGTGGGCATTAAGTTCGATGATAAAGTTAAAGCTTTACTACTGCTATTGTCTTTGCCTGACAATTGGTCCAAAACAGTTACAACAGTTACCAGTTAAGCAAGACCTGATGGATTCACTTTTGAGAAAATTCGTGATCTCATTCTTGGTGAGGATGTCCGAAAAATGAGTTCTGGGGAATTATCTAGTGAATCCTAAATGTCATCAGAGGTAAGAAAAATATCAGAGATAGTGGTAGTAAGAACAAAAAGAAGGAGTCAATCAAAGACTCGAGATTGCTCAAGTGTAACATGTTGGAACTGCAAGGAGGTGGGGCATTTCAGGAATCAATGCCCAAATGATAAACAAGTCAACATTGCAGAAGACTCCGCAGACAATGACCTCTTAGTCTGTTGTGTGGATAGCAGTGTGCATTCCTGGGTCATGGATTTTGGTGCTTCATTTCATGCTACCCACAGCAGTGAAGCATTGCAGAATCTAGTTATTGAGGATTTTGGAAAGGCAAGACTAGCAGACAACCGAACTCTTGATGTTACGAGCATGGGTGACATTGTGTTGAAGACGTCAGTCGGTTTCTGGACTTTGAAGGATGTCAGAGTTGTTCCAAGCATGACGAAAAGCTTGATTTCTGTTAGGCAGTTGGACGAACAGGGACATGATGTGAAGTTCGAAAATCAGTAGTGGAAGGTCTTCAAGGGAAATCTTGTCATGGCCCGCGAAAGAAATAGAGGTTCGTTGTATATGGTTGAATTACCGTCTGAGGGAGTGACCGTCCCAATTCAGAAGATAAACAAAGTCCGATTCATAGAATCTCGTGGACAGAAGAGGGTTGTCTTTACAAGAGAGAAACCTAGAGCCACAAGTCAGATTCAGGATGAACGAGCATGGAAAGGTTCAGGTAGAACAGTCAAAGGTACTTGTGGCAGTGGGAGCACGGGTCGTGTTTCAGCTGAGGTCCCTAGATGACAATGGGTTAGGAGAACTAGTATTCCAGCAATTGGAACATCTTCAGAAAATTTCTTGTTAAGTATGGAGAGTGTTTATTCTCAGGCTATTCCAAGATCCGGTAGTTCGTGTAAATGGGTCAGTGGCAGTTTCAGTCATGACTAACATGTTGAAACTCAGGAGAGTTTCAAAGAAACCTTCAAGATGATTAAGAAGGCTAGTGGCAACTAGTGGTGGAACATTGAGTTCCATTGATAGATTACAGAAGTACATGTACACAGTTGAAGCACAGGTGAACATTATTCCATGGCTTCAAGTGAGAGATTGTTGGGTATGAAGCCAGGACCAATTGGGTTGGACTGACTAGACACCATGTTTAATGAGTGGACTTAATTATTGTGTCCCCTTTATAATTTATATTTAAAGAGATCATTGTACTTGTAATTAGTGTGCAACAGGAATGAAATAAAACCTAATAGTTGCCTGTGTGAATGTATGTTGCAGTTGGCAACCGAACCACGTTAAATCTTGTGTAGTTTATTTTCTTGCGTTGTTTCGTAATTATGTGTATTACTTTTGTGTGCATTTTTTCCATCAGGAACATCATCTAACAAGTTTGTGAGGACTTCACCACTGTCTTTAGATGTTTGAGCACCCATTACACACATCACACATTAACACATGTTACGACACGGTTCAAAATAATGCTTAAGCCAAAGCCACGAGGCTTAAGCATCTTGTCCAATGTTTGAGCGAAATTTTTTCAAATGAGAGAAAACTGTCCTACCATTTTTCTTCTCAAACTACAAATCATTGCTTAATTTATACTCTACATTGCTTAAAGAACCAATAAATCACCTAAATAATGTAAGAAACAATTATTTTAATCATTACACACAACTATGAACTCACCTAAACAATAACACGTCGTTTAAGTGATATTATTTACACTATTTTGTTATAAATTCTTAGTAAAATGTGAATCATTGAAAATTTTGATTTTGAAAAGATATACTTTATAGAATTATTTTTGAAAAATACACTATGAATAATATTTTATATATACAAATTAATAAACTTAATTACATATTTTACGACTTAATTATTATTATTTTGTGAATTTTATCATTCAAATTTTTTATTTTTGCATATTTTACTTACTATCCCGTTTCTTAAGGAAAATATAGCATCATACTGTACACATTTTACATTATGTGGGTAACATGGTTATTTTTAAGAAACAAGTAAGCATAATTAACTCAACAGTAGAATACGTGAAAATTACAAAAAAAGAGTATCATATTAAAACTTCCAAGAAAAATAGTTATATGATAAATTTTACAAGATAATGATAATAATAATAATAATAATTAAATGATAGAATATATCATGAAAACAAATAAATATTATATATTTATCATGTGAAGTTTATTTTTATCGTTTACCTGTACGTGGCTGTGGTCCTAAATCCAAGTAAATTATTCTGCATCAAATATGTATTCTCTGTATAAGTAGTATCGTTTTAGTAAAAAAGAAAATAATATTAAAAGCAGAATACTTATTATATATCTTTAAAATTTTCAACGATATTAACTACTATTTCTATAATGAATAATTCCTTTATCAATACATAATAAAAAAAGTGGGTGAAAATTAACGTGAAACAAATATAAACTACAATGAATATTAAGAATCCTACATCTTACTGTTGCTTGAATTTATTGGAGGATATAAATAGTGACGTATTTTTAGATTTCGCAATACAAATTTATGTAAGAAAAAACGGTTTCACACAAGTTAAAAAACAAACTATAACTCCTCATCACCAATATGTGTAGCTGTTTCTTTCAACTTTTAATTACACATTCTTCAACTATTCTTATTTCTGCATGGAAAAATCTTTTTCATGCTGTACGTAGTTATCGTTAATACAATATAATTAATATTGTTTAATAAATATGTATCTTATATAATTTGGATTTTTTTTTATAAGAATGAATTGAGATCTTCTTGTTCCTTAATATTAACACGATTTTTTTTTATTATATTGTATTAATAATTAGTAGTGTTAGAATCAATAATTAAAAACACTTAAAAGAATTTTAAGTTCACCAATGTGACCAAAGATAAAATTAGTTATCATTTGATAATATCTATATATATATATATATATATATTTATATTATGATTAAATATTAAAGATTTAATATATTTATATTTCCATTATCACATCTAATAAATATATTATAAGTAATAAATACAATACTTAATATTGAATAACCTTTTTTTATAAACTGGTGTGCATATAGATATGATTTGTAACACATTCAAAATTCTATATATTAAAAGAAATCTGATACAATCTTAAAAACCGAACTGAACTTAATCATAGAGTTATATTATTATACAGTCTATACTAACATGAATAAAACCTTTTCATAAATTTTTTTAAAATATATTTAATTGATAATATTAAATGCTGCATTAATACTTATAATAAATATTAATAATGTAAACTTCTTTTTATTAAATTTAATTAAATTCACACACTATCATAAAATTAAAGTTTTAATTAATCACTACTACATGCATGTCCCCTTTTTTTATACATATATTTATATTATTATATAAAAGTATACACTGAAATTTTTTTTTATCTATTTTTAATTGGAAAATCTTATCTTTATCTTTAAATAGATAAATAATAATTTATTTATTTAATAAATAAATATTTAAATATTTTTCCCATTTAAAAATAACTAATTAACATCTTATTTAAAAATAACCATCACATATTTTTTCAAAGCCATTCTTATCAAATTATATATATATATATATATATATATATATATATATATATATATATATATATATATATATATATATTAATTAGCGAAACACAGTCACAAGATGTATCCATAGTTTTTTATTTTTGTTATTATTATTATATATATTATCATATATATATATATATTTATATTTATTTAAATGAAATATAAATATACGTGTATTCTTATCTTTAAATATCAAAATATATATATATATATATATATATATATATATATTATAAAGAAAAAATATTAAATTATTTTTTAAAAAAAGTCAAATAAAAATAAAGATTAATATTTAAGATTTGTTTTGCATATTAATAAAAAAAATTATTATTAAAAAATATTTTCATTAATTAAATTATAACAATAATCAAATTATATAAATTATATAAACGTATCATTTATAATTCTTTTAATTTTAAAAATTTAAAAATTTTATTTATTATTTTCTTATTTGTATATTTTTATCAAGATTAAAAAAAGTAAATTGCTAAGTATTATGATTTATTAAATTTTCATAAGAAAAATAAAAATTAAATTGCAACATGAAATAAATAAAAAATATAATGAAAGTGAAAGAAGACAAAACAGAAAGTTGTTTAGTGGACAACAGATTTTCAGAAAAAACAGAAAAGTTAAATAATTTATATTTATTTATTTATATAATTTTGTTTTTGAAAAGCAGTTTTCAAAATCAAAATAAACTATAATATCGTTCTTAAAATTTATTTATAAAAGGAATATTTTTATATATGGATATAATTTATTTGTATTTGTTAAAATAAATTATAAATTCACACTCTTAATATAAATATATGAATAATAATATTTTATTTAATTTTAAATATTAGTTTACCTACCATTTGTTATTTATTCAGATTAATGACATATTTAAGTACTATATAGATCTAAATTCTCTAAAATTTTTAAGTAAAAATTATGCAATTTAACTATTTATATCAATAAAACCAAATTTTAAATTTACTAATTTTATAAAAAAATAAATTGCATTGAGATATTTATGAAATTTTACTTAAATCTCTACTACATACAAATAATAAAAATATAATATATTATATGACATTTAAGAGAAATGAAGATATGAAAAAAAAATTGTTTCAATATGCACGCTAATAAACCATTCCATTTTTGACAAACTATTCCACATAAACTACTCCACATTTAAAATATAAAATTGATAACGACTTTTTACAAAATAACCGTATAATAGTTCACAAAAAAAAAATAGTTACCAAAATTTATTGAGAAAAACACAAATTTTTTTCTATTCAAAATTCATTATTTATATTCTTCTTTTTTAATAACAAATCAAAATTATTGATTTACCAGTTTATTGTATTAATATAATTATGTTTATTATGTTATAAATTTGAATTTTTGTTTAATATATGTTTTTACTGTAATTAAATAAAAGAGATAAAAACTATATTGCATGACATTTTTAAAGTTATTTTACCATCTGCATGACATTTGTAAACTTAAAAATAAATTTATCATTTGTAAATTTACCATATTGTATGACATTTGTAAATTGCATGATATTTGTAAATTTAATTATTATGTTAGTTATGTTTTTCATCATTTATCCGCACTTAGATAATTTATGTGTCTTCACATTTGTATTCATATTTATTTAATTAAAATTTAAAATTAAAATTAAATATAAATATATATGATAAAAAAAAAATGCGATTACACAAACGTATGAAGGAAAGTAACAAGGATTTTTTATATATATCAAAATTAAAACAATAAGAATTTTTTATATATATCAAAATTATGTAGCTAGTTACTTTAACCAGAACTATATTTCCGTTAGTGTTAATAAAAAAAAAAAGTAAAATAGTAATTAATTGTATTCACTAAATAATGGTTACAAATTATAAATAATTTTTTTTTAAATATATTTATATTAATTGTATTATAAAAAATGTTTTATATTTACGTGATACTTTTTTTTTTATACATTTTACTTTCCATCCAAACTAACAATAAAAATATATTTAATTAACATTTCACACACATAAATAAATAATATTTACCTAATTTAAGTCAAGAAAAAAAAAACTTGAGCTTAACAACTTTAAACATCCCAATAAAATCCAAATCCAAATTTAACGCCACAAAAGAAAAGATTCTGTTCAGTGTTCTTTCAGTCTCTGTCAAGAAGCTCTATCCTCAACTCTTTTTTCAGTCTTCACTGCCAGTGTTACCCACCAATCATATTCAACCACTGCAAATTCATGTATTCCACGGACCTTTTGGGCGTTTTCGCCGTCCACGGCGGCGATGCTACGCCGGCAGTGGCTCGCACCACTCCTAGCAATAACAAGTGCTTCAAGATTGCAGCTTTCAATAGACCCACTTCCCATAAAGGCGTGAATTTGAAGTCAGACAAGGCTTTGACGCCTTGTCGCTACAGCGCTGACTCAAACACTGACGTTTTCTCTGTGACGTCGTCGAACAAGTCCGACGTGGACTACCTTGGGGAGAGCACCAAAGGTGATTTGAACGTCAAGTCAGAGCATCTAGAGGCTTTCGGTAATACTTTAAACTTTTCCAAGATTCTCATTTTTGGATTTTTGGTCTTCATTTACATTTATCTGTCTTGTTTGTGTTTTGGGCTGCTTGTTGCATTGATCAAGATCAAGTGTTGCTTCTAAATGTGAAAGTATTGGATCATATAATTGTTTCTTAATGTTCTGAACAACTTAGGCCAATTTCATTCGCAGTACATTTTTTTTGTTACCCGGAAGTTAATTTCTAATTTTTTTTTTTATTAGATTCTTTTAACTCATACATAAGCTAATTTTTGGCTTATAGATAAAATGAATTTATTTTCCCTTCTTATTATTTCTCTCCTCGAAGTTTCTATGAATAAGTTTTCTTCAAACATATCTTTACTCTTATTTAATTGAATGTGGTTTTGTAAATTTGTCCTAAACAAGGCAAATGTTGGTCCCCTTGCTTGTAGGAATTGATGGTCATGCTGCTTTAGAAGGTCCAATTGAGGAAGTGGCCAGATCAGAAGCAAGTCAAGCAGAGGATTTGCTAAAAGATTTGGGCATTCCGGTGCAGTTGGCCTACTCCTTTTGCTTGATTGTGTTTGGTTTTTAAATTTTAAGTCTACTTCCCTGCGTCCTATGCAATATCTGGTGGTATCTGTATCCCCTAATGTGCTCTTCTGCTGTTTGCATATTTGTATCATTATCAAATTCTCTTCTCAACTCAGGCATGGATGGATAATGGACATTACACATGCTACATATTGTATTTTTCGTGAGCTGTATACTTAATATTTAGACGTCTCACATGACAAGTTGCAAAATATCCTCCTTTTAGTTTTACATGGTTATTCAACCATCATGAGCTGACCACTTTTACAAATTGCCTAGGCCTCTCATATTTTAGATATCTATATACGTATACAATGAATATGAGGTGTTTGTGTAGGTTTCATTGAAGTTTTGAAAGGACGATACTTAATATAATTTACTTGTATCATCATTTAATTATTTTTGTTTTCCATAGATGTCCCCCCGGAAGATAAATTCCTACTTTTTATTTTGGAGTGTCACCCTAGAATGTGGACATTTTATATCATTATTATCAACCTTTTCCACAACCACCTATTACTTCTTCAATCACTTGTTATTTTTTTCATCTAATTATTGTTTCTGACTGGCACTCGTATTTTGCCTTTTTTCTATTTTTGCTCTCTCACTCTTTTCCTGTTTGGATTTCACTGAGAAGTGGATTCATGTTCTGTGAAAAATATCATTTGTTTGTGTTCATGTGTAGAGCCCTTCTTCATCCAGAGAGTCACCTCGTGGAATATTCTGCAGCCGTACATTGAATCTGCGGTCCATCAGTGCCATTGGATATGACATGGACTATACCTTGATTCATTATAACGTGATGGTACACTTCTGTTCCATGTTCCATGTTGTCTGTATGAACTTTAATAATCCTAATAACTAAATATGCAGAGATATAATTTCCTTTGTTCAATTTTTGACTGTGCTGTATGTCAGATTTATAACAAAAAAATTATGCAGTACATTCGTAATTTTAGCATAAGGTAATCATCAAATGAGTCAAGACCTCAATACTATTTTATAGTACTAATTCATTCTATTAGTTCTGATGTTTACCACATTGGTAAAGTACAAAGTATTTTCCCCCTACCCTGCTTGATGGTTTTATTCTTGTATGTTAAAAACATTAGCATGGTGTTTCAAAATCAGATAAGTACGAAATAGTTTATGTATTGTGTGGTGTTTCCTGGAACTGCAGGTTTGTTTCTGTTTAGGTAATGAACTTTTCTATGTATTCTCTTACAGGCTTGGGAAGGCAGGGCTTATGACTACTGTATGGAAAACCTTAGGAACATGGGTTTCCCTGTTGATGGACTTGCCTTTGATCCTGACCTGGTAATATGTTCTCTCTGGCAAGCTAAAGGCATATGGAAATCCATATTCTCTCCTTTTTGTTTAACTGATCTTTGCATTCTGTTATAAATTGTTCAGGTAATTAGAGGCCTTGTCATAGACAAAGAGAAAGGAAATTTGGTTAAAGCTGATCGATTTGGTTACATAAAAAGAGCCATGCATGGCACCAAAATGTTATCTACTCGAGCTGTGAGGTAAGTGTCATTGTATTTTCATTCCTGATAATGGAAACTTATCAAAACATACACCATTTTAGGATGACAGAAATCCCTCTTCCAACAATACCAATTTGGTCATTTTAGGTTTGCACATGAATCATCAACTATTCATTGGTTGGCTGTGCTGCTACACAGCCTTCAAATTGATATATGCTATGTATACATTATTAACAATCATGCATGCATGTTCATACACATTAATAGTTTAGTAGATGTCATTTATCAAAAACTGGAGAGTGCTACTTATCTTTATATGCAATGGAAGTGAGATGTATGGGAGAGAACTGGTGGACCTGCGAAAGGAGAGTCGATGGGAGTTTCTCAATACACTGTTTTCTGTGTCTGAAGCTGTGGCCTACATGCAGGTATGTTGTTATTGCTGGTGTAAACCTCAACTTTTGTTGGTGGAGATATATTCTGATATAATGTTATTTTGGCTTATGTATCTTCTTTTTATCTCTCCAATGGGTCATGGGTTTTGTTGCTCTCTTAAAGTTGAACAATGTTAGCAATGTCTTTCGAACCCTTGTCCATTCCCCCTTGTTAACTCTTTTAGAGGCCAACTAGGTAGTCCAAACTTCAAGAAGGTATCAGGGTCCAAATGGGATTGCTGAAATATTAAGATGTGAAATTAAAATATAAGGCAGCTCCTGTAAGCTGTAATTCTTGACAATAATATGACTAATCATAGTACCTACCTAATTTATAAGGTGTTAATGTACTATTTCTTTTTATGGTAAGGCTTCATTAATAATGTACTATTTCTTTCAGATGGTTGACAGATTGGATGATGGGACTATACCAGCAGATCTTGGCCCTCTCGATTATAAAGGACTATATAAGGTAATATGGGTGGGGCAAATGTTTCAGAACCATAAATGATATATTGACTATTAAGTTATTTTCTTTACCATTGCCACAACCTTCAGGCTGTTGGAAAAGCTCTTTTCTGGGCACATGTAGAAGGTCGCCTTAAGGTAAACACAGTCAAGCTGTTGTATTGGCCACTCTGAAGTTATAGTGTTGTGCTTCATTCACAACAAATGACATGAAATTTATGCAGAGCGAGATCATGTCTAAACCTGAACTTTTTGTGGAGCCTGATCCAGAATTACCTTTGGCACTTTTGGATCAGAAGGAGGTATTACTTGTAATGTGTTATATTTTGCATAACATATGTTGCCCTTCTACTCCTTATCAGTTGGCTACTTGAAACAGGCTGGTAAAAAACTTCTGCTAATTACCAACTCAGATTATCATTACACAGACAAAATGATGCGGCATTCTTTTAATAGATTCCTTCCCAATGATCTGGGTTGGCGAGATCTATTTGACATTGTAAGTTCGTGTACATTATTTCTTATTTTATTCTTGAATGAAATTTACAAAAAGTTCTTGACACTGGAGGAATGAAATACTCTATCTCCTCATCATTATTTTGCCCTAAACTAACAGCCTTGTCTTATTATGAAATAAATTTCCATAAATGGGTATGGTTGTTCATGGATAGGTAATAGTCTCAGCAAGAAAACCAGAGTTCTTCCAAACATCACACCCCATGTATGAAGTGGTCACAGGCGAGGGTCTTATGAGGCCATGCCTCAAGGCTCAAACTGGTAATTAGTAGTTTGTATGATCCTTATTTTGTGGCTCGTTTGCTTTGTCACTGTGTATGAAGTTTGAGATTCTTATTTTCTAAGAAAGAGAATGTCATCGTTCTAATTTTTTTATTTCATAAGTCAATATATAAATGAAGACTGTCGTTTTGAATACTGCTCTCAAATTTATTGAACTAAAATGACAGTATAGGGACAATACTGTTCCCAGATTTGGCAA
Organism: Phaseolus lunatus; assembly: GCA_013389735.1. Taxonomy (NCBI): domain Eukaryota; kingdom Viridiplantae; phylum Streptophyta; class Magnoliopsida; order Fabales; family Fabaceae; genus Phaseolus; species Phaseolus lunatus. The sequence goes on along the minus strand of CM023859.1, from coordinate 23,651,049 downwards.
TGAGAAATATGTTATTTTGAATACCCTTCAGACTTCCAAACATGGAATGCGAGCCATACAAATTTATTGAACTAAAAACACAATACTATTCCCAGATTTATTGACCTAAAAGGACAATAGGGTTTCAAAATGAGAAATACATTATTTTACAGTACATTTTGAGATTTACAAAATTGGAATGCTAGTAATAAAATTTGAGACAAGTGGACTTTTTAACAAAACCAAAAAGGTTATATATTTTTATTTCCCATTCCTTTCTCGACAAATAAATCTTTTACTGATAGTTTTTGGATCTGCTGTATAAAAGTGCAAAAGGGTTCAAATGAGAAATACACTATTTTGAAGTACATTTTTGAACTTCTAAAAATGGAATGCATCTGTTCCTGAAATACGTTTTTATTCATTTAACAGAACCAAAAAGATTAGATGTTTGGAGGCATTCCTTTCTTGAATACATCTGTTACTGTTAGCTTTTGGATTTGCTACTACCTCCTTTCCAGAAATGGGAATGGAAAATAAGTCGTAGATTGTAGACAATACAAAGAAATAAACACTAACATTTTTATGATGCATTAATATTTTATCGACCATTTAGTTCTGGATATTTTAGATTTAATGAGATTTGAAAAGAGTGATTGTATAACATTATTATGTGTCATGATAATATATAACTAAAATTCAAAATTGCTGGCATTTTTTTCCAAAATTTATCTTAATACTGCACATCCAATCATCATGTTGTTTTTCACTGAGAATAATTGAGCTGCTCATGTTACTACTGATGACCATGCTACTCCATCTTCTGCAGGTGGTTTGTATTCAGGGGGAAGTGCGCAAATGGTTGAAAATTCTCTAGGTGTTCATGGAGATGAGATATTGTATGTTGGCGACCATATTTACACTGATGTCAGTCAATCCAAAGTCCATTTGCGGTGGCGAACAGCATTGATTTGTCGAGAACTGGAAGAAGAGGTTAGTAATACCTACTTATGTTTGAATAATTTCTGACTAAAAAACTCCAGAATTTCATTTTTTCTCTCCCAATAAGAAAATAGTATGATTGCTTGTTAACTCAAATCTAAAATGCATTTAATGGCTTTCAATAATATATTGTATTTAACTGTATGTGTTTGTAAAGCAAATATTGTTAGTTAAGTCACATGTTAAGAATGTTGTCACTTATTCTTTTTCTGTTTTGTTAATGTTTGACGGATTCAAAGTAGTGCTCCTTGATTTCAGGAGTTAGGTATTTCCTTTCTTTAATCATTTATACGGTTTCTTTGCTTATTTTTAGGATCCAATCCTTGTTTCAGTTATGATTAAGGATCATGGACATTAGTATTTAACTTTTTGATCTATTTTAAAATAAATAGATTCTTCTAGTCTTTACTTGTAAAACTTTCTTTCTTTTTGATACCTTCTAAAAAGCAACCAACTTTAGTATGCATTCTCTGTAAAACACCAACAAATTTGTATCAGAGCTCTCTTTTTGAGGGATCTGTGAGGTTAGTAGAGTGCATCAATGGAAGAAGAGTTCTTTTCAGCAATGGCACCACCAATCTTTGATGGAGACAATTGGGAAGTATGTGTGGAAACCTACCTGGAAGCATTGGATCTATTGGAAGCTGTAGAATATGACTATGAAGAACCAGCCATCAAATGAAAAGAATTCATTTAGCAATCACCAAAAGGGCAAAGGAGAAGGCTTAAAGAAAACCTATTCACCTTGCCAACATTGTGGAAAGAAAGGCCATCCACCATTCAAATTTTTGGAGAAAATCTGACACCAAATGTTCCAAATGCAACCAACTTGGACATGAAGCAGTGATATGCAAAAACAAAAATCAGGTGAAAGAGGCAGATGCTCAAGTTGTTGATCAAGAAGAGGAAGATCAATTGTTCGTAGCCACTTGTTTCTCAAGCAGAGAATCAAGTGAAAGTTAATTGGTTGATAGTGGCTGCGCCCACCACAGGACACATGACAAGGAACTCTTCAAGGAATTGAGAATTACTAACATTGAAAGGGTGAGGATTGGAAATGGTGAACACCTGACAGTAAAAGGAAAAGGCATAGTAGCTATCACAAGCTATAAAGGTACAAAAACCATTACAAATGTTCTTTTTGTGCCAGAGATTGATCAAAATCTTTTTAGTGTTGGTCAATTGTTGGAAAAAGACTATAAAGTGATGTTTGAAAATAAACATTGTTTTATCAAAGATGTTGATGGAAGAGATTTGATTAAAGTTGAAGTGAAGGGAAAGAGTTTTGCTCTCAATCCAATGGAGGAGGAGCACATGGCCTTTGAATCCAAAGAAAGTGCCACTGAAATTTGGCACAAAAGACTCGGGCATTTTCATCATTGAGGACTACTTCAAATGCAATCAAAGAAACTGGTAGAAGGACTTTCTGATCTTGATGATGACCTCACCTATTGTCCAACATGCAAATTTGGGAAGCAACACAGGCAATCATTCCCTAAACAAGCTTGGAGAGCTTCGAAGAAATTGCAGCTCATTCACATTGATCTTTGTGGTCCTCAAAGAACTCCATCATTAAATGGTAACCTTTATTCTATAGCCTTCATTGATGATCTAACAAGAATGTGTTGGATTTTCTTTTTGAAACAAAAATCAGAAATTTCTGGTGTATTTATGAAATTCAAGGCCTGGGTGGAAAATGAAAGTGGTTGCATAATTCAGATTTTAAAATGGCAAGGAGTACACTTCATAAACTTTCAATCATTTTTGTGAGGAGGCAGAAATTGAGCATCAATTAACAGCCTACACTCTACAACAAAATGGAGTTAGTGAGAGGAGAAATAGATTTATAATGGAAATGACTTGTTGCATGCTTCTTGAGAAGAATCTCCAAAGAAGAAATTTTGGGCGGAAGCAGCAAACACTTATGTGTTTTTACAAAATTGAATTTCAACAAAGGCAGTGAAAGATCAGACACCATTTGAAGCTTGGTATGGATACAAACCATCTCTAAAATTTCTTAAAGTGTTTGGCTGCCTGTGTTTCACTTATATTCCACAAATCAAACGTGACAAGCTTGACAAGAAGGCACTGTATGGCCTGAAACAAGCTCCAAGGGCCTGGTACAATAGAATAGTTGATCACCTAATTAGTCTTGGGTTTGAGAAAAGTTTATATGAACTTACTCTATATGTCAAGCATGATGATGCAGACATTCTAATCATCTTTCTTTATGCAAATGATTTGTTAGTTACTGGGAATAATCTTGATCAGGTTAATCAGTTCAAGTTGAAAATGAAGAAGGTCTTCAAAATAACAGACCTTGGCCTGATGACTTACTTTCTTGGGATGGAAATTGAGCAAAGTTAGGATGAAGTATTTATCTGTCAGAAAAAGTATGCAAAAGAAATACTTAAAAAGTTTCAGATGGAAGATTGTAAGGCAATGGGCACTCCCATGAATCAAAAGGAGAAGCTGGTGGTCAAAGAAGATGGATCTATTTGCCAAAGTCGATGAAGCATTCTTAATGCAGTAAGCATTCTGTCCAGATTCATGCATTGCCCAAACGAGACTCACTTGAGGCTGCAAAGAGAGTCATCAGATACATCAAGGGAACTTGGAACTTTGGAGTTAAGTTCTTGAAGCATGGGGAGTTCAAGTTAATTGGTTTCTCTGACAGTGATTGGGGAGGTTCAATTGATGACATGAAAAGTACATCTGGGTATTGTTTTAGCCTTGGATCAGGGATGTTTTCATGGAGCTCAAAGAAGTCAGAAACATACGCTCAATCCACTGCTGAGGCAGAATTTTTGCTGCATCGGCCACTGTGAATCAAGCTCTCTGGTTAAGGAAGATCTTGACGGATTTGAATCAGGAGCAAAAGCAAAGCACAGAGATTCTTGTTGCAATCTCTGTCAGTCCAATTTTTCAAGGCAAAACTAAGCACTTTAATATCAAGTTATTCTTTGTAAGAGAAGTGCAGAAGAATGGTGATGTGTCTCTTTGTTACTGAAAATCAAGTTGCAGATATCCTCGCCAAACCATTGTCACTTCGTAAGTTCGAAAGCTTTAGGAAGAAACTTAGAGTTTGCAGCATCTAAACAAGGAGGAGTGTTAAGTCACATGTTTAAGAATGATGCCACTTATTCTTTTTCTGTTTTGTGAATGTTTGACTGATTCAAAGTAGTGCTCCTTGATTTCAAGAGTTAGTTATTTCCTTTCTTTAATCATGTATCTGGTTTCTTTGCTTATTTTTAGAATCCAATCCTTGTTTCTGTTATGATTAAGGATCATGGATATTAGTATTTAAGTTTTGAAGTATTTTAAATTAAATAGGTTCTTCCAGTCTTCAAGTCTTTACTTGTAAAACTTTCATTCTCTTCAATACCTTCTAAAAAGCAACCAACTTTAGTGTGCATTTTCTGTAAAACACCAACAAATATGATGCCATGACTAGATAGATACAACTAAGAAATATCCTTGTGCTTTGTAAATGTTGAAACTGCAGTACAATGCCTTGATTGGTAGCCGGAGTTATAGAGAATCATTGGTGGAGCTTATAAATCAAAAGGAGGTTGTAGGGGATCTCTTTAACCAACTTCGGCTGGCTCTGCAGAGGCGAACGAGAGACCGTCCTGCTCAGGTAAGTTTTGATCATATAATCCTATTATTTTCTATGCCTTGTTTGCTGTAATGGAAATACCTCTTGCAATTGTTGGTGATACGAAAAGCATCAGGCACTTAGGAATTTTCTTTTGCATTCGTGTGATAAAACTTAATACCCACCCTTGGTCAACCTTTGACTGCTATTAGTTTGTTGCCTATAGTCTTATTCTAAAGATAATCATTCAACGCTATTCCCACACATCTCAGTTATTAATGCTAGTTTGTTATAAACTTTGACATTATTAGCCTAATTATTAACCTTCTTTTCATATATTGAAGCTTTTTGTTAATGCTTCAACTATGACTCTTGTGCCTAAACAACTCAGAAAACTTACATTGAGCATACCTTTTTATTATTATTTTATGAAGTTACCCAGATAAGGCTACATATACTGTTGGCCTGTTGCTTCAGTACTGATTGTAATATTTTCTATCTTCTTAAAAGACCCTTGCAGCAACTAACATGAATGATGAAGACCTCACCGATAGCATGCAAAAGCTACTTATTGTTATGCAAAGACTGGATAAGAAAATTGCTCCAATGCTGGAGGCTGACGGGGAGCTCTTCAATTCAAGGTAAGTTTAGAGGATAAAAAAAAGTATTCGATCTGTACTTGATATTATTAGAAAGACCAAAGATCCTCTGTTACGATAGCAAACCTTCAACCCCCTTCCCCTCTGGTTTACTTCTCTTTCTGTGGGATCCACAGTGAACATGAACATACTATAGACCATTACAATATCCTGGTTTTTGCGCTTTTTAAAAGTTGCTATATGGTTTAGGGGAGAGTATTCTTTACATAACAATTTGGATGCTGCTTGTCTTGCTTTTGGTTTTTTTACCATTTGCATTTGTTATTAACTTGGTGTATATAACTGCATTAGGTGGGGTTTTCTATCTCGTGCTGGACTGTGGGATAAAAGCCACTTGATGAGACAAATTGAGAAGTATGTGCTTGCTTTTTGATGCCCCGGATCTCTATTTCATCTTATTTCTCTTTTGATGTTGAACTTTTTAAATTTATGACAGATATGCCGACATATACACATCTAGGGTGTCAAACTTTCTGTATTATACGCCCTTCATGTATTTCCGCTCTCAGGAACAGGTATTCTGATAACTATTTTTTCATCATTTATTGTCATAAAAAGCATAATGTTATTGAATTCTCTGGACTTAAACTGACCTTGTTATGTTTGTCTGTGTTTTACAGAACCTTGCGCATGACTCGTACACATACTATTGTTCACAACTTAATAATGAGCATTCTTCCTAGGGTATAATGGTGGAAAGCGGAGGATAATTAGAAGGAATAAGAGTCTGCTGTTGACACTATGAGCAGATGTTCATTGTGATGGTATTTGATGCTGTGATGTTCATGAAGGACATCAGTACAAGTAGTGTTATAGGACAACAGTGTCCCAATCAAAAAATGCTGAGGATTCTGTTTCCAGCTTGCTTGTTTTACAAGTTTACACACATTCTGACATCTTATACAATCCATTGCTTTGGTATCATCGGTAGTTGTTAGTTATGAATAACTAACCATTTATGGTTATCCGTTACTTATTTGTGTTATTCGAATATAGGTAGATATATATTTTTAACTATATTTAATTGTGAACACAGTCTTTAGGCTAGACTCACTCACTCAATTCATTCATAGTAGACAATTAATTTAAAAAATAAAATAATTTATTTTTATATATTATTTATTTTCAAATATAATTTTTTATATACTAAAAATTTATAATAATTTTTATTTTAGTTTATTTTTTTAATTGAAATTTAATTTTAAAAAAGTTATTTTTTTTATGTGATTTGATTTTTATTTTGTAGGATCACTGTTGTCTTGCTATCATCGTTGCCGCAAATATAATATTGTCGCTACCTCCACTGGCAACACAGCAGTCACCATTATCTTTGTTAACATCATTAGATTGTCACCACCATTAAATTAATTTCAATTTCAATAAGATGAAAAAGAAAATGTTAACTTATTTTGAAACTAAATTGGAAAAAAAAATCCTAAAATCTGCTTACAATTTTTAAAAAATTTAAACTTACAACAGCAAAATTAATTGATTTAATAATAACATAAATCAAAATGAGCTGTGGTTGCAATGCCAGATTGTATGGTCCGAAAGGAACAAAGCAAAGAGAGAAAAAAAAAAAAAAAAAAAAGCCTTCCAAGGTGAAAAACGGCTGGTGCAACGAATGGAGTATAAAACAGAAGAAGAAAGAAACACTAAAATGCTCTTTCAAAGCAATGCGGCTGGACAAAGGAATGCCGCTGGAGAACCAGTATAGGGGTGCTGTGGCTGGAGAACCAGTATAGGGGTGCCGTGGCTGGAGCTGGAGAAGAGGGAAGGGGATACGGGAGTGTGACGTTGTGACAAAATTAGGGTATTTAAAATTTTTAAAAAGGGTATTCACATTTAATATGGAGGTGCAGGATGAAGGTATGGAGGTGGAGGTAGAATTTGTCCTAAAATATATGTAGTAAATACACGTGGCTGCACTGAACTACATATTTGAATTAAACAAAGACAGTACTTCAATAAAATTACATCTTTTAAAAATCCTTAAAATCTGAATGTAAAAAGCACAGTCCTAAGGTCATTATTATTACCAAAAAACCTTAGACTGTTTGCTTTGATGTCTATCACAAAAAGAATGGAATCTTGCATTTCCTTATGGTATGATACCTGCCAAAACTGTTCGCAGGACACCCTGGTGGAGGCAATAGGTGACTTTCATTGTAGTTGATAGAAACAAGACACAGGCCATGAGGAGGAGCAGACAATGAGTATTTTGCAAGCTCTTTGCGATCTCGACTTTCCAGAATATGTGCAACAATGTCAGGAGGGATAGCTTCCCTGCCAATTTGAAGCAACAAAGCCACCTGAAAAGCAAACAGAAATATTCATTGCAAAAGTGGAACAACTATTAAGTAATTTTGAAATTGCTGAGTAATCTTTTACATTAATTAGGAACAAGACTATTTACCATGTTTCGGACTTGTCTATACAAGAAACCTGTGCCTTCAACCTCAAATTGCAAAAGAGCTCCCTAATCAAGGATTTTGAAGTAATCAGTCTTTTCGAGCTTAAAAGTCTTCACAGAAAATAAAGAAAGAAAAGGTACAAAGAGGGTAATAGACTGCAAAATACTTCAATGGTAGAACTAGTAACGTACCCTTTCTTTCAAATCAAATCGGAATATATGCTTCACTGGATCTGGCACCCGATCATTGTGGGATGAATTGGCAAAGGCCGAGAAATCATGCTTCCCAACAAAATATTTTGCAGCTTCTTTCATAACAGCGCTATTGAGTTTATATATACTATGGTAAGCAAAATGCCGCTGGAAGGGATCCATGATGCTATCATTGTATATCTTGTAATGGTAAATCTTACTTTTGACAGAAAATCGAGCATGGAATTCAGCTGATGCAGGGCTGATCTCTCTAACTCGGATATCAGAAGGAAGAAGGCCATTCAAAGCTGCATGAATTTCTTCTATATTGTCATAGTTAAAAGGTGTAAAAAAATGAGCAACCTGCAGTAGAAAGCTCTTCCGAGTCATAAATTTACGATATTTATTAGTTGAAAGTTGAAGCCACACAAAAGAAACAAAACCAGACCTGACCCCAAGCATGGACTCCTGCATCAGTCCTGCTCGCACCAACCAAACTGAGATCCTTTCTTTGAAGCTTTGTTGCTTGAGTTAAAGCTTTCTCCAGAGTGCATTGTACAGTAGGGGGAGACTGTTGATATTGCCAGCCTGAAATATGATCATCATTCAAGGGTTAAAGGAAAGAGCTCAATTATTAAACTATATATTTACTTATTAATACTGGAAAAGTGCACCTTTCTATATGGCCTTAAGACAAAAGGAATTGTTATCCTCTGGAAGTTCAAGAAAACCCCCCATTTCAGTCCTTAAAATTGTAAATATCTGTCACTTTCATCATTAGCCAAGCATCATTAACTACAGTATTTTCTTTCGGGTGCAAAATGACATTGGAAAATTAAGATGCTTACTCCTTAAAGTGCATTGCATATATGGAATTTATAAATTTCTGACCTCACTCATGACTATAATCACAATGCCAGGTATAATGAGATCACCCTAGAACGATAAATACAATGTTTAAAATTCTCCAAAGCAACTGAAAACTGAATGTATGCAACAATGCAAACATCTTAATAAACAAAGCAGTTTCATTGACACTTTGTATGTACAAAAACAATAGAATGAAAAGATAAATTAAACAAGCACTCAAAGCATGAAATTCAGAAACAAATATAAGTGCCAAGTGAAGCAACAAGCCCAGATAGTAAAGATAACGACCCAAGTGGAAATGTTTGAGAAAGTTGAAGGCTTTATAGATGAAATGGAATGGGCAGAGTGCGAAAATGAAAAGAGAAGGAAACCTGAGTATCGGGTTCCTTCGTAAGCCAAAACCAGGCGCCACTTATACCCATCTTCAATGGGCTTCACCCCATGTTCCAGTTCCACAGAAGCAGTGGAATTCATCTAAAATCCAGAAAAAGAAAAGAAAAACAATGTTATGATGACACAAAAGGGAAGAAGATGTGAAAAGGGAAAGAGGGAAGAGAAAATAGTGTTACCAAAGGGAGGAAAGTTGGAGATGAAGATGGAGCAAGCAGTGCTCCTATTGCATAACTCATTTCACAAAATCAACTCCCCTTTCTTCTTTATCCATTTTAATTTTTGTGAATACCAACTTTTAAAACAATCAATGTCTTTGAAAGTTGAAGGAACATACACCCAATCTGCTCAACTTTTGATTCCCAAATATGTTTATAAAAATAATATAAAATAAATATTTTTTATAATTATAGACAGCTTTTTATTTTAGATAGTTAATTGAATTTAAAAAGTTATTTACTTAAAAGGTAAATATATTAAAAAATAAAATATTATAATAATTATTAAAAAAAGTTATATATAATTTGAAGGTAATTTTTATTTATTATAAGTAATTTATTTAAATAATAAAATTAATTATATAAATAAAAAATAAAATTGATAATAAATTGTTTACATGCTTATAAAATAATCATAAAAAAGAATCGTCCTTATTAATAGTTATTTAAATAATAAAATTAATAAATAAATTGTATTAACAAAAATAAAATTTGTACCAAATTATGTATACTAAAATTCCTTACAAAATACTCATTAACAGAAGGAATCATTTTTATTAATAGTTATTTAAATAAGAAAATAAGTTATATAGATAAAAGTAAAATTTGTAATAAAGTGTGTAGATAACAAGCGTTACAAAATAATCTTTACTAATAATTATAGTTATTTAAATAATAAAATTAATAAAATAAAATATTGATAATAAAATATATATGCAAGCAGTCTTACAACAGTTATAAAGACTTTATTAATTAATAAAAATTAGAAAGGTATATCTTTTAGAAAGATAGATAATTTGACAAATACGTCTAGTTGAATACTAATTAAGAAATTAAGAAATAATTCTTCTATTGAGATGTGAGAAAATATGTTTCTTTATGATTTTTAATACATTCTTGTATAATTTTCAATATATTTTTTAATTCATTAATTTAATTAAGTTAATAAAACCTAAACAACTAATATTGCACTATGATCATTCATCCATAATTAATAGGCAATTGCGCAATATGAAAAATGGTAAGTTGATAAACTTTGATCAAATGTGTTCTATTTATTGGCCAATCTCAACATTACATAAGCAAACTCTATCTAATAATAGGTTAAAAAAACTCATAATTAGCTTACATTAAGTTAAGTATGTCCCTTTGGACTAATTGAATCAATACATTAGCAAAAACCTTTAGGTTTTTTCATCTCAATAATTTTCAACTACACCTCTTCAAATTCTTTTCAACCAAGTTATCCCACCACTTTAAGAACAATTTTGTCAATTATATAAAAAAAAAATAGCAATAGTAATAAAAAATTATATAAGAGATATAATATAAGTATTAAATTTGTATTTAGTAGAAATAATAAATTTAACTAACTGATTACCTTATTTATATTTTATAAATTATATGTCATTTACATTAAGAGGATAAAATAAGCGATTGTGAAATAAATGCATATTTATATACGCCTAAAATAAAAATATATAATTTTAGATTCTAAATTTATTCAATGTTAATCTAATAATGATAATTGGCAATCGTATTTTTTACATGAGAAGTATGCAATCTAAAACCTCCATCTTTTTTATTATTTTAAAAGTGTCAATGAGTTTTGAGATAATCTCAAATAAAAATATGTTGTGTACTCATTGTCAAAATTGGTCATCATATAAGCATGTGTTATCTTATTATAAAATGATCTTTTTATATTAATTGATTATTTATTAGTATTTACATATATAATTGTCACCAACATAAAAAAATGAAATAGATTGTACATTAGTTCGATAAGCAATGTAATATGTATAAATATTATAAAAGTTGTAAATACTCATAGATGTCACATCTCTTGACCAGAAAAAAAATTTAAAAAAAAAGTTAATGTAATATGTTCCATTTAAGTAAAAGTTAAACACTTTTGTAACTTGAAGATACATATTACATTAGTTTTGAGCAGTATGTATAATATGATTGTTATTTAATTAAAAATTACGAATAGACAACTTTTTTTAATAATATTTTTAAAAATAACATAATTATAGTATAATTTTATAATAAATATAAATGTATATTAATACTTTAACTATTCATAATATATTAAAAAATATTAAAGTTTTGTATAATAATAATTAAGAGTTATATATCAAATAAAGAACTATTTATATTTTATATATCATAGAATATTAAAATTAAGTTCTTCTAACATTCTAAAAATTATCTTCCAAAATTTTTTGGAACAACTCTTACTGAAAATGTTTTGTTTCTATTCTTATGACATGTACATTTGAAAGAAAAATACAAAAAAGAGTGAGATCTTTGTAAATCTTACATGTCAATCTTAATAAATTTAACATACAATATAAACAATGGGAGTAAGTGACTTTATCTATAACCATAAGACTCAATATCATTTTATCAAACATAATGGATCCATATTTCATTTATAATTATTCACTATGAACATCAAAAGTTATTTGGGAAGTGATTAGGTAGTTAAGTCTTTATCATTAAAAATATTGGTACACTTATAATTATTTTTCTTGTGAATACTGTCAATTTATCAGCCAATAAAAGAGATACAAACTCATTACCTAACTTTGGCGATGAGCATTTATCAAAAAGTCATAAGTTTGGCCTATAAATATCCTAGTTTAAGACATTATTTTAAACTATTCAGATATTCACTTATTTGATAAATACCTTATTAGAACTTACCATGGTCCTGTCTTTCATCCCGCAATATACAAAATTGTGACTTCTCAAACACAAAAACTTATACAATAGCCTATAAATATCTTAGTCCAAGGCGTTATTTTGGACTATTCAAATATTCACCTACTTGGTAAATACTTTCTTAAAACCCACATAGTCCATGCCTTTCATCATTCAATTACCAAATTGTGACTTCCCAAACATAGATACTCATACATTAGCCCGATCTCAACTCATTGCAATGAAATCTATGACTTTTTTTAACAAACATACTCTTGACATATTTGATGATCATATTTGTAATGTGTATTAAGATATGTCATATTTGTTTTAACTAATAATTTGTACACATCATTCAAACATATAGAAAAGTATAAAAATAATAATATAGCATATAAGTAACTTCATTTTATCCAAGTTCATTAAACAATATTTAATTTTACTTTTACTTTATGTACCGACCAGTCCTCGAACACCGAGAATAGCTAGTAACGGTGAGCCACGTGCGCTGGGTCCCACGGCATGGGCCAAAGCCATGTGGGTTGGGTCTCACGAGTAGCATGGACTAGTGGGCTGATTAGTCATTAGCATGTCGACCACCAGAGTGAAACAATGTGTACTCGTCACACAACAGGGCGATGAGTCCTCGGTAACAGAGTGAGACGATGTGACATCGGTCTTGGGTATTTTGAACAGCTGAACTAGATCATGGAAGGTGGGTCCCGAGAACAATACCAGTTATCAGTAAAATGCCCAGAGGTAGGGAGAAGTCTAGGTCACGAAGCATCCATGCGTGTGGCACGGAAAACACAGTTAGGTGCAGAGTCTTGAAGGGTTTGAGTGCTCGTCAGGATTAGGTTTTCCAAGTGAAGCTACATGCATGACACGTGAATAGTGAGGGCACTCCTAGGATAGATGGCCGCAGAAACTAGGTGCACGAGGGGGTACACAAGTGGCCATCCTGTTAGAATTTGCACTCCAGTTAAGGGAACGTGACGTGCCAGATTACTCTCAGATTGAGTGATAGCGGTGCAGAGGAAACCCTTGACTATATAAAGGGTAGTAAAACACTTTACAAAGGTACACAATTTTGAGACTAAAATTGATATATTATACACTTGGTGTGCTTGCCCCAATATTGGTGCTCTTAAGCGTCGGAGTGCAAACGGCCTCTAGGGTGCCCCTTCTATCTTTGCAGATGCAGGTTGTTTCGATCCAGTGAAGCATTACCTAAGGAGAAGGAAGGAGGCGCGAGATTGTCGTAGAGTCAACCGACAGGAGAGTCAACCAGCAAGAATACTTTATTTTTATCATTATTTTATATGTTTCTTCGAATTATAAAAAGACTATGTTTAAAATATATAAAAGAAAATAAAATAAGAATCAAAGCAAGAATTTTAAATAAATAATTAGATATGGATCAATATATCACATACAAATAAAATAACAAAAATATAAATTGAAAAAGAGGATCATTGCGTAACTGGAGATAAATTAAATGACTTGATTACAAATTTAATAAAGATGATCAGTATGTAACTGGAGATACATTAATGACATAATTATATATTAATAAGGAAGACATGGAGATTAAATGACATAATTATAAATAAATAGGACTAGTGTGTAACTAAAGATAAATTAAATTATATAAATAAAATAAACAATCAGTAGTGCGTAATTAGAGATAAATTAAATGACACAAATATAAATAAATAAATTAAATCATTGTGTAACTGAAAATAAATTAAATCACATAAATATAAATAAATGAAATATATCTAGTGCATAAATGGAAATTAAATTAAATAATAGGAATAAAATTACAACAAATAAGTTAAAAAATGAAGAATTTATAAAGACATTTATCCTTGTTGGTAAAAAGGGATGAGAGATTTAACAACTTAATGTCAACAATATATTTCTTCGTGGTGATGTGAAGAGAAGATGTACATTATATTTCCACTTAACTTCTTTGTTGTAATCATAACAAGGTTCATCTACAAAAGTTATTGTATGGTATTGGCTTCACCTCTTTGTTGGTTTACGAATTTGTGGTTTTATTCAATCCAAGGCATAGTACACCCATCTCATATATGATATACTATGAGAAAACAAGCACAAAACATGTCAATACACTAAAAAAAAAAATAATAGGAATTAAAATTCACTCAAATTAAAAAACATTTCAATACATCTAAACCAAATTCATTCAAATTAAAATTCAAACAATCAACATTTATCAATGTTTACTTTTCAAATCATTCATACTACAATCCAAACACATTTAAAAACTTCTTCAACATCTACATTTCCAAATTTTCAAAGTCCATTATATTTGTACTTTCACAATCAATCTCAATCAACCCATTTAAATTTACTCAACAACAAAACCTACTAGAAAATTTGAACTTTGTAACCATGTTACTTTCACATCCAACTCTTCTAACCTAGGATTCTATTGAAATATATGTACTCACAAAAAACTCAAACTCCTAAAAAAATACAAGGATAATGTAATCTGCACCACAGAGTCTCGATCGATGAACAAAACATCATTAGGACCCTAAACTAACAAAGACAAATCATGAAACTATAATCACAACATGCAAACACATATACTAAGACAAATATTAAAACTCAAAATTGACTCAAAGAAAAATGAGTAAAATTGAACTTATTGTAACTAAATTCTAATTTGACAGTTTTGTTCTATTCACCGTCAAGAGTTGGAGTCTAGTGATGACCTCAGATCATAAATCTGATTAAGGAAGCGGTGGTTTAGGGTTTAGTATTTAGGATGGTGGTTTAGAGAAAATAGAAGAAAAAAACAAAAAAAATTTAGAGAGATATAATAATTATATTAAAATTAGACTTGAATAATAATTTATTTATTTATATATATATATATATATATTTCATTCTAATAATAAAATATTCAAATACCATTTTAATTATATCATTTATACTTTAGAACTATTTTCTAAGTCTTTATTATAAATAACTAATATAAACTAAACTAATTTATTGATTATTCTTTTAAAATTTATAAAAATTATCTAGTTTGCATTTATTTATAAACTATCAATAAAAATTTAATAGAATTTAATATTATGAGAGGTTATTAAAAAAAGATTGAACTTTTTTTTTTTTTTTTATGGGTTTTCGATTATTGAATCGTCAACTAACTTCATTGACGCTAATCCAACAATGAGGAATTCAACATAAGAAATTTCTTATTACATGTAAAAGACTTAACTATTTAAAATGTAATAAAAATACAAATAAATTAAATGTATAGTTTAAAAATTTAAAATAAAATTACAATTTCAACATTTTGTCTTCTAAACTATATCCACTTGTATGGGTCAAATCCATTTGAAATAATTTATGATTTCAATGAAAAAAATTCAGTTTATGATTATTTTTAAAAGTGTCATGTTTTGAATTATAAAACAATTTTTTTTAAAGAAGTTATTGTTTTAGAGAAGAAAATATAAGAAACATAATTAATTTAATGTAAAATAAAGTGTGAAAAAGGGACAGGTGTTTGGGAGGAAAAGAAAGTGTTTGTATAAAAAAGGAAAAAAGTTGTGTTAGGGTAGAATGGTTGTAATAAAAAGAAGTAGAGTGGTGTTTTGTGGAAATCAAATCAGAAAGGTGAAAGTGAAGTGACATTGTCAATACGTCGTCGTAGAGTGAGACTTTAGACAATTTGGGGGTAAACAAGAACAGACCCTTCTCTCTCCGATTGCTTCCCTCTCGTCATCTCTGCAAACACCAACACCAACATCAACAATTGCACCCTCCATTCTGCATTTTAGGTTCTTATCTCTTCTTCTTCTTCTTCTCCGTCAGGGTTTTCTTCCTTTTTTTTCATTTCAATTGCATCCTTGCCACCTCTGTTCTGCTTTCTTCATATCAAAATAATATATTAGTTCACTGTTTTTTCATTTTCTACCAATCAACTTTTTCTCTCTCTAAATCATTGTTTTTCATTTGGGCAGTTCCTGTTATTTGTGTTAAAGAGATTGAATTTTTATCTAACCTTTCTATTGTAGACTATGTTGTGCTTGTTTAATGTGTTTCGCTTCTGAAATTTGATGCCAAACGTGACCGTGGATTCTGGGCAGTGAAATTTACTTGTTGGGCCCTTGCAGTATGGAGTTCAGAACGCTAAATGCAAGAACCTCTTTCACTGTTTATTATCATCTACCCAGATATTTTGACTTTATGAGTTATGACATTGACACTTGCATTTTGTCACTGGTATAGAAATAATAAGTATATCTTTGCTACTTGGCAGGCCATGACTACGAGGAAAGTTATTGCTATATGTCAATCAGGAGGTGAGTTTGTGACTGATAAGGATGGATCGTTGTCATACAGTGGAGGGGATGCGTATGCAATAGACATTGATCAACAGACAAATTTAAGTGATTTTAAGTCAGAGATGGCAGAAATGTTCAACTGCAACGTAAGTACGATGATTATCAAGTACTTCCTTCCTGGCAACAAGAAAACACTTATTACAGTGTCTAAAGACAAGGATTTGCAACGCATGGTCAGTTTCCTTGGGGATGTTAACACGGTTGATGTGTTTGTTATGTCAGAGGAAGGAGCTGCTCGAAATAACAATTCCAACATGCCTGGTAGTAGGTAGTTTTTCACAAGTTTTGTTTGTTTATCACTCATTCTTATATAGACTTTCCTTGATACGAATAGCCATTTATCATTTATATAGTTTGTTTTGGCCCATAAATGCAGAAGTTAGGATGTTAAAGAGTAGTGGATGCAGTGGCTGTGACCAAAAAAAGGATGGTCATAGGATATGTTAGAATCATATGCATTCACATGTGCAATTGAAAATCGTTTAGAACATTTGTTATTTCAGGTCAAGCAGGACAACTGTGTCCGAAGCAGTTGTTCCTGTCATTGCTCCTATTGATGTCATTGTTGATGCTGTCCAATGCATTGATCAATTAGAGGTTGATGTAGCCAATGATGTCTCTGCACGTTCTATTTGTTCTGGGGGTAATGATGACAATCATCGTAAAGCTGCACAGCAGTGGGAAAATACCATCACTGGTGTGGGCCAAAGGTTCAATAGTTTTAGTGAATTTCGTGAAGCATTGCATAAATACTCTATTGCTCATGGGTTTGCTTACAAATATAAGAAAAATGATAGTCATCGTGTCACTGTCAAATGTAAATGTCAAGGCTGTCCTTGGAGAATATATGCATCTAGGTTGTCTACCACTCAGTTGATTTGCATTAAGAAAATGCACTACAATCATACTTGTGAAGGATCTGCCGTTAAAGCTGGGTATCGAGCAACTAGGGGTTGGGTGGGAAGTATTATAAAAGAGAAATTGAAAGATTCACCCAATTACAAGCCAAAGGATATTGCTGATGACATAAAGCGGGAGTATGGGATTCAGTTAAATTATTCTCAAGCGTGGCGTGCAAAAGAAATTGCTAGAGAGCAGCTTCAAGGCTCCTATAAAGAGGCATATACACAGTTGCCATTTTTCTGTGAGAAGATAAAAGAAACCAATCCAGGGAGTTTTGCAACATTCACAACTAAAGAGGACTCAAGTTTCCATCGTCTCTTTGTAGCATTTCATGCCTCAATATCTGGTTTTCAGCTAGGCTGTCGCCCTCTCATTTTTCTTGACAGAACTCCTTTAAACTCAAAGTACCAAGGGGAATTATTGGCAGCAACTGCTGTGGATGGAAATGATGGCATTTTTCCTATAGCCTTTGCAGTTGTAGACACTGAGACTGAAGACAATTGGTGCTGGTTTCTGCAGGAACTGAAATTAGCGATATCGACGTCTGAGCAGATCACATTTGTTGCAGATTTTCAAAATGGCCTAAAAAGTTCATTGTCTGATATATTTGAAAAATGCTACCATAGCTATTGTTTACGTCACCTTGCTGAGAAATTGAACAAGGACTTAAAGGGACAATTTTCTCATGAGGCCAGACGTTTCATGATTAATGATTTTTATGCTGCTGCTTATGCCCCCAAATTGGATACTTTTGAACGTAGTATTGAGAATATTAAAGGTATTTCTCCGGAAGCCTATGATTGGGTAATCCAAAGTGAGCCAGAGCACTGGGCAAATGCATTCTTTAGTGGAGCAAGGTATAATCTCCTTTCATCAAATTTTGGACAGCAGTTCTACAGTTGGGTGTCAGAGGCACATGAGTTGCCGATTACTCAAATGATTGATGCATTACGAGGTAAGATGATGGAAACAATTTACACACGACGTGTAGAATCTAATCAATGGATTACAAAGTTGACACCATCAAAGGAGGAATTGCTCCAAAAGGAAACATTAGTTGCGCGTTCACTTCAAGTACTGTTCTCAGAAGGAAGCAGATTTGAGGTCCGTGGAGAATCTGTTGACATTGTTGATATTGATAATTGGGATTGCAGCTGCAAGGGGTGGCAACTTACTGGTGTCCCGTGCTGTCATGCCATTGCTGTCTTTGAATGTGTTGGTAGGAGTCCATATGAATATTGTTCAAGATACTTCACAGTTGAGAATTATCAATTAACATATGCAGAATCTATTCACCCAGTGCCAAATGTTGACAGACCACCTGTCCAGGGTGAATCCACTGCTTTAGTTATGGTAACCCCTCCACCAACTAAGCGCCCTCCAGGTCGGCCAAAAATAAAGCAAGTTGAATCGATAGACATAATTAAACGTCAGCTTCAGTGTAGTAAATGCAAGGGACTTGGCCACAATAGGAAGACGTGCAAAGTTTCATAGTATCACAATTCTTAACATAGTAAGCAGCCCTCTCTCTCCTTGTGCAAACACTTGGGTGTCTGTGTACAACGTATGACTTCTATGTATGTATTCTTGTTACCAAGCTAGATTTTTGCATAAAGTTGTTGGATTGGATTAATGGAGTTTTTAGACCTTTCTAACTTGTTATAATCTGTTGGGTTTGGACTTCTTTTAACACAAGTCCACTTCCACACACCTTCCAAAGCACCCAGACACTTCCAACTCAACATTTATGAGGAGGAAATCATTTCTCTTTCCCTGGAATGCTTGTCAGTGTTGAAAAACTCAAATACCAAAATGATTCCTATCTAGCGATAATTTTTTCAGAATTTATATATCATATCAGTGTCCTTGAATGACCGTTTTAGCGGTTCTACAGTGCTGTTGCATTGCAGAATGAATCCGTGACAGCAACTGTCCACTGTTGTGGCTGCAGTGGGTGTCATGGTCGGAGCATACTCTTGTCATCTCCAGCAAGACTCTGGCCAATTGAACTTGACTTAATATTATGCAAATTTTAATACACTTCTAGTTTATTTTCATATAACTTAATTTTTTACACATGTATAATTTATATATATCATTTTTCAACAGCTACATAAGTTCTGCATGTTTTGTGACGCCATCAGCCATATGACATTGTGCATATTTGGCTTTCCGCCATTTTCCGTGATACGCGATTGTATCATATTATATAAGAAGACTATAAAAAAATTTGATATTGTAGTTATCCCGATATCACGTATCTTGCTATAGCGTTTTTGGGACCGTCACTGCGAGCCTATATTTGGGATTTAAAACATGGTTCAGAATTCATTCAAAGAATATTTTAGTTTGAGTTTAGAAATTTTTAGTTCAACCTTAAATTTTCACAAAGCTGTTTAATATTTTTTTACCACATTTGAAAATCACATGTTTTAACAAAATGTTGGTTTAATTTGATGCCTCACAAATTATTCTAACTAGCCAATTGCTGTTGAATTTATAACTTTTACACATGTTCCTAATCAGGGATAGATTCTATCTGTTGGGTTGACATTATGATAGCCTTTATACCTCAACAATTAGAGGTCTTATTCTTTAGTAATGTCATACTCATACATTCTAATCTTTACATAATAGCATTTCGGATGTATATTCATACATATAAATGTTTAATGCTGCTTATTTGGAATTATATGATTATTTTAACCAGTAACTGATACAAGAAGTCTGAAACATTTGTGCCACAGGGAATCTTCTTTAATCACATTGGATATCTGTGAGCTATTTCCAACAACAGTAGAGAATTGAGATAGTAAGATACATTTTAGTGGCTGCATGGGATTTGGTTCGAATCTTCAAAATTCCTTTGCTGAGTATATAGAGATTATCAATTTGCCATATTAGTCAGTTTTTCTGTTGTTTTCTCCTGTCCAGTGTTATTTTGAGAGAACAAATTAGTTGGTCTTGAGGAGTAAATATATTTTTGTATACTATTTAGATAGAACAGAAACCAAGAGTTCCAGCTTAGGCTTTCTTTCCTTGTTACTATTTTCTGTTTATTTGATTTTATTTATTTAGTGGAATCTAGTTCTGGGTTGAAGGTATGCACTTAGAAGTTAATCTTGGCTTGTGTTTTTCTTATGGAGCCATCTTCATGACTGGTAGAAGACATTGTACCTGTAGAGATATATGTTGCACACAATACAAGTCTGCAAGAGTGCTTATATGAAATGTCTTTTGCAGGCCTGACTGAATGCCAAATTTATAGTTAGTGATTTTTTAAGGTGTATTCATAAATTTTCCTTCTCCCTTTCTCTGGGAAAACTAATCAAACTGATGTACATTTAAGTTCAGCCCCAAATATATATCATGAGGCGGCCTTACTCAATCCAATTCCCAAGGCCCTCGTGGTTATAACTGATTGAGCAAAATTTAGTAGTAGAATTGGTTTTGATGGGTTCTAGTGAACTTGTATTTCCTGTGCTTAAGTTTGTGTGCTGATAAGTTTGTGTGCTGATGTAATTATTGACAGTAATTATTGTTAGTAATAATATACATCTTAAATTTAATATTGAAGTATTTTAACCAAAGCCTGTTACTTTGCTCATTTATGAACTAAGATGAGTATTGTGAGTTTATAACCACGTTGAAGCTTTTAACCCTAATCTTAGTATGACTCCACAACGATATTGTACCTACTTTTAGTACCACATCAGTCTAACGTGATAAGTAAATCCTTTTTTTTTTTCGGATTTAGTTCTTTATATTCTTCTAAAATAGCCATAATTTTTTTTCATTAAATTCTTTCTGAAATATTAAGGAACGAGACACCTACCTAATCAAGGAAGAAATAGATGAAATGGGTTTATATTCTAAACTAGCAATAAGAGTAGCTTTCTTCATGCAATATATGAACAATGGTGTCTATCATGGGTAAAGAATATGGACACCTTGGAATATCAATCCCATCTTCAATTCTTGATAACTACAGTCCAACAAAATTGGCATAACTTATAAAGAAAACTAACCATAAATTTACCACGTTATCAATTTCATATTTCCATTGCATAGAGTAAAAAATATCCCATTTAATCAGAAGCTGGTGAAAGATAAAAATAGAGCAGTCAAGACATGACACATGTAGAAAAGGGAACAATCCATTCTTAGCTTTCCCAACCAAAGAATGATGTACGCCATGCAGAGTCCTGAAATATCTTAATGTGAATCTTCTTCTTCACAGAATTTGGAGTACTTTTCTGAATCCATCAAGTTGTTTAGTTCACCATTGTCACTCAGTTCAACTTTAATTATCCATCCATCTTTATAAGGGCTTGAGTTTACCTGTATGAAGAAACGTAGAACAGCATGAAAACACTTGGTGTTGAGAAAAAAAGAATTCAATACAATACTTCCGCACTACACATGCATAGTGATCCAAGATGTAGTATGTGAAAACTAACTACAGCAAGGAGAAAAAAATAGGTAATGAACATAAACTCAGCAGACACATCTTACCAACAAAACTCACCAAAGCAGGAGAGCTATTAAGCTCTTGATTCACTTCAATCACTTTTCCAGACACAGGAGAGTTAACATCACTAGTTGCCTTCACACTTTCAACTGCACCAAAACTATCTCCTTGTGTAACGGTGGCTCCCACTTCAGGCAATTCAACATACACAACATCACCCAAATGATCTTGGGCATGATCAGTGATGCCAACCATTGCAGAATTCCCATCAACTTTTACCCATTCGTGGGAATCAGCATACTTCAAATCTCTGACAACTGTAAGTATAACATGGAAGAAGCCAACACGGGTAGTTAAGTTAGAGAGATAGCTAAAAGTTAGCAAACTAAATCTCTGAAATCGTATACAAACATCATATATTCTCAATTTTAATGGATCTCATCCTAGTTTCCTTTATACATTTATTTTTCTCCCTTCTACTACGTACACTATGATTACCAGCTCAACCATTCTCATTCTCCAGTTTGATTATTGCAACTATTTGGACCAGCAAGGCCCACCAGGTTCAGAGTGCAACATAATTAGTAGGTGACAGATAATAGTGGCATGAAGAATGTGAAGCAGTAGCAAAAAGGTCAAAAAGTAATAAGAACAAATTGGATATTGTATTTTGTTGGCGCGTGGGTGGGTGGTGCACTTCCCTTCCCACCACCGCTTAGAAAGCTCCCTGTCATTAAAATATATAGCCAGTATAAAGGAAACAGTGGAAAAAGCAATGTGAACAGGGCCAACACATTAAGAGATCCCTATTATTATACACACACGAAAGATGTTAAGAAATGTGAATTTCCAATTCAGAAAATAAGAGATCAGGGCAGATTTAAAATGAGAGATTGAAGGAAGGAGATGGATAAGGATGAGAAGTGTAAGTGATGAATGAAAGAAAGAGAAATGAAAAAGAGATGAGATGACATGGGAGAGGAAAGAAGAAGGAGAAGGAGAGATGACCATTAGAAAAGGCTCTGTGACAGACAGAGATCCTCAGGTAAGAGACAGCTCTTGAAGCCCACAATTGCCTGCAAGCCATCTCTCTCTTCTCTTACTCTCTTTGAGTGTGTGTATGTATTGCTTCAACTCTTTCCTCTCATCACTCCAAGATGTCCATTTATTTATTTATATATTCAGGAGTTGAGGAAAGTTATATTTTTTTTTATTCCCTAAAAAATATCGTTTTTAATCAAGAAATTTATTTTTTGAGTAAATTACATTTTAATCCCTTTGCTCATTAAAAAACAAGTTAATAATTTATTTATTTATTTACTTATTTTATTTAATTTGATCACTTAATTAGTAAAAGTTAATTAAATAGTTATGAAAACAAAGTTGAATTGTGTTTTAGAAGGGTTGAATTCTCTTTTAGAAACTTTTGTCCACTTTCCACAAATATGATCTCATAGAAAATGCTTTCCACAAATATGATCTCATAGAAAATGTTTAATAGAGACGATAATTTTATAAATTAATTAATTAGTTAATGACAGTTGTGAGTGATGAAGCCTATCAACGAACCTATTTAATTTAATGAACATGCTTATTTAAAGAGGTTTTGGTTAATTGTAATATTTAAATTTTTTTTCCCTTTTCTTCTTTTTAGTATATTTAAAGATAATATGAAAAAAAAAAGGAAAGAATACACACTTTCAAATTTATATTGGTTTATTATGTTCATCAACTTCAATAAACAAGTATAAAATGAATATTTTTTTACACAAGTTACTCATAGTTTAACTGAATATCATTTGAACTCGTAGTCACTCATTACTAGTCCCATAAATATTCTTCACATAGGTTACTATAGGCTAAGATAAAAAAGTTGTGGAGTTGGTGATCAACTTATCATGTTGAAGCTTGTAGGAAAGGATAGTCATTTCAAGAAAATTTTTGTAGACTTTAATTACCCATTCTCTCTTGATTAGTTGATTAAACACAAACAATGTTCTTTTGTGAAGCTTTAGATATAATAAAGTTTAAGCAACATTTCAATACTATACAACGTGGTCTCTCACTCTCTTCTCCTTGAATTGTTTACAGGCTCTCAAGAAAGTGATTATTGTGAATTTGTTTCTATCCACTAAATTAGCTTTGAATTATTTTATGTCTTCTCCTTTCATCTAATAAGCTTGCTTGATTGGAATGCATTAAATTCACTTCGTATAACATTAAATGTTCTATTCTTTTTTACATAAATCTTCCCAATAACAGGATCAAGTTATCTTTTCTTAAACAATGTGTCCTGGCTTTATTTTTCCTACTTGTACATAGTCATATAAGGCATATATCATTTTGAGAGTTGTCAACGCTCAGTGATAGGATATTGCAAAAAAGAAGTAGCTTTAGCTCAGACTTTAACATAGTGTTTGGATTGGGGGTGACACTGTAGTTGAGGACAGATGAGTGGGTGTCACCCTCATTTGGATCAAGGGAAGGATGAGGGTGAGGGAGCGGGGGGAGAGAAAGTGACATAGTTCAATGGTCTTTTGAGGGTTCAAGAGAAAAGAGAGACGAGTGAAAAGAAAGTCACGTCATTTTGGTCAAAGACCATCAGGTCCTTCCTTTTGTTTACTTTTTTTTAGCGTGAATTGATTTTATAGTGCCTAATCAATTATCATTGCAAAATAACACAACCCATAATCGATATTTATAGAAAATAGTTGATAATTAATTAGGTTAAATACATAATCAATTATGTGTTGTTTTTTGGGAGCATAATCGATTATCTAATATGTGTAAATATGAGATTAATCGATTATGCTCTAACATAGTCAATTATGTTTGTTTTCTAACTGAATGCATAATCAATTATGCTTTTGAAATCTTTGACTAATCGATTAGGTAGTGTTTTTAAGATATAGGGTAGTCGATTATGTTCATATTCTTTTTTTCAGATTTTTTCAATTTGTGTTTTGCTTCATTTTTTTTAATAAATTTTGTTTAACATTATTTTAAATTGCAAATTTGTATATGTTTTTTGAAATTAATATTATTAATATAAATTAATTTTATCTTATTAATCAAAACTAGTTAAATACATTATTTAAAATTAGAAATATTAATACAGTAATAGAATTTATGTTATATTATTGATAATTGAATTCCTAAATTAAATATATTTATTATTGAGAATCTATTTGAATGAATTTTGAAATATCCATTTACTTTTTAAAATATATTAAATATATTTGAATATCCATTTAATTTTTAAAATATATTAATTTTTTAAATAATGATAATGAAAATTATGATCAATATTAATTTTTTATATAAATATATATATATACTTAATATATATATAACATAATATAAATTAAAAAATCATAAATAATTTTAAAATCATCTAAATACATTAGTTTACCAAAAAAATTAAGTTAAATTAATAAAATGAAAAATAATATTATATTTAAAATTTATTTATTTATTTTAATTTTATGTTATTTTATTTCTTCTTTATAATTGAAATTTTACGTTATTTTAATAAACTAAAATGTGTATAAAATTAAGTATTATTTATTTTATCTTTTTTTATACACAAAAATAAATTTGTAATCTTACATTTTATATAATTAAAATTTTTTTTATTAAATTTTCACATTTTCACTCTTCTACATCTCAACTTTTAACTTTCTAATCCAAACAAAGTATAAATGTAAATGACAATAACTTTTATCCAACTATATTATATAATATTAATAACTTTTCTTGAAAATTTAATTAGTACCCCTAACATATAACTTTAGTTTTATTAATCAAACTATTTATTTATAACTTAATTTAAATAAACATGCTCATGAAAAAAATATTCTTATCTAAAATAATATTTATAGAATCACAGCGTCTAAAGAAAAACTACATTTTCAATTTTCTTTTAGCTTGTCAATTGAATAAATTCATTATGTTGTAGTAATTAAGTCTTTTTTTAAACTAATAAAATTTTATATAAAAAATTATAAATTATTTATTTAAAATTTACACATAATTTCATATTAAAATACGTGAACAATTTATTTTATTATAATTGATTCACATAAGATAAATAATAATAAAAGTTAAGAAAAAAATGTATATACTAATAATATAAAAGTTCACATTACATTATAGTTAAAGTTGAAGAAATATGTGAGTCACAAATCTCATGATAAACAGTAACAGTGAACTATATAAACTTTCCCGCCACAAAACCCTCTCTTGTATGTAAACAGTAACAGTGAACTAAAGAAACACAACAGAACTAAATCCCTAATTTTCTCTCCCTTCAATGGCTTCCTAGAAACTCACCGATTACGAGCTCAAGCGACTCGACAACATACGCCGGAACGATGAGATGATGGCAGCGCTCAAACTCCATTCTAAAGCCATCCAACTCTCCAATTTCAAGCGTCAAAGGTACTCTTCTCTCTTCTGTCTCGTATTTCACTTTTTGTCTCGTTTTGTTTCCTGCATCGACAAATGTATCATGAACTTTCTTGAATAATTTATCATCGGAATTCATAGTGTTTTTTTTATTATTTTTAGTCTATTTATGACTACAACTTCATGAGTCTTGGTTCTGCTATTCTTATTCTGAGGGTTTATACTCTATGTTTTGTCTTCTCTGTTTTAAAGGGTTTTTCTTGATTTTATTTGCTCTTTATTGTTTAATGTTTTTGGACTTACCTAACTCTGAGCTAAACTGCGAACTTGTATCTTTACAATAGTATTTCAAAGTGTTTTTTGTAATCTTCGTCCCCTTGCTTTTTTGGATTTGTGAATGTACCTTATCGTTTCTTTACTTTGTCATGTCATCTTTTTAAGAAGATTAGTTTTCTCAAATCGCCATGCGTCTTCTTCAGCTTTTACATGAAGGATGTATGGATCTGGTTTTGGAAACAGTTGATGGAGATAGAGTTAAACTTTAGGTTTTATTATCTTTGCATTCATTATTTTCTTTGTTGTTATTCTTTTTGCTACTCTTGAGTCTTGTGGAATTGGTTTTCTTGTAAACAGGAACTATGAGTTTGAGAGGTTTTGACATTTGTGTTGTTAAGCCTTTGACTTTGATGATTTGTTTATCTTCTACTACTTGTGTTGCAGTGAGGACTTACTATGGATTTTGTTAGACTTACTCTGAAGCTTTAAATTTTATTATGTTTCCATTCACTATTTTTCTTATGTGCTCGATTTGGAATGTCTAGAGTCTCTCTTATTGGTTGGATAGTTGGAAGATACCTGTGTCTGTCATTGTGTCAAGAGCGATATGTCTAGGTCCTCCATCTTCTACCCAAATTGATTATAGTTTTCTTGAATTCATTGGCCTTACAGGGAAGCCAAGCAATGAAGTGGGAAGCCAAGCAATGCAGTATGGTGTAGGATGTGCAAATGGTGGGTGGAAATTCTATTATATAGTAAATGTTTATTTCACCTGTATATTGTTGTGTTCATCTGAATTAATTTTCAACTGGCTTAACTTGTTGGTTTGATTATAATCTTGGTTGTATTTTGATGGTGTGTGGTTCATAAGAGGCATCGTGGGATGAGCAAACTGGCTCAACTTGTTGGTTTGATTATAATCTTGGTTGTATTTTGATGGTGTGTGGTTCATAAGAGGCATTGTGGGATGAGCAAACTGGTTCAACTTGTTGGTTTGATTATAATCTTGGTTGTATTTTGATGGTGTGTGGTTCATAAGAGGCATCGTGGGATGAGCAAAATGGCTCAACTTGTTGGTTTGATTATAATCTTGGTTGTATTTTGATGGTGTGTGGTTCATAAGAGGCATTGTGGGATGAGCAAACTGGCTTAACTTGTTGGTTTGATTATAATCTTGGTTATATTTTGATGGTGTGTGGTTCATAAGAGGCATCATGGGATGAGCAAACTGGCTCAACTTGTTGGTTTGATTATAATCTTGGTTGTATTTTGATGATGTGTGGTTCATAAGAGGCATTGTGGGATGAGCAAACTGACTCAACTTGTTGGTTTGATTATAATCTTGGTTGTATTTTGATGGTGTGTGGTTCTTAAGAGGCATTGTGGGATGAGCAAACTGGCTCAACTTGTTGGTTTGATTATAATCTTGGTTGTATTTTGATGGTGTATGGTTCATAAGAGGCAAAGTGGGATGAGCAAATTGGCTCAACTTGTTGGTTTGATTATAATCTCAACTTGTTGGTTTGATTATAATCTTGATTTATTACTATGATCATTTAATTAGATCAGAATTGTAGTGGTTTTTATAAAATTATTCTTGGTTGTTATATTGTCTTTATTAGTTATTGTTGTAGGAAAAATAATCTAAAAATCATTTGTTGGCTAATGATTCTCTAACATTTTTTTTAATTCTATAGTAGTTACTTGCAAAAAAATGTTTTTGCTTTGACAATTTAGTTTTTTTTTTTCTATCTACTCTGATTAATTAAATATTTACTTTCATTATAATGTTGATGATGTGATTGATTTATTTTAATGTTGATTGTGATTCTATTTTATAAAATATTGTTTTATGGTAATCATTAATCAATTGCTTTGAATACACTCATTTAACATATTGCTGTATGACAAATCTTAAAGCCCCCTCTGTTGGTTACAGTTGCTCTTTATCAGAAAGGTTCCTGGGTTGTTCTGCGGGAAGTTCTAAAAGTAAATGATCGATGTGCTTTTGTCAGACGCAAGAATTATTAGTAAATTCATTTACGTGAATTTTGAGTATAATTCTCTATTTGATGATGACGAGTTTTGAACCTTTTGCATAAATTTCTTTGCACCTTTTCAGCTGGTGGCTGGCATTTCTTTTGCCTATAAACAATATGAAAAGCACAACGGCCAAGAAAAACCAGCACAACCTAAGTATTTTTTGAGTTTTCCTTCTATTATTTATATTTTATGGTATTGATCACCGACCATAAGGATTGAAATATGATTTTTTTTTTAGCTGCAGTAGTGTTTTGGATTAGTTGTATAACGTCGCATATTCATCTTATCAAGTTTCTATACTTCCTCTTATTAGCGATTATCGTTTCCTTCAATTTTTGGACTGTTTTCTCCAATTTTTTGGACTGTACAGGGTTTATTGTTTCCTTCAATTAAATTTGGTGTTCATGTTCATATTCCTTTTCAGCAAGTCCTGAGTCTCTGAGATTTCTTTTGGCGGTTGAGGAACTAGAGTTTAGAATGGTTGCACATCAGGATATCCTAATTTCTCAATTACTGGAAGGCAATATATATGTGGGGGCAGGTTTTGGAAACAGTGGATGGAGATCTGGTGAAACTTTAGATTTTATTATATTTGCATTCATTATTTTCTTTGATGGCTAAACTTGTGGATTGGGAGTTCTTGTAAACAGTCACGATGTGAGTATGAGAGGCTTTGGCATTTGTGTTGTTAGGCCTTCGATCCTGATGATTTGATCATCTGTTGCAGTGAAGACTTTATGGATATTTGTTAGCTAAGTACGTCAGATTATTGGAGTTACATTTCCATTCATTATTTTTCTTATATCCTTGATTTGGAATGGCTATAGTATCTCTTACTGGTTGAATAGTAGGAAGGCACATGTGACAGTAGTTGTGTGTCTAAGCAAGAGCAATAGTTGATCACCGAACATTATGATCATTGAAGTTACCCTTTACTAATCTATGGTAGTTTTTTTTATATGATATACAAGTACATCCATTTTTAATTGGATATCCTTTGTTAACAACAATCCTTTTGGAATAGGATTTGTTTTAGCATGCAAGTTCAACTTGAAACGACAGCTCATGATAACCTGATTTCTTCTGAGGTTCCAGCTTTTATTAGTTTTCATTTGGAGTATGAAAAAATATCATTGTGTTGATATATGCTCGTTTTAGTCTAGTTATCTTTTTCTCTTAGTTGTTTTTACAGGATAGGTATGAGGTTTTTGGATTATGAATGGTCTAAGTACCAACTGTGTATGTTATAAGTTTGAAATATGTGATGCGTTTGTCAGATATTTTCTAGGAATATACTTTTTATTGTTAGTTTTATTTTTGCATTGAATTACATAGATGTTTTGTAAATATGATCATTTGATTATAAAAGGATCACATTGAATCTTATAAAACTATTCATGATTGATGTATTGCCTTTAACAATTATTTTTGTTGAAAAAATAATCTAGAAGTCCTTATTTTATTGCTAGTTTTTTTTTTTTTTTTTGCATTTGAATTGTGATTTGTTTCTCTGCAGCAGGGTTTCTTAAATTTTTTATGTCTAGTTGTTGATTTCTTTGTGTTCATACCTTTTTTGCATGTAAGACTGGTTGAGGATTAAAATCTTCGAGTGTACATGAAAGACATGGATGTGAGGTAGGATATCTAAATACTGGATGGAAATCCTTGATGCGTCAGGTTTTGTTATCCTACATTTTTTGTTTTTATTTTGTGACTAGCTCTTTGATGACAGATGTCTACTTGAGTTTGGATGAAATTATTTATTTTATGTCAGATCTATCATATGTAACCGTTTATGTGCTTATGTTAGTTCGTTTTCAGCATGATTCCGGTTGAGGATTAAAAAATATAAATTTGAATATAGTTCTTGTTGATTATTGAAGTTTGCAATATGTGATGTGTTTGTCAGATATTTTCTTGGGATATATATATAGTTGCTAGTTTTATTTTTACATTGAATTACATAAATGTTTTATTAATATGATCATTTGATTATAGCAGAATTGTAGTGGTTTTTATATCATTATTCATGGTGGTTATAATTATTCATGGTTGTTATATTTCCTTTAATAGTTATTGTTGTTGGAAAAGTAATCTAGAAGTCCTTTGTTGGCTAGTGATTCTCTAACATTTGTTTTTTAATTTTATAGTAGTTACTTACAAAAAAAATTGTATTTTGCTTTCAGCAATTTTTTTTATAATGTATTTTTATAATGATTGCTAACTAAATATTTTCTTTCATTAGAATGTTGATGATCTGAATGATTTTGTCGATTGTGAATCTATTTTATAATTTTTTTTATGGTAATCATTAATCAATTGCTTTGCATGCATTCTTTGTAGGAAAAATCTTAAAGCCCTCTTTTGGCTACAAATGCTCTTTATTGTAATTCTATGATCTGCAGAAAGTTCTAAAACTCGGGGAAAAATTAAAATCACAATGTGTAAGCCGATTGAAGTGGAATTCTCTACATATTTCAATTGGCTAAATATCCTATTAGTTTTTAAGGGTCAAATAGATATGTTTGTCGTTCTTACATTTTCTTCAATTTTTTTCTAGGTTTTCTAATTTGAACCATAGGATTCCTAAATCTTAATTAAACTAGATAATTCAGAAATAGAATCCCAACTAAATAAATGGAAACTTCCCAAGTTAGAAATTTCCTCTCTCTACAAAACTAAAATCTCAGACATGTTTAAAAGCGAATATGTAATTAAAACTGTCGAAAAGGAAATCGATATAAAACAAACCCAAGAGTCTATACCCTTAATATCACGAGCTCTAATAACCGAACATATAAAAGATTACAAGTATTTACATATAGGATCGATTCAAATAGCCATTAAACCTCTGTTTAGGCAAGGAATCGATACTCCATTATTCGCAGTTTTAAGAGATAATAGGCCGAAAAATTTGAATGATCAGATTTTAGCCATCTTTGAAACCAATCTCCACGAAGGACCGGTTTATATTAATAATTACCCTAATTACTCGGTATCTCTTAAAAGCTTTCATGAAACTAATTATAATATCCTCTTAGATATTAAAATGAAGGACGATGGTTGGAATCCTAGAGCAATTCCTATAACTATAATATATCGTCTCTATTATAAAGTAATGAAAACCCAATTAGCTCCCCAAGCTTTATTAATATCCCCTAAAGACGAAACTACCTTATTATTGGTAAATCCAGAGAGGGTAAATGCCTCGGTCCCTCGGGTATTGAGACATGATGAGGTAACCAGTGGATTAAAATGGAGATTAGAAGATATTCTCCCTCCGGTTCCTCCTACCCCTAGCGAAGTAGACGCTATAACAGAATTTAAATCAGGAGCGGTAGAAATTACTTTTGCTCCTTTAAGAGAAAACTTAAGAAGAGTACGCTCTATGGCAAGATCTGAATTTAGTCTAAATAGACCATCCATAGATAGACGAAGTTTCTCAATACCTAGAGGATTGGTAATGCAGGGATTACACCCAGACCATACCATACCCACCCCTGAATTTGAGCCCGAAGAAACCCATTACACTTCGGCTCGATCACAAGATTCGCCAACTAAATCTGACTTTAGTCAATTAAACGTCATAAAAACCTTTGAAATTAATAAAAGATTGCTTCAAGAAAATTTCGCAAGTACTGCCAATAAAAAGAAAAAAGATTGGTTTTATAAAAATTTTAGCGACGAAGAACGGGCTAGAATAAGAGAAGAATACTATGACTTTATGAATACCGTCGAAATAAATATATTTTTCTTTGATTGGTTCGAACAGAATTATTTTCAAACAATAAAAGTCATAAAATCCGGAGAAAAAATATGGAAAACCGCTAAAGGAGAAGTCTCTAGTACTATACCCCCTTTAGAGGAAGTAAAATTCCCTAATATTGAAAATAAAGAAGTCATTGCCTCTCCCTTCAAAATGATAGGAGAAAAGAGAGAAATTCAAATAAAAGATATTCAAAATATTCATTCCCAATTAAATTATACTAACCAACTTTTACATCAAATGGCAAAAACCGAATCCGAATCAGAACCTAAAATTCTTAACAAACAATCGGAAAGATTGGGAAAATCTTTAATAAAACCATTTAAATTCTCTGAAGATGAATTAAAAGAATTAAAGATTGGAAGAGATGCAAATTCCGCACTAGATGAGATTAACAAAAGGTTAGATGAATTAAAAATTTCAAAAATAAATGTTCTTACTAAAGAAGACGAATCAATTAATAAAATAAATAGAGGGAAAGCCCCACAGACATTCCCGACTAGTAGAAATTTTTATAAGAGACCTACTCTTCCCGACATTCAGTTTGAAGAATGGGAATTAGAACACCCGTCTGCTTTCGACGGCAATGGGATAACCGAATGGAATATTGATGGTATGACCGACCATCAGATTCTTCGAAAAACACATGAATTAACAATGGCCGCTTCAGCCTATAGAGTAAGACATTCCGAAGAACAAACGATAAAACTAATAGTGGCCGGTTTTACTGGTATTTTAAAGGGTTGGTGGGATAATTATCTCAACTCAGAAAATAGATTATACATCACTACCTGTGTTAAAAATGAAGAGAATGGACAAATCCCCCTAATGGTAGAAACTTTGGTTACAACCATTATTCATAACTTTATCGGAGATCCAAAAATTTTCGATGAAAGAACTTCAATTCTTTTACATAATCTAAGGTGTCCCACGTTAGGAGATTTTAGATGGTATGTTGATAATTTTATGTCTATGGTATTAACACGGGAAGATTGTCGAGAGCCGTATTGGAAAGAACGCTTTGTAGCAGGATTACCTGTGGTCTTTGCGGAAAAAGTTAAAGAGAATCTCCAAACAGAATATCCAGATACGACCCTAAAAGATCTAACCTATGGAAGAATTAGTGCTATGGTTAAAAACACAGGAATAGCACTATGCAATGCTATGAAAATAGAAAATCGAATAAAGAAAAACCAACAATTAGGTATAAGAGAACTAGGAGATTTCTGTGCCCAATATGGTTATGAGAAAATAAATCCTCCGTCAAGTTCCAGAAGAAAAATGGGAAAACAAAAATTTCAGAAAAATATTCCTAGAAAACCCTGGAATAAAAGGAGCTCTACTAAAACCATCCCAAAACCTCAAAATAGTAGTCCAATACAAAACACAAATAAAGTAATATGTTTTAAATGTGGACGATATGGCCACTATAAAAAGGATTGCAGAGTAAAAGAAAAGATTAACCAGTTAGATATGAGTGAAGAATTAAGAGAACAAATAGCTAAGATTTTATTAGAATCCTCTGACGAAGAAGAGGAAATTATAGACGAAATAACTGAAGATTCAGAAGAAGAGTCAATAGGAGATTGCGACAAAGATAACTGTGGAGAAGAATGTAGTTGTCGCTATCAAATCAACGTAATATCCAGCGAGACAAAACGAGCTTTAGAAATGGTAGATCTAATAGAAAATCCCGAAGAAAAATTTCATTGGCTAACTAAGATAAAAAACGAGATTTTAGAAACCGAAGATCGAGAGCAAAAGAAAGATAAAGAAACTTTTACGGGCTATAACTTCACTAAAATCCTGCAACGAGCGAAACAGGAAGAAAGAAAAATAACCGTAAATGACCTTCATAGAGAAATAAAATCATTAAAAGAAGAAATACGTATAATAAAATTAGACCTAATAGAAGTACGGGAGTCAAAAGCAAGTCAAAGTTTTGTGGCTTCAACATCGGGCCAAGACGTTGTGGCTCAGGTAAAAGCCTATCAACAAAAATGGAAGGTAAAAATAACGTTAAAAATAAAAAACTCTTTTCATAAAGAGTTTACGGCCCTGATAGACTCTGGAGCCGATTTAAATTGTATACAAGAAGGATTAATACCTACTCAATACTATGAAAAAACTACTCAGCAACTCTGGTCTGCTAATAGTACAAAATTAGGAGTAGAATATAAACTAACAAATGCACAAATATGTAACAACGGAAAATGTTATAGAACGAATTTTATCCTTGCTAAAGAATTAAACGAAGATATAATTCTAGGAACCCCCTTTCTAACACAGATATACCCCTTTTCCGTAACAGAAAAAGGAATATCATCAGGAAATATATTATTCACTTTTCTAGATCCAAGAAAGGAAAAGGAAATAAAAACCTTAAAAACCCAGGAAGAAGATTTTATTAGTCTAATAAAAAATAAAGATTCACAAATAAAATTCTTGAAAAGAGAGTTGCAATATGAAAAAATCGAAAAGGATATAAAGGGTAATAAGGATAAACTAGAAAAAATCACAAATCAATTTAGAACAGAAGTATGCGCCGAGATTCCTACGGCCTTTTGGGATAGGAAAACTCACGAAGTAAGTCTCCCATATAATGATGATTTTAAAGAAATAAATATCCCTACTAAGGCAAAACCAGTTCAAATGAATCAAGAAACCCTGAGACTATGTAAAGAAGAAATTAAAAGGTTTTTAGATAAAAAATTAATAAGGCCAAGTAAATCGCCATGGAGTTGTGCGGCCTTCTATGTTAATAACGCTAATGAAAAAGAAAGAGGAGAACCTCGCATGGTAATAAACTATAAACCCCTTAACAATGTATTAAAATGGATAAGATATCCTTTACCAAATAAACAAGAATTAATTAAAAATTTATATAATGCGTTAATCTTTTCAAAATTCGATATGAAATCCGGCTATTATCAAATTAAGATAAATGAAAAGGATAAATATAAAACAGCCTTCGTAGTTCCCTTTGGACATTATGAATGGAACGTGATGCCTATGGGTTTAAAAATCGCTCCGTCAGAATTTCAAAACATAATGAATAATATATTATTACCATACTCCGATTTCGCAATAGTCTATCTAGATGATGTATTGATATACTCTAATTCTTTGGAACAACATTTAAAACATTTAAGAATCTTTAAAGATTTAGTAAAAAGGAATGGACTAGTAATATCTAGTAAGAAAATGACAATAGGCGAAACTAAAATTAGATTTTTAGGCCATGAAATATGGCAGGGAAAAATAACACCAATAACGAGGAGTATAGAGTTTGCAAAAAGATTCCCTAGTGAAATAACTAATAAAACTCAACTCCAAAGATTCTTAGGATGTTTAAATTATGTATCAGATTTTATCCCGGAAATAAGAATAGTAGCCAAACCTTTATATAAAAGGCTAAGAAAAAACCCAAAACCATGGGAAACAGAACATACTATGGCAGTAGAAAAAATCAAAACTTTAGTAAATAATCTTCCCTGTTTAGGAATCCAAAATCCTAAAGCGGAACTAATAGTCGAGACAGACGCCTCTGAATTAGGATTCGGAGGAATATTAAAACAAAAATTAAAAAATTATCCCGAACAAATTATAAAATATCATTCTGGAGCATGGAATGAAACACAACAAAAATATAGCACGGTTAAAAAGGAAATTCTTTCTATTGTTTTGTGTATAACAAAATTTCAAAATGATTTAATAAATAAACCATTTCTATTACGTATAGATTGCAAATCTGCTAAAGAGATTTTAGAAAAGGATGTTAAAAATATTGTTTCAAAACAGATTTTTGCCAGATGGCAAAGTATTTTGTCTTGTTTTGATTTTAAAATAGAATTTATAAAAGGAGTTAATAATTCCATCCCTGATTTTTTAACAAGGGAATTTTTGCAGGGAAATGACTGAGAAATCAAAATCCCGGGGCTTATCGCTAGACGATTTTGCCCCTCTGGCCTCTAAAAAGTTAATAGAGTCAGGGACAAGTTCGTCCACTGCCTCAAAACTCTCTAAAAAGATCGATGGAAGGATTCTTCCTCCTTCTATCGCGTCCCCTTCAAAATTCACTGTGTTAGGGACACTTCCCGACACATCAAAAGATTCCCCAGTGGATTCTGTTTTAAAAGAGTCATGTAAAACTTTGGCGGTCCTAGAACCCCATATGGAAGAGACTGATCCCTCTCAAATAATCCCTAAATATTTTGCTCCCCAATGGGCTTGGATTCCATGGGAGTCACTTAAAAAGACCAAAAGGTTTTATCAGTTAATACTAATAGACACCCGGTCCGCTGATATTACCCCCGTATACGATAAAGATCAAACAACCACTTGTTTTTCTAAATTACGAATTAAAAGGATTTTATCCGAGAAAGACTGGAATCAAAAACCTATAACAGAGAAAAGATTTTCAAGGGTTTTTGAGCCGGCCTCATTCACTTATTTTGACTACCAGCAAGCCTGGTATAATATTCTGTATGACCTTAATAACCGGCACTCTTGGTATATTTCATTTGATCATGTAAATGTATTAAGTACTGAGATTCCGGCTTGGTTCCAAGAATGGTTCTGTTGGGTAGGACCCACTAGAGCCATCCTCCCTCCACAAGTTTTAAAATATTACAATAATTACAAGGAGCTGAATCCGGACATGCCGGCTCATCTTAAATTAATAAATTTCTGTTGTAAAATGGGAGTTGGATGGATTGTTCAGCATATATACGAGATTCATCAACACAAGCCAATTCCTTTTCCCCGGCACCTGTGCTTAAAAATTAAAGTCTCTTGGTGGAAGAAGTTTGATGTAAAATTCCTAGACGAAAAATTTCGCCGATGGAAAAATGGTCCGCTGACATCCCCAAAAACACCAGAAAAGCAAGTAGTACAGAAAAAGCTTGCATCATTATCTAAAGGAAAGACTAAAGCAGAGTTAAGAGCAACACTGTTAGAGGCCTTATCCTCTCTCGGGTCGGATGACGAAGACGAAGAGAGTTGTTCTGATCCATTTTATCAGAACGAGGACGACTGCTATGGTCTAGACCTATAAAAGCTGCAGTTTTAAAAAGGTAAGGTGACAAGACGGCACTCAAAGCGCATCTTGGCACAAGCATCCAGATAAAGCTTAAAAGGTGACTCCACTATGACAACTAAAGGAATCTTTCACAAGCGTGGCAGACAAGAAGTGACTCCACTCTGAATAAAGAAACCCCTTGGCACAAGCATCCAGATAAAGCTTAAAAGGTGACTCCACTATGACAACTAAAGGAATCTTTCACAAGCGTGGCAGACAAGAAGTGACTCCACTCTGAATAAAGAAACCCCTCTGAATAATGTAAAAATTTTGAAATCCGCAGCTGAGCGAGAATTTGAAATCCGCCAGTTTGCAAGTTGTATAAATAGGACTAGGAATGCTTGAAAGGGGGCAGAACTTAGAACTTAAACCATCTTCATTCTAGAGCTAAGTTACTATCTCTTTACCATATTCTAAGTCTTGCTTTCAAAATTCGTGTAAACTCCCTATTCTGGAAATTTCTTCAGAATCTTGTAATACATGTCAGAAAATCCGCAATTTGCTTAATACTCTGTCTTTGTAAGTCTTTCTCTTACCATTCTCTTAATGTTTTCTTTAAATGAAACTGTTATGCACGCTTTTAATATTTTCCGCCTGGACTCTGGTATCAACTGGTATCAGAGCCATTAGCACTTAATCGGTGCTGGTGGCGACTGATCCGAGAGGATACCTGGGGACGCTTGGCTGGTGATTAATATATGATTTTTATTTTCCTGCACTATATTTCTGCTGTGTAATCTTTCCTGCTCCAATACTTAAGATAACCGTTTAATTAACCTTTTAACATAATGAGCCTTGGTTTGGTGAGGAGCGTTGGTCAGCCGGTAAGGGTGTTCCCGGTAGTAAGTCCTAGGGTAAGGCAGTGAAACCGTTGGTAAGCCTGGTGGTCCCGATCCAAGAACTAGACTCGTAAGTTATGTCTAGGCTAATTAAAATGTTGTCTAAAGGAAAGGAAAAGGAAGAAGAAATAGGAGAATCTAGTGAAGAAAATAATAATCATATATTACACCATGAGCTAAGAATCCCAGAAATAGAATCCCAACTAAATAAATGGAAACTTCCCAAGTTAGAAATTTCCTCTCTCTACAAAACTAAAATCTCAGACATGTTTAAAAGCGAATATGTAATTAAAACTGTCGAAAAGGAAATCGATATAAAACAAACCCAAGAGTCTATACCCTTAATATCACGAGCTCTAATAACCGAACATATAAAAGACTACAAGTATTTACATATAGGATCGATTCAAATAGCCATTAAACCTCTGTTTAGGCAAGGAATCGATACTCCATTATTCGCAGTTTTAAGAGATAATAGGCCGAAAAATTTGAATGATCAGATTTTAGCCATCTTTGAAACCAATCTCCACGAAGGACCGGTTTATATTAATAATTACCCTAATTACTCAGTATCTCTTAAAAGCTTTCATGAAACTAATTATAATATCCTCTTAGACATTAAAATGAAGGACGATGGTTGGAATCCTAGAGCGATTCCTATAACTATAATATATCGTCTCTATTATAAAGTAATGAAAACCCAATTAGCCCCCCAAGCTTTATTAATATCCCCTAAAGACGAAACTACCTTATTATTGGTAAATCCAGAAAGGGTAAATGCCTCGGTCCCTCGGGTATTGAGACATGATGAGGTAACCAGTGGATTAAAATGGAGATTAGAAGATATTCTCCCTCCGGTTCCTCCTACCCCTAGCGAAGTAGACGCTATAACAGAATTTAAATCAGGAGCGGTAGAAATTACTTTTGCTCCTTTAAGAGAAAACTTAAGAAGAGTACGCTCTATGGCAAGATCTGAATTTAGTCTAAATAGACCATCCATAGATAGACGAAGTTTCTCAATACCTAGAGGATTGGTAATGCAGGGATTACACCCAGACCATACCATACCCACCCCTGAATTTGAGCCCGAAGAAACCCATTACACTTCGGCTCGATCACAAGATTCGCCAACTAAATCTGACTTTAGTCAATTAAACGTTATAAAAACCTTTGAAATTAATAAAAGATTGCTTCAAGAAAATTTCGCAAGTACTGCCAATAAAAAGAAAAAAGATTGGTTTTATAAAAATTTTAGCGACGAAGAACGGGCTAGAATAAGAGAAGAATACTATGACTTTATGAATACCGTTGAAATAAATATATTTTTCTTTGATTGGTTCGAACAGAATTATTTTCAAACAATAAAAGTCATAAAATCCGGAGAAAAAATATGGAAAACCGCTAAAGGAGAAGTCTCTAGTACTATACCCCCTTTAGAGGAAGTAAAATTCCCTAATATTGAAAATAAAGAAGTCATTGCCTCTCCCTTTAAAATGATAGGAGAAAAGAGAGAAATTCAAATAAAAGATATTCAAAATATTCATTCCCAATTAAATTATACTAACCAACTTTTACATCAAATGGCAAAAACCGAATCCGAATCAGATCCTAAAATTCTTAACAAACAATCGGAAAGATTGGGAAAATCTTTAATAAAACCATTTAAATTCTCTGAAGATGAATTAAAAGAATTAAAGATTGGAAGAGATGCAAATTCCGCACTAGATGAGATTAACAAAAGGTTAGATGAATTAAAAATTTCAAAAATAAATGTTCTTACTAAAGAAGACGAATCAATTAATAAAATAAATAGAGGGAAAGCCCCACAGACATTCCCGACTAGTAGAAATTTTTATAAGAGACCTACTCTTCCCGACATTCAGTTTGAAGCAGTGTTATCACTTATCGGCCATGGCGTCGCCATGGCGGATTTCGGTGGCGGAATTCCTGACCACCGCCACAACAAGGCGGTGGCGAATCGGATTTCTCATGGCGGCCCATGGCGGCCGCTATTGCAATGGCGGAGTGGTAACGGATATCGGATATATCCAAAATATCGGAAAAAAATTGTGGCAGCGGCGGCAGCGGAGCTTGATGGAGCTGCGTGTGGCTGAAGAAGAAGAAGGGCTGCGGCGGCTGATGAAGAAGAAGGCTGCAGATGACCTAAACCTAATTTTTAGGAAATAAAAGTTTGGGCCAAAGGCCCATTTTAACTTAAACATAATAAAAAATTTTAAAATTTTAACAAAAGACTTTAAAGTTTTAAAACTTGAGTGTGGTGTGCGGCTGGGAAGACAACCCTAATTTAAACAACTGGCTTAACATTAGGCTTTTGGGCCTATTTTGGGCCCACATAAGTAATACCTATGCCATCACATAGCCACTATACCTTATTTCTCCCTGCCACCACTGACCGCCGCTCCTACCGCCGCTACCGCCGCCGCCGACCTCGCCGACTGTCGTTGCTGCCGCCGCCGACCGCCACTGACCACCATTATTTTGCATTTTTTGAAGTTATTTATATATACATATATTATATTACTTTCAACCGCTATGCTTCCGCCATAATCCGTTATGGGTTCCGTTATAACTCTATAAAGGGATTTTGGGGTCTCCGATATGATCCGTTATCCGATATCAATAACACTGGTTTGAAGAATGGGAATTAGAACACCCGTCTGCTTTCGACGGCAATGGGATAACCGAATGGAATATTGATGGTATGACCGACCATCAGATTCTTCGAAAAACACATGAATTAACAATGGCCGCTTCAGCCTATAGAGTAAGACATTCCGAAGAACAAACGATAAAACTAATAGTGGCCGGTTTTACTGGTATTTTAAAGGGTTGGTGGGATAATTATCTCAACTCAGAAAATAGATTATACATCACTACCTGTGTTAAAAATGAAGAGAATGGACAAATCCCCCTAATGGTAGAAACTTTGGTTACAGCCATTATTCATAACTTTATCGGAGATCCAAAAATTTTCGATGAAAGAACTTCAATTCTTTTACATAATCTAAGGTGTCCCACGTTAGGAGATTTTAGATGGTATGTTGATAATTTCATGTCTATGGTATTAACACGGGAAGATTGTCGAGAGCCGTATTGGAAAGAACGCTTTGTAGCAGGATTACCTGTGGTCTTTGCGGAAAAAGTTAAAGAGAATCTCCAAACAGAATATCCAGATACGACCCTAAAAGATCTAACCTATGGAAGAATTAGTGCTATGGTTAAAAACACAGGAATAGCACTATGCAATGCTATGAAAATAGAAAATCGAATAAAGAAAAACCAACAATTAGGTATAAGAGAACTAGGAGATTTCTGTGCCCAATATGGTTATGAGAAAATAAATCCTCCGTCAAGTTCCAGAAGAAAAATG
This sequence comes from Phaseolus lunatus, assembly GCA_013389735.1. NCBI lineage: Eukaryota > Viridiplantae > Streptophyta > Magnoliopsida > Fabales > Fabaceae > Phaseolus > Phaseolus lunatus. The sequence continues at coordinate 23,609,452 of CM023859.1, read as the reverse complement.
GGAAAACAAAAATTTCAGAAAAATATTCCTAGAAAACCCTGGAATAAAAGGAGCTCTACTAAAACCATCCCAAAACCTCAAAATAGTAGTCCAATACAAAACACAAATAAAGTAATATGTTTTAAATGTGGACGCTATGGCCACTATAAAAAGGATTGCAGAGTAAAAGAAAAGATTAACCAGTTAGATATGAGTGAAGAATTAAGAGAACAAATAGCTAAGATTTTATTAGAATCCTCTGACGAGGAAGAGGAAATTATAGACGAAATAACTGAAGATTCAGAAGAAGAGTCAATAGGAGATTGCGACAAAGATAACTGTGGAGAAGAATGTAGTTGTCGCTATCAAATCAACGTAATATCCAGCGAGACAAAACGAGCTTTAGAAATGGTAGATCTAATAGAAAATCCCGAAGAAAAATTTCATTGGCTAACTAAGATAAAAAACGAGATTTTAGAAACCGAAGATCGAGAGCAAAAGAAAGATAAAGAAACTTTTACGGGCTATAACTTCACTAAAATCCTGCAACGAGCGAAACAGGAAGAAAGAAAAATAACCGTAAATGACCTTCATAGAGAAATAAAATCATTAAAAGAAGAAATACGTATAATAAAATTAGACCTAATAGAAGTACGGGAGTCAAAAGCAAGTCAAAGTTTTGTGGCTTCAACATCGGGCCAAGACGTTGTGGCTCAGGTAAAAGCCTATCAACAAAAATGGAAGGTAAAAATAACGTTAAAAATAAAAAACTCTTTTCATAAAGAGTTTACGGCCCTGATAGACTCTGGAGCCGATTTAAATTGTATACAAGAAGGATTAATACCTACTCAATACTATGAAAAAACTACTCAGCAACTCTGGTCTGCTAATAGTACAAAATTAGGAGTAGAATATAAACTAACAAATGCACAAATATGTAACAACGGAAAATGTTATAGAACGAATTTTATCCTTGCTAAAGAATTAAACGAAGATATAATTCTAGGAACCCCCTTTCTAACACAGATATACCCCTTTTCCGTAACAGAAAAAGGAATATCATCAGGAAATATATTATTCACTTTTCTAGATCCAAGAAAGGAAAAGGAAATAAAAACCTTAAAAACCCAGGAAGAAGATTTTATTAGTCTAATAAAAAATAAAGATTCACAAATAAAATTCTTGAAAAGAGAGTTGCAATATGAAAAAATCGAAAAGGATATAAAGGGTAATAAGGATAAACTAGAAAAAATCACAAATCAATTTAGAACAGAAGTATGCGCCGAGATTCCTACGGCCTTTTGGGATAGGAAAACTCACGAAGTAAGTCTCCCATATAATGATGATTTTAAAGAAATAAATATCCCTACTAAGGCAAAACCAGTTCAAATGAATCAAGAAACCCTGAGACTATGTAAAGAAGAAATTAAAAGGTTTTTAGATAAAAAATTAATAAGGCCAAGTAAATCGCCATGGAGTTGTGCGGCCTTCTATGTTAATAACGCTAATGAAAAAGAAAGAGGAGAACCTCGCATGGTAATAAACTATAAACCCCTTAACAATGTATTAAAATGGATAAGATATCCTTTACCAAATAAACAAGAATTAATTAAAAATTTATATAATGCGTTAATCTTTTCAAAATTCGATATGAAATCCGGCTATTATCAAATTAAGATAAATGAAAAGGATAAATATAAAACAGCCTTCGTAGTTCCCTTTGGACATTATGAATGGAACGTGATGCCTATGGGTTTAAAAATCGCTCCGTCAGAATTTCAAAACATAATGAATAATATATTATTACCATACTCCGATTTCGCAATAGTCTATCTAGATGATGTATTGATATACTCTAATTCTTTGGAACAACATTTAAAACATTTAAGAATCTTTAAAGATTTAGTAAAAAGGAATGGACTAGTAATATCTAGTAAGAAAATGACAATAGGCGAAACTAAAATTAGATTTTTAGGCCATGAAATATGGCAGGGAAAAATAACACCAATAACGAGGAGTATAGAGTTTGCAAAAAGATTCCCTAGTGAAATAACTAATAAAACTCAACTCCAAAGATTCTTAGGATGTTTAAATTATGTATCAGATTTTATCCCGGAAATAAGAATAGTAGCCAAACCTTTATATAAAAGGCTAAGAAAAAACCCAAAACCATGGGAAACAGAACATACTATGGCAGTAGAAAAAATCAAAACTTTAGTAAATAATCTTCCCTGTTTAGGAATCCAAAATCCTAAAGCGGAACTAATAGTCGAGACAGACGCCTCTGAATTAGGATTCGGAGGAATATTAAAACAAAAATTAAAAAATTATCCCGAACAAATTATAAAATATCATTCTGGAGCATGGAATGAAACACAACAAAAATATAGCACGGTTAAAAAGGAAATTCTTTCTATTGTTTTGTGTATAACAAAATTTCAAAATGATTTAATAAATAAACCATTTCTATTACGTATAGATTGCAAATCTGCTAAAGAGATTTTAGAAAAGGATGTTAAAAATATTGTTTCAAAACAGATTTTTGCCAGATGGCAAAGTATTTTGTCTTGTTTTGATTTTAAAATAGAATTTATAAAAGGAGTTAATAATTCCATCCCTGATTTTTTAACAAGGGAATTTTTGCAGGGAAATGACTGAGAAATCAAAATCCCGGGGCTTATCGCTAGACGATTTTGCCCCTCTGGCCTCTAAAAAGTTAATAGAGTCAGGGACAAGTTCGTCCACTGCCTCAAAACTCTCTAAAAAGATCGATGGAAGGATTCTTCCCCCTTCTATCGCGTCCCCTTCAAAATTCACTGTGTTAGGGACACTTCCCGACACATCAAAAGATTCCCCAGTGGATTCTGTTTTAAAAGAGTCATGTAAAACTTTGGCGGTCCTAGAACCCCATATGGAAGAGACTGATCCCTCTCAAATAATCCCTAAATATTTTGCTCCCCAATGGGCTTGGATTCCATGGGAGTCACTTAAAAAGACCAAAAGGTTTTATCAGTTGATACTAATAGACACCCGGTCCGCTGATATTACCCCCGTATACGATAAAGATCAAACAACCACTTGTTTTTCTAAATTACGAATTAAAAGGATTTTATCCGAGAAAGACTGGAATCAAAAACCTATAACAGAGAAAAGATTTTCAAGGGTTTTTGAGCCGGCCTCATTCACTTATTTTGACTACCAGCAAGCCTGGTATAATATCCTGTATGACCTTAATAACCGGCACTCTTGGTATATTTCATTTGATCACGTAAATGTATTAAGTACTGAGATTCCGGCTTGGTTCCAAGAATGGTTCTGTTGGGTAGGACCCACTAGAGCCATCCTCCCTCCACCAGTTTTAAAATATTACACTAATTACAAGGAGCTGAATCCGGACATGCCGGCTCATCTTAAATTAATAAATTTCTGTTGTAAAATGGGAGTTGGATGGATTGTTCAGCATATATACGAGATTCATCAACACAAGCCAATTCCTTTTCCCCGGCACCTGTGCTTAAAAATAAAAGTCTCCTGGTGGAAGAAGTTTGATGTAAAATTCCTAGACGAAAAATTTCGCCGATGGAAAAATGGTCCGCTGACATCCCCAAAAACACCAGAAAAGCAAGTAGCACAGAAAAAGCTTGCATCATTATCTAAAGGAAAGACTAAAGCAGAGTTAAGAGCAACACTGTTAGAGGCCTTATCCTCTCTCGGGTCGGATGACGAAGACGAAGAGAGTTGTTCTGATCCATTTTATCAGAACGAGGACGACTGCTATGGTCTAGATAATTCCTTCCCTATTATGGTAAAAAGGAAAGGGGTCTAGGGTTCACTTTCATAACAATTTATACGAATTTGATTTTAGGAATTTACAAAACTTACTTGCACTTTCTGTTCTAAAAAGGTTTTTTTTTGGGTGTAATTGTTTAATAAATACATCTCACTAAATATACAGGGCTATATTTTTTGGCTGTAGTTATATATAGTTTTCTTTTATTTCTTATTTTCTTAGTTGTTACTTCATTTTACAAAATATAAAGAGCATTGGACAATTTGATTTCAAAACTTCATTTTGTGTTGATTTGTTTTGAGCAGTTTTGGGTTACATTCTGAATATCACCCAGCTTCATCCTTGATCAGAATATCTCAACTATCTTTCAATATGAGAATGATCTCCAATATGAGTGCTATATTTAGTTCTATCTCCAATATGAGAATGAGAAGCAACAGTTTTTTCCAATATGAGAGCTCTAATTAGTTCTATCTCTTATATGAGAATGAGAGAGACTTTCCAATATGAGTGAGAGAAACAACAGTATTTGGAATGTTTTCTTGTAATCTTCTTGGGCGGTGAGCTACGTCTCCCGATCCCTCAAGGCTATGAGCTATGATTGATGTCTCCCCTACTCCAACAGGTTTTAGGATTTGGGTAGGATGTCGAAGCGAACACTATCTTATTACTAACTATATTTCTCCAAACATATGGGTTTAACTGTGTACAATATTTGGAAGTGTTTCTTGTAATCTTGCTAACCTGCATTGAGCCTATGAGCAACTCCCATGGTTTTCAATTTGTGAATTTACCTTAATGTTTCTCTACTTTGTTATGACATGCTTTTAAGAAATATTAGTTTTCTCATGCTTCTTGTGGAGCTTTTCCGGGAAGGCAATTGATATATGGGGCAGGTTTCGGTAACAGTGGATGGAGGTTTGGTAAAACCTTAGGTTTTATTATTTCTGCGTTCATTATTTTCCTTGCGATTATATTTTTGGCTAAACTTGTGGAGTGGGAGTTCTTGTAAACAAGCACTATATCAATATGGGAGAGGCTTTAACATTTGTGTTGTTGGGCCTTCGACCTTGATGATTTGATTATCTTCTACTCGGGTTGCAGTGACTTACTATGGATGTCTTTTGGGTTGTGGAGGCAGTGACTTACTATGGATGTCTTTTGGGTTGTGGAGGCAACTGTGTTAGATTGTTGGACTTATTGTGAAGCTATAGGTTTTATTATGTTTCCATTCATTGATTTTTTATATGTGCTTAATTTGGTATGTCTATAGTTAGAAGGTACCTGAGTCGGTCATTGTGTGTATCTATGCAAGAGCGATACCTCTAGCTCCTCCATCTTCTATCCAGATTGATTATAGTTTTCTTGAGTTGATTGGCCTTATAGGGAAGCCAATCAATGAAGTGTGGTGTAGGATGTGCAAATGGTGGGTGCAAATTTTGTGATATGTGAAGTTAAATGTTTCTTTCACTTGTACATTGTTGTGGTATCTGAACTAATTTTTAACTGGCTCAACTTGTTGGTTTGATTACAATCTTGGTTGTATTTTGATGGTGTATGGTTTATAAGAGGTATTGTGGGATGAGCACGGCAGAAGTTTGGTTGGGCTTTACTCTTTTATTTGATGGATTGCATCTTGGTTTGCAAAGTTCTACTACTCAATTTTGATGCTGATAATCCTCTAATATAGGTCTTTGGCTTTTCTATTAGTTTTCCAAACCTTTCTATTCTTTATTCTTGATCACCAGGCAAGCATAGCCTATTATGAGTGACAATAATGTCTCTTATTGTGAGTGACGACAATGTCTGAGCCTATTATGAGTGACACCAATGTGGTATAATAATGATCATGAAATTATTTTAAATGCTTCACTCTTTTTTCAACCATCTCCATTTGGGTTTCTTGTTCGCCCAATTTTTAAATTTGCATTTATTTGTTTGCAGCACATTGAGTATTTATTTGAGATTTCTCTTTCAGATTGTTAACTCAACCAGTGATGGAATATAGTGGGACGACTAACATGTCTGAACGGATAATCCTCTAATAGGTCTTTGGCTCTTGTATAGTTTTCATTCATACCAAACAAATGGGTTGAGTTGTGAACTTGTTTGGAATAGTTGCATGTAATTTCTGAGCCTATTATGAGTGAGAACTATGTTTCTTATTATGGGTGACAACAATGTATGAGCCTATTATGAATGACAAGAAGAAGGCCATGAGTGTTCTTGAGCTTTGCCACGAGCGTTCTTGAGCTTTGCCACGAGTGTTCTTGAGCTTTGCCACGAGTGTTCTTGAGCTTTGCCACGAGTGTTCTTGAGCTTTGCCGTGAGTCTTCATGAGCTTTGTCGTGAGTCTTCATGAGCTTTGCCGTGAGTCTTCATGAGCTTTGCCGTGAGTCTTCATGAGCTTTGCCGTGAGTCTTCTTGAGCTTTGCCGTGAGTCTTCTTGAGCTTTGCCGTGAGTCTTCATGAGCTTTGCCGTGAGTCTTCATGAGCTTTGTCGTGAGTCTGCCATGAGTCTTCATGAGCTCTGCCATGAGTCTTCATGAACTCTGCCATGAGTCTTCATGGGCTCTACCATGAGTCTTCTTGAGCTTTGCCACGAAGGATGTAGGGGTAAGGTTTTGGAAACAGTGAATGGAGATATAGTTAAACTTTAGGTTTTATTATCTTTGCATTTATTATGCTGATAAAAAAATCTTTGCATTCATTACTTTCTTTGTTGTTATTCTTTTTGCTACTCTTGTGGAGTGGGAGTTCTTGTAATTGAGCCTTTGACTTTGATGATTTGATTATCTTCTTCTACTTGTGTTGTAGTGAACACTTACCATGGATGTTTGTTGGGCATACTGTGAAGCTTTAGGTTTTATTACGTTTTACTTACTAATTTTCTTATGTGCTCAATTTGGAATGTGTACAGTCTCTTTTATTGGTTGAATAGTTGGAAGGTATCTCATTGTGTGTATCTAAGCAAGAGCAATACGTCTAGGTGCTCCATCTTCTACCCAAATTGATTATAGTTTTCTTGAATTCATTGGCCTTACAGGAAAGCTAAGCAATGAAGTGTCGTGTGGGATGTAGATATGGTGGGTGGAAATTCTGTGATCTGTGAAGCTACATGTTTCTTCCACTTGTGTTCATCTTAATTAATTTTTAACTGGCTCAACTTGTTGGTTTGATTATAATCTTGGTTGTAACTTGCTGGTTTGATTATAATCTTGATTGTATTTTGATGGTGTATGGTTCTAAGAGGCATTGTGGGATGAGCATGGGACAAGTGCGGTTGGGCTTTACTCTTTGATTTGATGGTTTGCTTCTTTGTTTAATTCTTTAATATAGGTCTTTGGCTTTTTTAATAGTTTTCCAAAACCTTTCAATTCATTATTCTTGATCACCAACCATATGGGTTGAGTTGTGAACTTCTTTGGAATTTTTGCATGTAATCTCATGCAAGCCTAGACTGCAGTGTCTCTTACGCTGAAATTTTTGAAATCATTATAATAATGATTCTGAAATTGTTTAAATGCTTCACTTTTATTTCAACAATCTCCATTTGTGTTTCTCATTCGTCGAGTTTTGAAATTTGCAGTTATTTGTTTGCTGCACATTGAGTCTTTATTTGAGATTTTTCTTTCAGATTAATAACTCAATTAGTAATTAAATATAGTGCAACGACTAACACGTCTGATCAACCAGTTGTAGATTTTTTTCTTTTTTTCGTTCATTGTTTATTGAGTTGAGTGTTTTCAAGATATTTCTGTAACCTCTTGGGATTGAAAGTCCAACATTATGCCATGACATTAGATAATTGAACTTCTTTTATTAGTTATCCAAAACCTTTCCGTTCATTTCTTTTTCATATTTGTTCTATTTGGACAGGAATTGTATGCGAGAAAGATAATGGAGTTTTGGAGGTGAATTTGTTAATTTCAGTCAGAACAACGAATGACTCTTGGACATTTTGGAGGTGAATTTGTTAATTCTAGTCAGAACGACGAACAACTCTTGATAAAGTAATTTTCTTTGTTATTCTATTTCTCTACCCAATCCAGGTGTTGATTGAACTGTTTGCATTAATTCCTTTTCAGACCGATCTTAAGTTTATATGCAACTATGTTTAAGGAATTTTTTGTGTCACAAACTTATTATTACGAGACTAGAGCTACCTTGGTTTTATCTGATCATTCTAGACTTGCTATCTTCTTCTGTGGGTTTGGGTTTGGTTTCAATTTTCAATGATGTTTGGTAAGTTGGCAGTATTGGATTTCGTTGTTTGCATATTAGAAACTGGATTTCAGTATTGGATTTCAATTTTGATGCTGGATAATCCTCTAATAGGTCTTTGGCTCTTGTATAGTTTTCATTCATACCAACATATGGGTTGAGTTGTGAACTTGTTTGGAATTGTTGCATGTAATTTCCAAGCCTATTATGAGTGATAGCAATGTTTCTTACTATGGGTGACAACAAAGTCTGAGCCTATTATGAATGATAGCAAGAAGTCCATGAGTCTTCATGAGCTTTGCCATGAGTCTTCTTGAACTTTGCCATGAGTCTTCTTGAGCTTTGCCATGAAGGATATAGGGGTCAGGTTTTGGAAACAGTGGATGGAGATATGGTTAAACTTTAGGTTTTATTATCTTTACATTTATTATGCTGATAAAAATAAAAATCTTTGCATTCATTATTTTCTTTGTTGTTATTCTTTTTGCTACTCTTGTGGAGTGGGAGTTCTTGTAATTGGGCCTTAGACTTTGATGATTTGATGATCTTCTTCTACTTGTGTTGCAGTGAACACTTACCATGGATTTTTTTGGGCATACTGTGAAGCTTTAGGTTTTATTATGTTTCCACTCACTAATTTTCTTATGTGCTCGATTTGGAATGTCTACAGTCTCTTTTATTGGTTGGATAGTTGGAAGGTATCTCATTGTGTGTATCTAAGCAAGAGCGATACGTTTAGGTGCTCCATCTTCTACCGAAATTAATTATAGTTTTCTTGAATTCATTGGCCTTACAGGAAAGCTAAGCAATGAAGTGTGGTGTAGGATGTAAATATGGTGGGTGGAAATTTTGTGATCTGTGTAGCTAAATTTTTCTTTCACCTGTGCATTGTTGTGTTCATTCAAATTAATTTTTAACTTGCTCAACTTGTTGGTTTGATCATAATCTTGGTTGTAACTTGTTGGTTTGATTATGATCTTGATGATTGTATTTTGATGGTGTATGGTTCTAAGAAGCATTGTGGGATGAGCATGGGAATAGTGCGGTTGGGCTTTACTCTTTGATTTGATGGTTTGCTTCTTGGTTTGAAAATTTCTACTATTTAATTTTGATGACTTCTCTGCACAATTCTCTAATATAGGTCTTTGGCTCTTTTAATAGTTTTCCAAAACCTTTCGATTCATTATTCTTTATCACCAACCATATGGGTTGATTTGTGCACTTGTTTGGAATTTTTGCATGTAATCTCCTGCGAGCCTAAACTGCAATGTCTCTTACTGTGAGTGACAACAATGTCTCTTACACTGAAATTTTTTAAATGAGTAAAATAATGATCCTGAGTGACAACAATGTCTCTTACGCTGAAATTTTTTAAATCAGTATAGTAATGATCTTGAAATTGTTTAAATGCTTCCCTTTTGTTTCAACAATCTCCATTTGTGTTTCTCATTCATCGAGTTTTGAAATTTGCATTTATTTGTTTGCTGCACATTGAGTCTTTATTTGCGATTTCTCTTTCAGATTATTAACTCAATCAGTAATGGAATATAGTTGGACGACTAACATGTCTGATCAACCAATTGTAGATTTTTTCCTTTTTTTCCTTCATCGTTTATTGAGTTAAGTGTTTTCAAAATATTTCTCTAACCACTTGGGATTGAAAGTCCAACATTATGCCATGACATTAGATAATTGGACTTCTTTTATTAGTTATCCAAAACCTTTCCATTCATTTCTTTGTCATATTTGTTCTATTTGGACAGGAATTGTATGCGAGAAAGATAATGGAGTTTTGGAGGTGAATTTGTTAATTCCAGTCAGAACGATGAACAACTCATGATAAAGTAATTTTCTTTGTTATTCTATTTCTCTACCCAATCCAGGTGTTGATTGAACTCTTTGCATTAATCCCTTTTCAGCATACAGAACTGTGACTGATCTTAAGTTTGTATGCAATGACGTTTTTGGAAATTTGTGTCACAAACTTATTATTACGAGACTAGAGCAACTTTGGTTTTATTTGATCATTCTAGACTTGCTATCTTCTTCCATGGGTTTTGGGTTGGTTTTAGTTTCCAATGATGTCTGGTAAGTTGGCAGTATTGGATTTCGTTGTTTGCATATCAGAAACTGAACCAATCTTAAGGCACTAAGTTTCTATAGTTGGAGTAGTTTGAGACAACTTTGTTTCTCTGAAATTTAGAGAGTTACTCTTTAATATTCATGGTAGTTTTTTTATACGATGTACAAGTATATCCAGTTTTATTTGGACACTTTTTAGCAACAATGCTTTTGGAATAGGATTTGCTTGAGCGCTACCATCGGAAAATGCAACTTGAAACGGCAACAACTCATAATAGCCTAATTTCTTCTATATGAGGTTTCACCTTTTATGTAACTTCTAAGGACTTGATCACCAACATTAGGATTGAATTGTGATTTGTTTTTCTATAGTGGTTTATGATTGGATTCGACCAATGCCCAGATCTCGTCTCGAGCCTTTAATGAGTTGGTTTCTAAGTTTAAGAATTCCCCAAATATTTTCTAAAATTCCTCCCCTAGAGCAAGTGCTTTTAGTTTTCTTGAATTTTGGCTCTTTACAGGTAAGACAAACAGTGGATGTGTGAGCACATGTAGTAACATGGGGGATCAATTGAAGCCTTAGGTTGTGTTACCCTTACATTTTCTGTTGTGTTTATTCGTGACTAGCTATTTGAATGCAGTTTTTTATTTGGTGACTGAGATCTATCAAAATAAAAAAATTGGTTTAAAATTTCCTCTCTATTTGATATTTTCATATTTGAAAACCAAACATAAGGATTTTCCATTGTCATTAGTTTGGTCCGGTCCAGTTTGGTTTAGTGTGGTCTGGTTTGGTTTGGTTCGATTCGGTCCTGTTTGGTTCTGTCTGGTTTGGTTTGGTCAGATTCGATGTGGTCCGGTTTGGTTTGGTTCATGCTGGTTTGGTTCGGTCTGGTCTATTCGATTTGATCTGGTTTGGTTTGTTGTTTGATCCAATTCGGTTTGGTCTGGTATGATCCAGTCTCGTTTGGTCAAATCTGGTCTGTTTCTGTCTAGTCTAGTCTAGTCTGGTCGGGTCTGATGTGGTCTGGTTCAATTCAGTTTGGTTTGATCTAATCCAGTTCGATTTAGTCCGGTTCGGTCTGGTTTGATTCGGCCTGGTTTGCTTTGGTCCGGTCCAGTCTAGTCCAGTTTGGTCTGGTCTGATCCGATCCAGTTTGGTGTGGTCTGGTTTTATCTTTTTTGGATTGGTGCAGTCTATCTGGTTCGGTCTGGTCTGGTATTTTTCAATCTGGTCTGGTATAGTCGGTCTGGTCCGATATAACCGATCTAGTCCAACTTGGTTCAGTTAGGTCTAGTCTGGTTCAGGATGGTCTTGTTCGGTTTATAATCCGATTCATTCTAGTTTGGTCCGGTCTGGTCTGGTCCATTTTGGTTCGGTCTAATTGGGTATAGTCTGGTCCTATTTATTTTTGAGTTGTCGTGATCTCTATCATATCTTCACTCTGAACTTGTTTTCCTCTGTGAGTTTTGTTCTTTGGTTGTTTTCTTTCTTTTCATATCACGAATTGTTTCTATCTTAAAGACATTGGAGTAGCATGAGAAAACTATCTAAATTGCTTAAGGGTGGGAAAAAAATCCAATTATTCAAAATTAATCCATTTTTACACTAATCTAATCCATTAAAAATTTAGTTATCTAAATCTGATTTTTATTTTGATCCATATTTTATTGATTTTTCAAATTAAATATCCATTTTGCTTAATCCGATTTTAGAAATTAGAAAATATGGATTTCCAATCTGAAAATTAACACTATAGTTTTTCATCTTCCCTTCCAATCTCATCTTCTACGCTACAGAACATTCTAATTTCTCTCACTCTTTCACAAACTCACTCACTGACTCGTTCGCGTTCTGTTTCACATCTTAACCGACATAACCCTAAGCTTCACGTGGTACGTATTCTTCTCTCTCGCCATAGTCTCTGTAACTTCACGGTGATGTGCCCTTTCTTTTGTTTTTCTTTCGTCATTTTCTTGTTATTTTTTTTTATCATTTGGTTATTTTAGCCTTTGTTTCCTAGAGACTTTCCATTCTGTTGTTATTTTTAGCTTAAGTAGCTTGCCCTACATTGGATTATGCTCTATCGTATGTAGTGGAAGAGTATTGGGGATGTGGGGTCTGCTGATATTGTTGTCTGATATTGGGGCTGAGGTGGTTTGGAGAGAATTGGTTTGGAAGTTGAACTGGAGGTGGATGTGGTAAACCATGTTGTGGAGGAGGTTTAGGAGGAGCATTAGGGGAGGAACAACGGGAATTGATTGAGAAAGATAAGTAGGGGGTAGGAAGCTGTGGTTGAGATTGCACAGGAGCAAAAACAACTTGCTTTGCTCATGGCAGAATCATAGAGATTGAGTTAACAAACTAATGTAACAGATTAGATTTTAATCAATAGTCATTTTGCATGTGCTAAAAATGTTTAAAGCATAATTCGTGAAATCGTCTGTCAAACACTCTACAATACATCTATAAGATGATCAATGCTCTATGGTAGTTAATATTAGACAGTGATAAGTAAGTGTAGCAGAGATGAGATGGTTAAACATGAGAAAAGATAAAATTAAGAACTTTTCGGACAAAGTTGAATTATCTCCTATTGAGAAGATCATGTTTGGACATATGAGAAGCACAATATAAGCTATAGCAAGAAATGTTGATCAAGTAGAAGATAATTCAATCAAAAGTGATAACGGAATGCTAAATGAAGCTTCAGAAGAAAACGTAGAAAATACTTTTACTATAAAATAAAGAGTTTTACCTGTCTTTTTGATATCAAGTCCCTGGATATTCATACTTCCATCTAAAGTTCCTTCTAAGGTTCTTAATCTTTTTTTAATTTATGAAATATTTTGAAGCTAGTCTAGAAGCATGATTCTTTTCAACGGCATTTAGACTTTAGTTGGCAAGAACAATATCTATTTTACATGCGTTGAATTTGTTGAATTTATTTATTTTATGCGAGTTTGTAGAGTCAGACTTAATTGAATTTTACTCAACTTTCAGGAATTGTTAGATAACTTTTATTTTGAATTTTTCATAAATCCTAATATTTGACAAGATTTAGTTTTAATAATTCCACTCTTGTGCTCCTAAATGTTCTTTTATTTTATTTCAGTCTTGTTCAATGGACTTTACCATTGGTGGAAAAACATTTTTTTTTACCACTCCTTTTTACTTCTCAGTGTACTTTCTATTTTTTTTAATTGATTTTTGGTACCTAACAATAAACCATTTTGCCAGACATATCGTCCTAGTCCTTTGATTGTAAATGTGGACAATGATTATTGATAAGTTAATGCATATCCAACTGCACTAAAATGCCTACTTGGCATATGGAGTTCATAATTAATCATGCTAAGCTTGATATAACTGTGGTTTGTTTCAAACTTACTTACACGGATGTCCTAAACTTAAAAGTTAAGTTACAAAATTTCAATCTTTTGATACTTTATTTTTTTATCTTTGATTGATTGACTTGGTTCATCATGATCTGTTATTGGTTGATCAGTTCTTAAAATTGAAGGTGAATGACATTTAATCTTCATTTTAGCATATTTTTAGTGTTATAATAATTTCTTGCTAACTTGTTTAGTGATCCTGTTATTAATATGGACACATGAAATTTTGTATGTGTTCTAATACTTGAACTTTACTAGTTTGTATAGTTGTAAATAGTATGAAAAGAAAATATGATAGCTACTAGAGAAGAGAATGTAAACGGGAGGCAAGTATGTTATATTGACTAATATCAAGAGAACATGAAGATACTCAATGTCTCAGTTGTTTTTTTTATAAGAGATTAATTATAATTATTATGGTTTCACTTCCCTGAATTATGGTCTTAATTGCTTTGATGCATTGCAGATATTTTTCCAAACGGGATATCCTCTTCATGTGCAAATTTTACAGTCTATGGTTGAGAATTTTTTTGTAAGGTAGCATTATATATGCTTTTTTTAAGGCAACATTATGTATTTGAGTAGCTTTGGACTCGATCACCCAACATATGGTTTGACCTGTGAACTGGTTTCTCTATTATAATATTTGGAAGTGTTTCTTGTAATCTTTCTACGTTGTGTCGATCCTATGAGCGGCTCCCTTGGTTTTGAATTTGTGGCCTCCCTTAGTTTTGAAATTTTGAACCTTAACAATTTAGTACTTTGTCATGTCATCTCTTTAAGAGAGATTAGTTTTCTCGAATCCCCATGGTTCTTGTTGAGCTTTTACGGAAAGGAAATAGATATATGTGGGCAGGTTTCGAAAACAGGGAATGGAGGTTCAGTAAACTTATTTGTGCATTGCAAATTTCATTCATTCAACTACACAAAACTTATTTCAAATTCAAACATTAAAAACATCTTTAACAACACAACCTCACATAGAACATCAAGAAATGTGACAACATTACTCTCTAATTCAAATTATTTGTGCTAAGGTTCTACCAAAAATATAGTTAGCTTTTCTTATCTAAAATTTTTTTATTCTAAGAAAAATTATAGCTTAAGCATGAGAACCACTCAAAATCTAGAGACTTGTATCAAAGTATTCAAATATAACCAAATTTAAATGAGAATAGCCAAGTTGGGAGGATCAACTAACCCTATTAAAATTAATGAAAAAATTATAAGAAAATGAAGATAATAGAGAATCTTTGAGAGTAAATAGGAACTTACTCTGTTTGAAAATCTAAATAGGTAAAAATGATTCCTACTCCTCAGTTATTGTAAGGTGTGATTAAATTTTATTAGTTTCACTTCAAAAGATGGATTTTCTCTTACTTGCATTGAATCAAATTTTAGACTATAATTGGATAAAGATTATATTTTGATAACTGTGATACATGATATTGTGAATGTTGGCTAACGAATGAGACAAAACAAGTTCTTATGCAATCGAACTTTCTCTTTTGAGAATTTGATAAAGATATGTGAATTTAGGAGACACCTTTTTTTTATATTTGATTGTTCTTCCTCGGTAGTGAATGGTGTGTGTATCTTTGGGAAAAGCATGTTCACAACCAAATGAATATAAAGATCTTTTTCTTTAATTTGTATGATTTTTGCCATACAGTTCCAAAAATTGGAGTTGATAACTAAAGTGATGGAAAGTACCCTAAATTTTGCGTGACTAACTTTCCTTTTGTTGTATACCAAGTTAATCATCCAATGTATTTTTCCTCCATCTCAAACACATGATCTAGGTCAGCCCTATGTTTTTCAGGCTTCTAGAATATTTTTGCATAAAGGTTATTGTCAAAATGTCTAAGAGGATGTTGATGTGATTAAACTTCACAATACACGACTTTGTTATGTTCTTACATGAATATAGACATCTCACACCAATCACTTTGTAAGCAAATCTAAAAAAATGCTTGTGTTTTTCATGCCAAGCTTCCATTACCATCAGATACCAAAGAAAAAAAATTCATTCAACTTAATATATGTACAACTGAATCAAGATAGAAATCTTTCCATGTTTATTCGAAGGACCACCTTTAATTTTTAATGGGCATGATAAGCATGCTAACATCTCTAACTCATTTTGTTCTTTTTTTAACAATATTCTCAAATTCAAAAAAATGTGCAATTATATTACTCACCTCACTGTCGTTCATGTAGTGTCTCAAAAATTTATTATATGTTTCAACACTAGAATATTAATTGTAAAAATGGCTTGCAATGCGATCAAGCTTGGTATAACAAAAGTCACCTTTTTTCATCGAAATGCATCATTTTTGCTTTATCAAGTACACATGCAATATCAATTACTAGAGATCTCTTGTTAGAACTAAAAGTAGGATCTGCCATTGCTTCATTTCACCCAATACAATAGGTTAGAGGATTCATCCTCATCTTTATAAAAAGATAAATATACCCCAACCAAGCACAAACTTTCTTAACATTAGTTACATACTCAAGGGCACCTCTTCGGTTTTGTCAAACTAAAGTCTCCTTGTTTGGCCAATTAAGGTCTCCTTGATTAGCCAATTATCTACATAACATCAAGCATATCATTCATTTTCATAGAAAAGTATTTAGTTTTATTTGTATTTCGTAGTTTTAAACATTTTTAGAATTTAAATCCACCAATTGCTTCTCTTTCATTTCTTTTAGAAACTTGTTAAGCATATGACAAGTAATATTAGTTGAAGATACAAAAATCCATAAATCCTAAACTTCAAATTTTTAATCATAGGTGTCGACACTTCACTGGTGCAGAAAGGTTAAAAGACAACAGTTATTTTCAATTTAAAATGACAATTTTCTAGCCGCATTTGATGTACACGTAGTCTTAAATCCAACAAATAAGAAGACGACTATTTTAGCCGCATTCTTAAATGCAATTTATAAATGTCATAGCCAAATTCTTATTTAAAAATTAAAAAAAAAAAATTAAAACCCTAAATCCTAAACCTAAACATTAAAAACAAATTAAAACACCACCAACCTTGTGCATGAAAGGCAACAATGGTGGCGGCAGCAAAGGCGACAACGGAGACAACAGCAACGACGAAGCAAATACGACACAGCAAAAACCCAAACCGCAAGCAATGAAACAGTGGTGACCTTCGCCAATGCAAGAAAACAAACAAATAAGAGAAACGAAAAAATATATATAAACTAATGGTGAAGAAGAAAGAGAGCTCGAAACGAACTTACAATGACACGAAGAAGCCAAAGAAGAAAGCAAGTATGAAAGCATAAGTGGCGCGCTTCAGTGTTAAGGTAAAAAAATGTTTTAGAATGCGGCTATTAGGTAAAACTGCATTCTTAAATGAAGTTAATTTAAAAAGTGTCACCATGTTTTGAATAATAGCGTCTGACTGTGAAAACACATTAAATAAAGAGTCGTTGCTTTTATATTTTGTACTAGTGCTTGTATCTTCTCATGACTTTACGAATATGCAGCAACATTTCCTATCCTAGGATGGTACCTCAACAAAAAATCATAATCTTTCAAAATTCCATCCATTTTCTCTTAAAGAAATTTTGCATCTTTCGTTATTTGATCTACAATCATTTAGATTGTATTATCTACTTTCACTATTTGTAGGAAAGGAAACTAATTGTATAACAACACTACTTCATTTCTACTTAGCCACGTCCAACTGTTGTAATATTCTCCTAAGTCTTTGAAGTTTCATTTCAACCTCCAACAAGTATGATAGTCAAAAACATACTTAACCACGTCCCTTTTTATGTTCAACTATTAAAAAACTTGTGTAGTACTAGTATACATTAGTTGTGTCTGATGCAAATATATTTGTTTTTATAATTTTCATACTATATCATTTTCTCCAGCTTCTTATTTGCAGGTACACAAACTTTGTTTTGAACCTCAAAATTCCATTTACTTTCATTGTGAGATCCTTAGCCAGTTTAGTACTTAACACTCAATTAACTTAAGTTTTTCAACCATCATATCCAACCAAGGTTATCAGACTTGAGAGTCTACATAGACTCATGGAAGGTCTGTAAACTCAACTTGTAGACTCGTAATATAAGAATTCAATAAAAAAATATTCATGATACCAATTTTCACAATATTGAAATAAATAAGTTCATACACCAACAAGTTTATTAAGACTTTAACTTCTTTTGGTACTAAAACATAAGGTTCAAAATCATATATAGTCCTAACAAGATGATGTTTGAATTTGAAAAATGCCTCCATTAAAATGCCTTTGAACAATAATTACATTTCACTTTTTTATTGTTATCCAAAACATCTCTTCAGTGTTTCCATCCAACATTTATTCCATTTCCCGCAACATTTTTATTTCTAGGTGGAAGTGATGAAGATGAACCAACACACACTGCCAGAATTGCAACCATTTCTTGACATCAGTAAACTTTGTCTATTGAACACAGTTAATAAAAAAGTAATTATTTTAACTTTATTTTTCAACCACACTAAAAAAAACCAAAATCATTTTTTCGTGAAACCTCTCAAAACCCCCTTTTGGAAATCCCAAATTGCTTTTTTATTTTATGCATGAAACTTCATCCCGAAACCACATATGTCATTTGCCATTTCTTGTTCTCCATTCACCCCAAACAAAATTGCGAATCCAAACCTAGCCTAAAATTCTCCATTCACCCTAACCCCAAACAAAATTATGAAAACTAGTCGCGACACAAAATCAGAGTATCTAATTGAAAACAAAGGTAAAACACGATGACAGTGCTAGGCGAGGCAACCGACGCGAAACGACTACAAGGCGACTGTTACATGACGGTGAGCGACAGTGAGAAAGAAAATGAAAACCTTAAATGAAACATGAACGAACACAGGTACAAAACAAAATAAATCTGGAATTCAACTTGAGACGCTGGTTTGACCGACGGTGAGAAACAACAAGGCAACGATGAGCGACGACGAGAAAGAAAATGAAAACCTTAAATGAAACACGAATGAACACAAGTACAAAACAAAATAAATCTGGAATTCAACTTGAGACTCATTGGTTTGACCGATTCTACTGAGTCTGACTCGAGTTTGTTGAAAAACGAGTTTGTTCATGAGTTGACTCGTTACCCAGGAGTAGACTCTTAAACTCGGACGAGTTAGCAAGTTGAATTGCGAGTTTGATAATCATGTATCAAACACTTGAATTGTTTTCTTATGCTAGGTGTCTTTAACAAGTTCACCTTTCTTGGATGATACATCAACTTTAAATACAATCCTTTTAAGGTCATTACGATGTTGAACATATGAAACTGAGCAACATAAAGGCAATGTCTCTAGATTTCACGGTAGTACCACTACCACCATCTCTATGTCACAAGTATAGAAATATGTCTAATGGATTTTTAGATTTTTATAAATATTGTTCATTGTCCTCTTTTCTTGTTTTGACACATGACCCAACCTATGATATGATACCTTATACTTAAGAAGTTTTGTGTGTAAAAATTTACCATTATTGTTAAACTAGTTGATCACTAATTTAACTTTATAAAATCATGCTTTCATCTATTCGTGCAAAAAGCTCAATCATTGCAATTTAATTAGTGCTGTTGGCGACATTATTATACTGAAAAACCCTAACATCAAAATCTTAAGCAGTCAACATACTCAAATAACTCTTGGCCTCCATGTTATTCTTCGGACATCCAATGAAAGCATGTCATTTAATTTAATTGGATCCAGTAATTCTCTAAGTTGATATTACATATACTAAAATTTGTATATTCGCCAATCAAAGCTCCCACTTATACTATTTTTCTTCAATAATGTTGACATTACCCTTAGGTGTTCCTCATGCACCTCCAAAGTAGAAGATAAATATACATCTCATCTATATAAACTATGTGTCTCCAAAATGTAGCTTAAATAGACATGTCATCTATATATAAATTACAGTAAACTTACCCAAGAAGGTATGAAATGTCATATTCATGAATTTCTTGAATATGTCTAGAATGCTTATCACACCAAATAGTCACATATTTATAACAATTGTATATAAATTTATAGGTTTTTTTCTATACATTTTCATTTTTCACTTAAATTTTAGACACCTAGGTCTTATATTTATCTGGAAAACGTTGATGTTTCATGCAACTTTATGTATTAAAATATCATTTCTCAACGACATCGTTTAACTTTCGAAAATTTATATATAATCTAGATCCCTCAACTTTCTTCTTTGCCAACAACATTTATGCTCCTCATGGATACATAAACTGTTTTTCCTATCCAAAGCTCTAATTTACTTTTCAGTTTTACGACTCAACATGAGTCATTTTATTGACACTGGTCTCATTTAAGCACCAAGTCAAATTTCTACTTCTATTTTGGAAGGTGACTCTAACATTTCTTCTCGAAGCATGTATATAAATCTTTATTTTGATGATATGTTGCTTATCTACTTTCACAATTGATTGGAATCAAATTATGAAACAACTCTAACTATAACTCACTCCACACATGTTGTGCAACTATTCATTCCATTTTCTTCTAGTTTGATAATATCACTTTCTATTCATCACAAACTAAAAACATTGTAATTGACATAGAGTCAATTCATCCAATAGATTATACTTAGATCCTTTAAGGTAGATATCTCAAATTCACTTAAAAATATTACACCAAAACAAATGTTATTGTAAGACTATTAACCTAAAAGACTACTTCAAAATCTATAGATAAATATATAATACATTAAAACATATTACACTAGAATCAAACATAAGTTCAACATCAAATTACACAATATATAAAAATAATCATGTATATAAATGTAACTAACTTTTAGAATTAAGATAAAAAAATTATCTTAATTTAATCATGAATATGTACCCTGACTACTTTATCAAGATTTTATCTTTTTCAATACTTTTATCTTCATTCATTATAATATAAACACAATCTCAAAAATCATTTTTGAACTTTCAACTAAAAACTTTTAGTTGTCTTTAAAAGTATACATAAATAAATATCTGCACACGCAAAAATAACTCACTACTAAGGATGATAAAGAAATGTGGGTTGGCACGCTAAGAAAGAACGCAGTACGGGAGGCCTCTTTCAACCTAATGACTTGCTTAGGCCCATCTCGCATAACCCGCAGTTTGTGTGGGTCAAGTGTAAGACGGAGCGGGTTGGCCCATAACCCACATATTTTAAAAATTTAGACATTGTTTTTGTACCCTCATAATTTTTTCTTGCAACCTCATATTCTAAAAAATTCTAAAACTATCAATTCCAAATTCTATAATCCGTAGTACAAATTTGTATTTTGAACTGTACAATCTAAAATATTGTACAATCCAAAACACAAATTTTAACTTCTACATTCTATAACCCTAAAAGTCTCTAAATTTCACATTTCGAAATTACAGATAAAATATTCAACAAAAAATGTCAAGGGTTAATTAGAGTATTTTTTGAAGTATGGGGTGCAAGAAGAAAGATATGGAGGTGCAGTAAGAAACTACTCTCAATCCCTAATTCATAATACATTCACTTTTGATGATAGTTTTTTTTCTTTTTCTTTTTAAAATGCATAAATTTTTTAGGTTTCAATACTCATCACATGTTAAATGCACTAGTCAGACCTTAATTTTTTTATAATAAAATTTAAATATAGTATTATTATATATATATATATATATAAATTTTTTTATCATTTTTTAAATTATAATAGTAATCATGTGTCTATATGTTACCTTTAAAAATGTATATATTTAATGAAATATCTATTAGTCAATTTATTAATACAATCAAAATTCAAATTTCATTGAAAATCAAAATATTATTATAAATTTTTTATCCATATTTTTACATATGTCGTGAGAATAATATTATGAAACTATTTACCTAATTCATCTAAATAAGAAAAGAAATTAACTTAAATAAAAGTTTATTCAAAATTTATATTTAGTTTTTTTCATTAATTAAAACAAATTCTTATATAGGTCGCGAGACCAACAATAAAAATAACTTACATATTTTATGCGGGAGGGACTTGCATTGTCATCCTTACCCACTATCCTTAGGTTATTCTAAAGACGAACAACTCTAATACTATAAATATAACACCTCCAAAATTTACTATACACTATGCTATACACTGATTACAAAGTTTATTGTAATCTAATTTCTTTTCAATAAAAATATTCAAAAACTATATAAATCATGTATGGATCTATACATCAAGATATTTAACCAATTTCTGCTCAAACTAAAATATTTAAACAAAAAATATCAATATCTCAAACTTAATCAAATTAATGGCATCCTAACCAAAGTTCTATCAACACTGTCCTCCCCAAAACTTAGTCAATGGAAAAACATACACACATATAAATATATATTAATTATATTTATATTTATTATATAAAGTTGAAATTTTCTAATTTTTAATAATCAAATCAGACTAATAAATTTTTAAAATTTCTGATTCAGATGACGTATTTTGTTAAAAAAAGTATTCAATTTATATGTAAATTCAAATTCTTTATAAATATAAATTACACTCTAGAAAATTTCCTATTAAATTTCAGACTTATTTGTAAATTGAAACCTTAAATTTTCACAAAGGTGCTTAATGTTTTTTTCCACATTTGAAAATCACTTGTATTCTGAAAGTATTGTTTCATTTTGATGGTTCACAAATTAATTCTGACTAGCCAACTGTGGGAAAAGTTACATGAAACTTCCATCTTGTTAGTCACTTTCACAATATTGTAAATAAATTTCTGGAACAGAATTGTTTTAGATAATGTAAAACGTTACCTTTCAAAATACTGTTCAAAATACAACAGTTATTTTGCCCTATATCCAATATTGTAGAATTGAAGAGTAAATCCTTTATTCATTCTATACTTTTCTTAAAGTCTTCAAGATGATAGCTTAAATGCAGTCTGACACTCTTTCCAAACAATTTGCATTTTTTAAATTAATTTTTTACCAAGATAAGTTTAGAAACAAAAGGTGTATTCAAGAAAGTTTAAACAGAAAATAGATAAAAGTGGTGGTGGTTATGTTTTATAGAAAATTTTCATTGATTGGAGAAGAAGAAGAAGAAAGTAGAAAAAAAGAGAGATGAGGGTTTTTCTGCATCCTGAAATGGAATTGGAGTTCTTTGGCGGTG
Source organism: Phaseolus lunatus (assembly GCA_013389735.1). Taxonomy (NCBI): domain Eukaryota; kingdom Viridiplantae; phylum Streptophyta; class Magnoliopsida; order Fabales; family Fabaceae; genus Phaseolus; species Phaseolus lunatus. The sequence goes on along the minus strand of CM023859.1, from coordinate 23,586,775 downwards.
TGAAGGTAGAAATAAAAGAAGCAAAGGCAAATAGAGAGAATAGAAGAAGCGACCAGAAAATTATAACTAGTTCCAATCTACCATGCTTTCACTTTCACTGACACGTGTTAACTCCAAAACTATAGTTTAAGAAGCAAATGATGGCATGGCATGCAGTTTGAGACATTATTTGTTCCTCTAACTGACACGTTCCATTTTGACATGTTTGTAGAGATGCCACGTTGCATGCATCACACCCCCCATCTTCATCATTTCACTCCACTCCCTTATATAAACCTCCCAATACCCAACCAGTCTCCACCACCACTTCTCTTTCATTTGTTCTGGAATCTCACAAACTTCTTCATTTATTTATTCTCAAACTTGCATTTTAACCTTTCATATACTATCATGGCTTCCAGGGTGGTTTCGGTTTTGGTGATGGCGGTGATGTTGCTTCCCATCAACTGTTACTGCACTAGTGTTGGCCACATGCCTTCAACCAAAGAGGAAGGTCGTGATTTTGAGGAGGCTAAAGCCAAGACCACACACACAGCCAACAAGGCCATGGACACTGCTAAAGAGGGGAAAGAAGCTACAGAATCATGGACAGAATGGGCTAAAGAGAAACTCACTGAGGGACTTGGCTTCAAACATGATCAAGAACCCAAGGAATCCACCACGAAGAAAGTCTCTGACTATGCAGATGATGCTGCTCAGAAATCCAAGGATTATGCCAGTGGTACTGCTCAGAAAACCAAGGACTATAGCGGTGATGCTGCTCAAAAGACCAAGGACTATGTTGGTGATGCTGCTCAAAAGACCAAGGACTATGTTGGTGATGCTGCTCAGAAGACCAAGGATTGTGCCACTGATGCTGCACAGAAGACTAAAGATTATGCTGCTCAGAAGACCCAGGACTATGCCAGCGATGCTACTGATGCTGCTAAGAAGACAAAAGATTATGCTGCTGAAAAGGCCAAGGAATATGCCAGTGACGCTGGTGATGCTGCAAAGAAGACCAAAGATTATAGTGCTCAAAAGACCAGTGATGGTGCCAAGAAGACCAAGGACTATGCCAGTGATGCTGCCAAGAAGACCAAGGACTATGTCAGTGATACTGCTCAAAATGCAGGGCAGAATGTCAAAGATTATGCAAGTGATGCAGCGCATAAGACCAGAGAGTACTCTGGTGATGCTGCTCACAAGAGCAAAGAAGCTTCTGATTATGCTAGTGACGCGGCTCAGAAGACCAAAAACTATGTTGATGATGCTGTTCAGAGAAGCAAAGAGGGATCTGAATATGCCAGTGATGCGGCTCAGAGGACCAAAGACTATTCCAGTGAGGCTACCAGAAAAAGCAAAGAGGCCTCTGATTGTGCCAGTGACACGGCTCAGAAGACCAATGAATACGCCAGTGACACTGTTCAAAGAGCCAAAGAGAAGCTCCATGACTTTGCGTCTGGTTGGTACACTAACTTCAGAAACATTTCTGTTCTGCAAACAGTATACCGCATACAAAAACCATTTTCACAGACATAATCAATGGCCTGATTGTTTCTTAAAAAGTTAAATAGTTTTAAAGTAAATGTTGTGTTTGATTTCTTTCACGTAGCAAAACACTTGAAGCATATAAAAATGTGTTAGAGTAGTTTTATCAACTCAAAATCTAAAGGATTTGAAGCATAATTAAGAGCACACTAGTGGTAAAGCTGGTTTAATTTGTTCTTGTATGATGATGAACAGAGGCAGGTCAATACAGTGCAGAGAAGGCGAGAGAAATGAAGGATGCAGCAGCACAAAAGGCCAGTGACATAGCAATGGCTGCCAAACAAAAATCACAAGAAGTGAAAGAGAATATAAGGGATGCTGAGCTTTGAAGTGGTTTGATCGCCTTGTACTTTTAATTACGCCACAAAAGTTGTTGTCCAATTCTGCCAGAAATAATGTTGTTGTGTGTATGTATATATATATGGGAGTGTTTGTCTTTGTGTAGTGCATGGAACGGGGTTTGGTCTGATATGAACAAGTACTTTGTACTAAATATCTAATATTTTCTTCCTGAGTTTTGATTCAAAAAATAGTAGATTTTCTACATGCATGTCTTTGAATAAGTGCCTAGGAACATATTTGAATTGGGAAATTTTATTTAGTTCTTATCACTATATTTGTGGTTCTACTTAGTGAGATAAAATTAATAATAGTTTACTATCTTTCTTTTATAAGGGCAAAGAAATAAGAATATCATTCTAGAGAAAAAATAATATTCATGATTTCGATTCATTTTTATTCAGTACTCACTGAACTGAGATAAAATTAATAATACTTTACTGTATTTCATTTTACAAGTGAAAAAATAAGATATGAAATAGAAAGAATAAATAGATAAGAGAAGTCGTCAAGGTATATTCTTCTTTAGGTAGGAAATGGTTTTTTTAGGAAAATTGACACAAATAAATGGTGTAATTTCAATAAGGCAAATATAGAAAAAATTATAAAAATGAATATTTGTATGAAAATTACACAAATAGGTAAATATAAAAAAATTATAAAAACTAACGAAAAAACTCGTTTTTTTATTTATAAATAATTATATTTAATATTAAAAATTAAATAAAAGAGATTATATATATTTATTTAATATAAGATTTTATTTTTATTGTAACTAAATTCATCTCTTAAATATACAATAAGAAATAATATTTTAATAACTTTAATTTATTTTTTAAATAAATTAATATAAAATTTTCAGTCTTTATTTTTTTTTTCTTTTATATAAAAAAGTCAATAAAAAAATTTTAAAAAAATACGTTTGTTTTTCATTTTTTCCTTATGTTTCTTTATGTGGTCTTCTAAATAAAATAGAAAAAATATTTTAAATAAAATAGAAATATGTAAATAAGTTTAATAAAATATTTATTTTTCTAGTTTTAAAAATTTTTAAAAATTATTTTTAAAGATAAAAAAGTTGATAAATAATTAATGTTTATAAAATAATTATTTGAGTTTTTAATAAAAAAAATTAATAATTAAAAAAATTAGAAAAAAAAAGGAAAGAAATAAGTAAAGATGTTATGTGAATATCTAAAATTATAAAACAAAAGGTAGTTAAATTTAATGTTGTAATGTTTTATGAAAAAAAATTGAGAAACTTACTCATTTGAAAGTGAGGAACCACAGTGAATGAAGAAAATTGGAGAAAAGAACACGTAAGATGAATAATCACTTATCTTAATTCAACTAAGGAATCAAATTTCATGTCTTTAATAACAACAATTGTAATTCAATACAAAAACTATATATAAAAGCACAATACATATAAAGAAGATGAAACAATTGGAACAAAATTAGAAGAAAAAAAAACGAGAATGAGAGCAGGAATAGGTATATACAGAAAGGAGGAAAAGGATAGAGTAAAGAAAAAAAAGTGTGAGAATGGAAGCATGAGTCTCAGAGAGAAAAGAATGTGAGAGAAAGGAGAAAACTTTAGATACATTAATATTGTAGCTAATTTAAGAGGGAGATGTGGGTTGTTGATAGAGAGGGGAATGGAAAATAATTTTTGATAAAGAAGGAAGTGAAAAGTTAAGAAAGTTACGTTTGATTTTCAGATTATAAAATTAAAAAAATAAAAGTGTACCAAAGAAAAAATAACAAAAATATTTAAGTAATAATAAAATGACAAAAAATCTCTTATTATATATTTATAAAATAATTAAATAAAATATTAATATAAGGATAAAAATGAAAAAGTAAATGTATATACCAAAATCAGTTATAATAGAAAATTTCCTTTATATATGTATAGATGAGTATTTGTAAGAAAATTACATAAATAAGCAGATATAAAAAAATTATAAAAATAAATATTTGTCAAACAAATTATATACAACTTTAATTAAATCCATAAAAATAAGTAAATATAAAAAGAATTATAAAAATGAGTATTTGTCAGTCAAGTTATATACAACTTTAATTAAATTTATTAATTTATCACTGAATTTTGTCAATTAAATTTATTGATTTTTTATTTTTATTAAAGTCGTGATTGACAACTTTAACTGTATAATTTAATTTTTTCAGTTAAATTTATTAATTAATTATTTTATTTTTCCTAAAGTCGTGAAATAAAATGTAATTTGGATTGATAATTTTAGTGTATTTTATTTAAATTGAAGTTGTTAATTTTATTACTAAGATAAAATAAAATATTAAAAAGTTTATATACTTTTATTTAAATTGAATTTTATTTAAACTAAATTTAATTAAAGTTTTAGTTAAAAAAAATTTCTCACAATTAATATTTTTAAAATAAAATTATGTATATAATTTTTTTTCACAAATAATAATTAATATTTTTTAAAATAAAAAATACATATATATAATAATAATTTAAAAATTATTTAAAATTATATGGATGAATAATGTTTTAACAATTGTTATTTTATAAATAATATTAAAAATTTAATTTAATTTAAAAAATTATATATAAAGTTGAATTAAAATGATTTTTTTTTTCAGAAAATTGGGCTAAAAATAAGTTGTATATTATATTTTAATTTATTTAATTTTAAATAAATTAAATATATTCACTATTTTAAATATTGTTAAAATTAAAAATATTTTCATTATTTTTAAAAATTTTAAATATGTTTTTAAATTATATTTTACAATTGATACAATTAAATAAATAGGATATGATTTGTTTATAAACTTTTAGATTATATAATATGAATGTTAATAAAAATATAGATTATATAATATATAAAAATTAATAATATATATATGCTAAAATTAATATATTAAAATGTAAATTAAATTATTTAATTTGAAAATTACTAAATATTTTATATAATCTATTTTTAATCCAATTTATTTAAAATAATTTTTATAAATTTTTAATATATCAAAACTTAATTTAAGACAATTTAGTTTTAATTATTTTAATATTATTTATTTATATAAAAAAATTCGCAACAATTCATATAATTTTAAAAAAATAACTGAAATTGGCAGTAGAATGGACAATCTTAATTTAAATAAAACATACTAAATTTGTCAACCCGATATATAATTTTTTTGCATTTTATTTAAATTGAAATTATCAATTCTATTAATAATTTTAATTAAAAATAAAATAAGTAATAGAGTTGAATTGATTTTGTATATACTATTTGCAACTTTGACTAAGAAATATTCATTGTAATTTTTTCTGCATTGTCTATCTATGTATTTTCTTATTGAATTACACCATATGTGTCAATTTTTCGTTTTTTTAATAAAAGATGTTTATAATGATGAAAATTTAAAACAAAATAGCAAGTAGAAAGTGTAAATAGGAAAATTTTAAATTTAACCCAAGTTGGTGGAGGAGTATATATACATAACAAAAACTTTGGTTTGTTGAAAGCATGTGTTGTTTTTAATTTTTCAAAATTCATGATATTTTTTGGAGAGAAAAATAGGAAAAACAGAGGTGAAAATAGCAGAAATAGCGTAGCCGTATTGTATGAATTAGGTCATGAATTTTGGGCCTTTTAAATTGGCTTTTCCTTACTGCAATCCAAATTTTGAAATGACGAGATATATTTAAATGTTGACTTCTACATTATCTATTCAAAATAACTATTCTACACTTTATGGGATACTTAAATGTTGACTTCCAGCTTATCTATTCAACAAGATTTTTCGAACAAAATTTCTGAAATTAACTTCGTACAGTAAGTTTTTTGGGAACAGAGACTAAGTTTTTTGGAACATGTAATATGTTTTTCGGAAAGTTTTTTATTACATGAAATATTATAATTTCGAAATATTACAAAATATGTCTGGATAAGACATTTTACAAATTACTTTTTAAATAATTTAAAATACTTTATAACAAAATATCTTATTTGAATAAGAAATTCTAAAATTTTATTAAGGTATTATTAAAAGGTACTATTTAAAATCAAATTTTACGTGCAAAGTAAAAATTTAAAAATTTTCACATTTTAAAATTTATATTTTGATATTTGTAATTTTGGTCAATCTAAATTTTGGTTGATTTGACTCAATCCTAGTTTGATATGAGTTTGGATAAACTTAACTTTATTTGATGTGAGATCGACTTAACCTAGTTTGATATGGTCTCCACTTAGGGTTTGATAAACTTGACTCAACTTGATGTAGGATTGACTTAACCTACTTTTATATGGTGCAGATGTTTTGCCCCAATATAGATTCAACTTGACTTGGTCAAATTTATATGAAGTTTTACAAGAACCAAACTTGAGTTGAACTTAATTGAATTTGATTCGACATGGACCGAACCTAATTTGACTACATGTGATCCTATCTCAACTCGATTTGACTTATACCTAAGTTAACTTTATTCAACCAGGGTTTAAATCAATTCGACTTGAACTCGAGCTAACTTGACTCTAACAGGCTCAAGCTAACTTGGTAGACTTGAGTTCAACTTTACTTGATTTTGATCAAGTTAGGCCCGACTTGCTTTTGATTAAATTAGGATCCATCTAGACATAACCTAACTTGGTTAAACATAGTTCGGATTTGACTTTGATGAGTGCGAACTTGTCCCAACTTGACTTGATTTGGACTCGGACTAACTTATATTAGCCTTGATCCAGATCGACTCAGTTTGATCTGGACTCGGATAAACTTAGGATTGACCCGAATTGACCTAGTATTCATCACACTAGGCTTAACCTAGTCTTAATTGGACTACGATTGACCTAGACCTAATCCAACTTGATTGAATGTAGGTTGGTCCCAACTTGAATGATCATGAACTTGCTCCGACTTGACTAAATGTATGATTGTCCTTACTTATCTTGACTTAGGTCTAAACCTAGGTACTTAGCTCAACCTAGATTTGGAGTAACTCGACTCGAGCTGTGTTTGGGTCTTCTCGACTCAACTTGGATCTAGATAGACTCAACTCAATTTGAGTTTAGTTTGTTCTGACTTGACTTTAACCTAGACTGACTTGATCCAACCTACATGAGCTTGATTTGATCATAATTTGAAAAGAATTTATTTTTATGTAAATAGAAGATCTTTTATAAATATAAAATAAAAAATTTACCAAAAAATAATATGAATGAATATTTACTACAAAATATTATCAGTATTGATATTTTTAAATTTTTAACAATTATTTATATTTATATAATTTTTTGAATTTTGTGATAATTAAAATACTTTAGTAAAGAAAAATTTAAATTTATTAAATTAAAATGATTTTAAGAAAACGAAACAGTTAAAATGATATAATTTCAAATTCAATATATTTAAATATTTTAAAAATTATAAAAAAATTATCCAAAAATAATATAATTTATTTTGTAAATTAAATCAACAAAAGAGAGAAAAAAAATACAAATTTGCATAATCTTCAACAAATTCAAAACTTTATTCTCTGCCAAGAAAATCTACAAAAGTATATACCAAGAAAGTCAAAATTTTACTCTAAAAAACTATAGTTCCGTGAAACTCAAGGTTTTACTCCATTACTTTGTCGTGAGTGTCCTCGGTGTCTCCTTAGTATAGGCTCAAACTTCCTAAAATTCTCAACTTGCAAGAGAATTAAGAGCATATTAAAAGCTTGAGTTTAATTTTTCATGGTTAAATATCTTTTTTTTTTCATATATATTATATGAAATTGATTTTTTTTTTCTTGATTTAAAATTTGGATTATTTAAATATTTATAATACAAAAACTATTAGAATTGATATTTCTGCATATTAAATAATATTATTTTTAAAATTCATTGTTGTTTTAATGTAAATTAATATTTATTGTAAGGATTTTCATTGAATTAATGAAATAGAATTTCAAATTGAATAAATTTTACATATGTAAATTGATTTATCTGTATATCACAAATACTTAGATGATATAAAGTTTGAAAAAAAAGCTAATTTTATATTACAGGAGATTAAAAATATATTTAACTCCAATTTTTAAAACTTATCATTTTATAATCTGGAGAACAATATTTTTGTTTTGTTCAACACATTTTTTTTTCCACTTTTGTTGCTTTCACCTTCTTTTGTCAACGGTCTTCCTCGTTTTAATTAAGATTTTCCAAACTATTTTTTATAGAAAAGAACTTCACTACCGATTTTTGGAATTTTTTATATTTTTTTTGGATGTGGTCGGTCACATACAATGAGATTGCAGAAATATGATAGAACCAGTTCACCATTTTTATTCAGTGGTTCTTGCTTTCTTCTTACACCTGGGAATCACATGTTGAGTGATGTTTGACAGCATAAATTATTTATTATTGTTAAAAATGATATTATATTAAAGTAGTTTTTTAAAAATTAAAGCATAAACACGTAATTTCCTTGGTTGGTTCTTGTCTCCTCAAATTTTAACTAGAGGCCTAAATGAGGATGAAGAATTATCCGAAGCAGTAATCTCACCATTAGTTGAAGAGTTGTATTAGAGATTCTCTAATATGAGGTTTAGTTTGAATTTATTTTAGTAGTTTTTGGAATGTGCATACCTTTGAATAACTCATGATCGCCCAAGGAGCATGCTTAATTTTGTCCATGTATCTAATCATCAGCTTAATAGTTGTGTAAGGTTAATATATGTATTTCAAACCACCAAAACTACGATGTTGGATCGTATTCGTGCTTCATAATTAACAAATACTCAATTTCATTTTTGATTTTTTTTCTCTTGTTAATTGCTTACTTTGTAGCATGCAAAATCAGCATTATTCCACTGGTATATGGATACCTCCTATTTGTCCAGGAACAGAAGTGAACTTCTCTCTGCAAGTTGTGAGTCTCTGATGACCCTCATTCTTAGATTATGCACCACGCAGAAATGCAGAACTGCAATGAACAAGTCCCACACTGTTAAGATGATAGATGAATTCACATGATTTTTTGAAGGGGAGATTTCGAAACAGTGGCTTGCCACTGGGAATCTCAGGTGTCGCCCATGTTTTGAAACTACTACATGAGCCTGGCACACCCCTAATATCACAGTGCGAAGTGTTGTACATCTGAATTGTTTACTGAGTTATGAGTTGTTTATATTAGTAGCTTAATTAATTAATTCCACTAATGGTAGTTTTAAAAACTAGACTTCAATTATATGAGATAAACTAAAATTCTGAAATCTAATTTTCTTGATTCATATCTTGATTGAGTAAATAGCCTACAATAGTCCTATCAGCTGTTGTTATTGTATTTGGAGAAGAAAATCTAGAAGAAAGAATAAAAAGGGATAACAGACATTCCAAAGCATAATGATGAATGGAAAACACAGGCACTGCTTGCAACATCCATAGTTCTTGACATGTAGAAGTAATCAAGAAACCCATCAATCTCATTAGGATCCTCATAAACAATCTTAAATTGCTGAACACCATTGTAGGAATCACATTGTTGTTTCTCACCTTCACAGCCTTAACCATTTCAATGAATTCTTCTCGTCACTCATTTCCTTATCCTTGATCTGAGGTCTAGGAAAGAATCAACTACCAATCTCTAACATAAAATAATAAAACATTACCACCACAAAATTCAATAATCAATAAACCATCTGCAAAAAGCAAATCAGAATTTACTCCCCAAGGACAAGTCTCACATCCAAAACAATTTATCTTTATGTTAAAACAAAGGACATTGTTTGATCAACTTTTTATTTATTATTTTAATGTTTGAGAGAAATTTAGGAGAAAAAAAAATTCTCTAATTTTTTTTTATTGTTATGCACAGCAAATAATTAGAAAGGTATATGAAGTTATATAAATAGAAAACTTATAAATTTGTACACGCTCTCCACTAAAACCTCAAAACAATAAATGTAAATGTAAATGTAAAAACTCAAACAATAAATATAAATGTAAATGTAAAAGTAAAAGTAAAAGTATCACTTTAAATAAAATTTTATATAAAAAGTAAAAACTTGAAATTTTTATATTCTTAAATTTATATTTTGATATTTGTAATTTGGATCAATATTGAACTGTTTGACATGATTTAGGTTTAAACTTAATTTAGTTTAATATGGTTTCGATTAGATGTTTCAACTTAATATGAATTTATTTGACGTGATCAAATTTATTTGATTTATTGATTTTACTTGAATTCATCTTGATCTGGATGCGACTCGAGCTCAACCTAATTAAACTTGATTCAAATTTGACCTGGATTTGAGTTAACTTTATTTGATTTGGGCTTATACTAACTCAGTTTGATTGAGTTTGAGTTCGAACTTACTTGATTCTAATGATTTAAGCTAACTTGGTAGACTAGAACTCAACTTAACTTGGTTTTGATCAAGCTAGGCATGATTTGTTCTTGATCAAATTAGGATCAACCTAAACATAACCTAACTTGGTTAAACATAGTTCGACCCCGAATTTGATGAGTGTAAACTTGTCCCAACTTAACTTGACCTAAATCTAGACCAACTCAACTTAATATTAACTCAGACTAACTCAGTTTGATTTGGGTTTGGATAGATTTGGAATCGACTCAACTTGACCTTGTATTAATTAAAATAGACTCAATCTAGTATTGATCGAACTAGGACTAATCTGGACCTAGCCCAACTCGACTCGTTCTAACCTGGACCCAGACAGACTCAACTCAATTTGAGCTTAGGTTGACTTAACTTAACTTTAACTTAGACTAACTCAATCCAATCTTCCATGAGTCTCACATGGTGCTATCTTAGTATTTTATAACTTGAAAAAAAATTCTTTTAATACAAATTGAATTTTTTTTTACAAACTAAAAATAGAAAAATCTTTAAAAATTTTGACCAAAAAATAATATCAATCAAGATCTATTACAAAAATATTATCAATATTAATATTTTTTTAAAATTTTTATATTTATATAACTTTTTAAATTTTGTGGTAATTAGAATACTTTAGTAAAAAAAAAGTTTACTAAATTTAAATGATTTCATTAAAAAAATATATTTTAAAAAATGGAACAGTTAAAAAGATATCAATTTAAATTCAATATATTAAAAAATCTTTAAAATTTTAAAAAATTTATCCAAAAATAATATAATTTATAAGTAAAAATTTTACTCTAAAAAACTAAAAAACTATAGTTCCATGAAACTCAAGGTTTTACTCTATAACTTTGTTGTGAGTGTCCCCGGAAGGTTCTCGGCGTCATTGTGGTTGCAAGTCTGGACGGCAAGGTTGGCTTCATCGGCCACCACATGTTGGTTGTAATATGAAGGTGAATGGTAGAATGGTACACTAAAACTTGATATTTTAATCATTTTGCTGTTAAAGTCTAGCAAATAATCATAGGTGCAGGTAATGATGAACCATCATCACATTCAAAATGCTTTCAACAGAATTACTACCACCACTTAAAACTTGTGTTTCATTTTTAAACTGGAGAACAATATTTTTCCACTTTTGTTGTATTCCACTTTCTTTAGTCAACACGTTGGCACGTCTTCCTCGTTTTAATTAAGATTATCAAACTATTTTTTTAGAGAAAAGAACATCACCACCCACGTTCTTGACAGCATAAATAGTTTATGTCTTATGTAAAACAAGTATCATGAACTTTTAAATTTATTTTCAATTTCCTTGCAATTTTTTATTAAGACTTTTTATTCATATAATGGCATTAATTGTAATAAATTTATGTAATTACTAAATAATTATTAAATAAAATTAAGTATTATATTACTAAATTTGTTACCATATAAAATAAAATAAAAATATTGATATTTAAAATAGTTTTTATTATTAATTAAGTGATTGTGTTGAACTGGTATTTTGTTTACATGAGGAATATAAAAAAATAAATAAAAAGTAAATGAAAATGGATAATAAAATAGGAAAAAATAATGAAAATATGTTATTTAGATTAATAGAAATAAAAAGAAAGTAAATAATTTTTTTCCTACAAGTCGGGAAACAGGACTTTTTTATGCGGATTAATATAAAAGAGAGTTCACATAAATATATTGTATTAAAAATATTTTATGATAGTTCAAAACTCTAACTTTAATGGATTTTTTAAACATAAAACTATTTATTATTGTTAAAAATCATATTATATTAAAGTAGTTTTTTTTAAAAAAAATTAAAGCATAAACAAATAATTTCATTCCCATTTTATTGTATTCTGATGGAGATTATTTTTTCTAACGGATCTCCAGTGCGTGTTAGATAAACACGTGTATAAATACTTATCCAAATTGGTTGGTCACAAAACTATAATATATAATAATTTAATAAACATGATATTAAAGGATGCAATTTTTTAGAGAAAATAAAGGAAATAAACAGTTTCACACAAAGTTTATGATTCAATGATACAGTGAGAATTTAATTTGTAATTTTCAAGCTTAGGGAAGAATTCTCAACATTCAATATTGATTCCTTTCAAATAAAATATATTACGTAGTTAAATAAAAATAGATAGGACATTAATGATGAGTAAAATATTTGTAAAATAAAATGTCAATTTTTTTAATCTGATTTTAAGTTATAATGTATTTTTCTAATAATTAAGATTCTCATCTTGAGAATTTATTTGTATTTTAAATACTTGGAAAAAAATCCTAACTAAATAATCATTTGAAGATAATAATAATAATAATAATAATAACATCAATAATTATTAATACAAAAACTACATTTTACATCAATTATAAAAGATTTTTACATCAGTTTCATCATCGATGTAAATATTATTATTGTAGAAAGTAATCACTACATCAGTTTTTTAACCGATATAAAATATACAAATATTACATCGAATTTAAATCCTAACCGTTATAAAATAACCGTTAATGTTGATGATTAGATTTTTAGTAGGACTGACTGTTTTTTGAAAGAGAATCCCTATAAAGCTTTTTGGGGTATCTCTTATGGGAATTGGTTTTGTGTAACAGGACTGGTGCATTTGTTTTTGTATAAGTGTTGGAACATTCTTAAAATGTTTCATTTTATTTAATTTAATCTTTACTAATAAAAAAAATAACGACTGAATAATGTAAAAATGGAGACATATTACATTGGTTGTGCTCTAGAATTGATGTAATATCTCTATGTCAGTGATTTTGAAGTATAATGAGAGTACATATTACATCGATAGCTATTGTAATATGCCACTTTTTACATTGATTGGATCAAAACTTCTTTGTTTCCTATTGCACTATAATATGTAAAATTGAACTATGTTAACTTATTGAAGAACTAAAAAACAAAAATGTAGTAGTTTCAATGAAGAACTAACTACCTTAGGATAAACCTAACATAGATTATGCGATAATAAAGTGAATCTACTGAATTAAACATTACATACATCAATTACACTAAAAAGAAATATCATTAGTAATTTTCAATATATGAACTACAATAACATATTATTCCTTAATTAAAACATACTCTTGTACTACAACCTTCATATATGCACTTGACTTTATATGCAATTAATAAAAACTGCACAACAATATTGTCCATGGGACAAATAAACATCAATTTTGAATGAGACCTATAATAGTCAATTGATTAATCATGTTCTTTGAATCATGTAACATCTAAATGTAGCCAGTTTTACTGACCCATTAATAAAATGCGTCATATCTTCTTTTAGGATTTATAAATTCATTGTTGAATATAAGTTTGACATTTCCATTTTTTATTCTTAAACTTGTGTATAGCTTGTGGCTCAAAAAAACTATAAATATCAACATGTCCCATATTGATAATTAATTGTTTTATATATTATTAATATAAATTTATAAAAATATATAAAATTAATATTAATTATAAAAATATATAAAATTGAAAAAACAATTACCCAGTTATTAGTTGGCATTGGTATATTTATACATATTGATTTGTTTTCTTATGTGTTTTATTTTATTTTTATTATGAATTGAGTGGTATAATTAAATAATATTGATTATGAGTTGTTTAATATTGTGTAACATGGAATAAGTAGTGAGAATGCTACACTAAGTAGTAAGAATGTTATAAAAAAAATTATATATTTTTAGTTTATCAAACCCAACAAAGACAAGTACCCAACTACATACATACATGTGCTTTTGGCTTATTCTTTGAGGATTGAAAAAGTAAAAAATTACATAAAATAAGAAAAGATTTAGAGACTAAAAATATTGATTTAGATTTAAAATTCATTTTCTAATAATAAGAAAAGATTTAGAAACTCAAAAATGTTGATTTAGATTTAAAATTCATTTTCTAATATGATATAAAAGTCATTTAGAGTTTATATTAATAAAAATTTGTTGGACTTATGAGGTCACCCGCTAACAGACCGTTATCCGATAATCTATAAAATATAATCTCACGCACGTATTGACAGATTTCGGTGCGAGGGAGTGAGTTGGAAATATCACATCGATTAAAAATAAAAATATTTTATAATATATAAGTGAATGCGAATCTCATTATAAATTGATTTTATAAGGTTAAGTTATACTTAATTTTTTAAAATGAAAGAAGTTGAAGTTTGATGTATTTTTAATTTATTTATGTTTTGCTGATATCTTATAAAATTTTATTAAATACTTCATATATATAAAATAACTCATAACCTTGTGTTAATATTAAAGCTTTTATATAAAATCTTATTAAAATTTCAATTTAAACAAATCACTTTCAATTTTCAAGTAAATAAAAAATAATATCTTTTGAATATTAAAAGTGTTATAACTTTTATTTAATAAACATTATTTTAATATTGTAAAAATTTATTTTAACAACCCCAATAAATTGTAAGTAGTTTAATGAATGAATAATGTAATATATCTTATTTCAATATCTGTAAATAATTTAATTGTTCATATTATTCGGATCCGTTAGCATTCATTAAAGAAAGTAAAAGATTATTTTCAAGAGACAATTACGTCTAAGTCAAAAACTCCTTAATAATATTTTTTATAATCAACCAAACTTTTTTTTATCAGCAATAATCAACAAAACTTATTTGCTGCTAGAAACTAATTATAGAAACTAATATAAATAGATCACATGTAACTTTTTTTTATATTTAAAGAACATTCAGATTAAGGTAATAGTTAATAAAATCAGCCAAATAATAGAATAAATTAAAGATTCATAATTAAATAAATTATTTAAGAAACAATTATAAATAAAACTCCCAAAAATCAAGAGAGGACAAGACACAAAAATGTGCTCTAATTTAAAATGTCTCCAACATCTCTTGACTATAAAATATATATACCTTTCTTGTTTTTCTATTTTACCCAAAACATGTGTTTTTCCTTTATGATCCAATTTATTATTTTTTATATCTCAAAATTAATTTACACCTTGCACCAAACTGGAAATTCGAGCACAAAAGAAAGAGGACAACAACAAAGTGACAGAAAGAAAAATCAAAAATTTCATATCAGAATTATGTTCAAATTTTAAATTATACAGTTAAATAGAAGTATTGGTTGTTAAAGCTAAAACATTCATTCACAATGATTTGACAGTGACTGTACAACCTAACAAGACAGTAAATTAGATTACAACAAACCAAACCTAACAAAAATTTTATGATTAAAAGAATGAATGGAGGCTGAGGATTGCAAGAAACATATTCTACATATTTTATACGTGTAGGGCATCACTTGCTTTTTCTTTTTTTTCATTAGTAACAATAACAAAATCAACACTCAAGGATTTCAAAAATAATAAAAAGTCAAATAATTAACATCCTCTTGGATTATTATAATATAAAACACTAATCATTGCTAAGGAAAATGTTTCCATGAGAAATTATGGAAAAAGATATATATATATATATATATATATATATATATATATATACATATATATAATTTACAAAATATTCATTACTACTTATTATAGTAGAAATTTGCATAAAATTCTATTTAGAGTCTATACCTGACTAATAATAAATTAGTTTTCAAAGTATATAAATTAGTGTGAATTGTGAAGTTTGTAAAAAGGAAAACTGAAGCGTGAGTGTGATGCGAAAGCATAATCACCCATTAGATAACTTGTTTGGCTAATTCACGCATTTGAAATCTTCTTTTTGGTTTTTGCACTGTTGGGGAAATCTCACGAAATCATCCTTAATTGTGTCGTCCACTTTGGCGTAAGTTACTTAAGAAAAACTAAAAAGAAGCGACAAAATCGGCACTTGCCTCTCCAGAAAGCAACAAGATTGGTTGTTTCCTTCCTATTTCTTTGTTTTGGACTGCTTTTGGGGTGAAGAAGAGGAGTTAGAGCAGTTTTTGCGGAAAAGGATTTTGCAAGAAGAAGAAGAAGAAGAAGAAAGAAAGAATGCGACTTGGGAAATACGAGTTGGGTAGGACCCTTGGTGAAGGCAACTTTGGTAAAGTCAAGTTCGCTAAGCATACTGATTCTGATCAACCTTTTGCTGTTAAGATCATTGAGAAGAACAAGATCATCCATCTCAACATAACCAACCAGGTATCTTCAACACTTCCCTATCTTGCTTTTCTCTTTCTTCATTCAGATTTCTGTCAACTGCAATCATCTATCTTTTCTGGCCCTTCTTGTTTTCTTCTCATGTTCATTGGAATGCACCATAAGATCATAAGATAACTTGAGTCTCTCTGGTGAAAATTGCAGATAAAAAGAGAAATAGCCACCTTAAAGCTCCTCAGACATCCCAACGTTGTCAGATTATACGAGGTACTTTCATGAATATATCTTTTTCAATTGAAAAACACAATATCCGAGTCCCAGGTTATTGCATTCACCAATCTTTTAGAAGTTTATATGCCACTCTTGCAAATTCCAATTCACATCTGAATGTATAAAAAAAAACTAAATTATTATTTTCCGCGCAAAATAAATTTGTAGTATTTTTTAAATTAATTAAGGAGAATTAACAAAAGGATAAAAGAAGATGAATATAGAGAAAAAAATTAAAATGTTAGTGTAGTTAACTTTTTCTGTAGTGAGTAATTGCTATTGGGTCTCACATGCAAATCCAAATCCGGATCTGACAGGTAACCTACGTCTGGCATGTTCGTTAAGACGAACATGTCAAATATCTATGGTGTTGGATCTGACATATATTACAACGAAAACTTAACCATATGTGTACTGTGTTTTAGCAGAATGAACAATGAACATTTGAAGTGATGCAGAATTTTGTTCTTTCAGAATGACTTCTGAACACCTATAACTGCATAGCAGCGTTATTAAGTCATAAATTATGTAAAATAACATAATCCATAAAGTTCTGACTTGTGAATTAGGTTTATTGATGTCAGTAGGTGACATGTCAGTATTACTTTTACGAGGAAAAAACAAAAAACTATTATTATAACACATGCTTTTGTTTGGATAAACAAAGGAATTAATTTAAAAAAAATTAAAATCATACATAATTTAAATTTAAAAAACTAAAAAAGTGTAATTAAATAAACATTAGATTAACTTTTTTACAATAACTTTTTACTTCATTTTACCTCACTCCCATGTCATACTGTGTGTATGTATATATATTTAATGTTAATTGCACTGAACATTCATGGCAACCCTAGGTTATTACATGTGTTTATGTCTCTACCATTTTCCTATTACCTTTTTATTGAATCAATTATTCTGCTTGGCTGAGTTCATGAATGGGTTTTGTTGATGTTAAACCGAGTGAGTTCCTACCATTCTGATATCACATACATTAATTAAATGGCACGGACGGTGACAAATAGTTTTATTTCATTTTTCTATATTCACGCCATTGAGTTTGACAGATAAATTATTAGAATATGTATGATAAATAATAATAATAAAGTATTATTAATTTCTTTAAAAACTTATTATTTATCACAATTGTGAAAATGTCCACAATTAAGAAAATATTGCATGAGAACGTGATTAAGTAACGTCACGAGTACATATTTTATTCAAATCCGATGGTCCCACCATATGCGTATAAATTTTGTTCCCTATTCTATTGCTTCTGTTTCTCTTGATAAAAAATGTTATGGGTTGGACCCTTGGCACATTAAAGTAAGCTATTGCATTTTATTTATGTATGTATTTGGTAGTGTAATCTTTTACTCTGAACTTACAATTGTAGCATGCATTTCTATCATTGATGCTTCTAATTATGATAGGTCATTATTATGATCACGCAGGTCTTGGCTAGCAAAACAAGAATTTATATGGTACTTGAGTACGTGAATGGAGGAGAGTTATTTGACATAATTGTAAGACTAAGTTACTTTGTTATTGATTTTGAGTTTCAGAGTTAAAATTTTATAGTGGTGTAATCTTGTGATTTATGACCAATGGCATTTGATGAATTAATTGTATTCATAGGCATCCAAAGCTAAACGTTCGGAACGTGAAGGTAGAAAGCTGTTTCAACAGTTGATTGATGGGGTGAGCTACTGCCACAGTAAAGGTGTCTTCCACAGGGATCTCAAGGTTCTTTTTCTCCCTTTTCAACTTCAAATTGCACCACATGGTTATCTTTTGTCTTGCATTTTTTACACAAGTGCTGCCATGTCCTTGCAGCTTGAGAATGTACTAGTGGATAACAAAGGGAACTTGAAAATAACTGATTTTGGTCTTAGTGCTTTACCCCAGCATCTTAGGGTAAGATGTTATTATGCTTTCAACAACTTTGGGTAAAGCATATCATTTTTGTTACTGGCTTAACCATGTGAAAATTTTCAGGCAGATGGATTGTTGCATACAACTTGTGGAAGTCCCAATTATGTTGCACCTGAGGTTCTTGCTAATAAGGGCTATGATGGTGCAACATCAGATGCATGGTCATGTGGTGTTTTGTTATATGTAATCCTAACAGGATGCCTACCTTTCGATGATAGAAATATGGTAGTTCTCTATCAGAAGGTATATTCATATTTTGCTACAATGTTCTTTCACATAGTTAGTATATGTATATTCGTTTCATAAATGGATTCACATTTTTTTTTTCTGCGAGGGATTATACAGATTTTCAAAGGAGATGTTCAGATACCAAAATGGCTATCACCAGGTGCCCAAGACTTGATAAAGAGGATTCTTGATCCCAACCCTGAAAAACGGATAACAATGGCTGGGATCAAAGAAGATCCGTGGTTTAAGAAGGGCTATGTTCCAGCAAATCCTGAAGATGAGGATGTATATGTTGACAATGAAGCCTTTTCCATCCACGAAGAGGTATTATACTTGTGTCCTTTCACCCTCTTTTTTTTATTTCTCTCTTGTAATCTAAAATCATTCCCATGGTGATAGCCAAATGAAGCAGAAGAGAGGAATTCAGGATCACCGACCCTTCTCAATGCATTTCAGTTGATAGGGATGTCTTCATGCCTAGACCTCTCTGGCTTCTTTGAAAAAGAGGTGAGCATGAACTTCAGGATCACCAACCCTTGTCTATGCATTTCAATTTCTACTGTTACAAATCTTGTGCACAACTTTCCTGTCTTTAAACAGTCACCACCTACTTAAAAAAATTTAACTCAGTTTTATGCACAATGTGGTTTGAATAACAGGATGTCTCTGAGAGAAAGATAAGATTTACATCAAATCTTCCAGTTAAAGATCTGATTGAGAGGATTGAGGACACAGTGACAGAAATGGAATTTATAGTCCAGAGGAAAAATGGCAAAGTATGTTGGTTAAGGGTGCTTTTATTTCTGACAATCTTGCAAATAAACTGAAAGTTTGTTTAGCTAAAAGAAATATAAATAACATTAACAATTTAATATTTCAGTTGAAAGTGAGTTGGGAGAACAAGGTGCAGAAAACTGTTGGATGCCTTTCAGTGATAGTAGAGGTATGCATGTTTAGAATGAGCTAATCTTTACATATAGTTTGTTAATGCTAAGAAAAGTAACCTCATTTCAAATACAACAGGTGTTTGAAATAAGCCTATCATTGTACGTGGTAGAACTAAGGAGGTCTTGTGGAGATGCTTCTGTATATAAACAGGTATTTTGTTTGTACTCTTTTTCTCTATTCATCTGCTGAAATCAGAGGCTGATGTTATATTTCTTCTTCATGTGGTACAGTTATGCAACAAATTATTGAATGATTTGAGTGTTCCCCCAGCCAAGTAGATGGCAGATAATATGTACAGAGGTGGTACAAAAATCAATTGTAAAATGCATTCCTATAGTTAACAAGAGCAAGAAAAATGCACAGATGTTAGATAGGCATGGCTGCAATTTTGAGTTGATCAATTCATCAAACGGATGAAGTGGCAAACATTCATAAACTTGATTCTTCTCCGTTGTTCTTTTGTGATTTACTTAAATAATTCTTAAAAGTTATTATTAACAATGAAAATAAAAATAAGTTCAAGATTAAACACAATAAAACTAAATATATTTAAACTAAAAAACATTTCTGATTTGTATAACTATTTAACAAATTAATTAATTTATTGTCTTTTGGGAAACTATTTTTTTAGATAAAATTCTATATTAAAATTTCCTCATTTTATTTTTTATCGTGATTAAGGATCTTTTACAAGTCCTTTTTAACTGAGAGGTCTTTCCCCATAACCTTTTTTAGTGTAATGTTGTTTTCACAAAGAAATTATAGATTTCATTTAATCACAAAAGTTTCATCTTTAAAATATTTCAATTCAAAACAAATAATTTCATATTAATTTAATTTCACTCTTTTTTCTCCCATAGTTTCATATATAATAATAATATTATTATTATTATTATTAAACAATAGAATTTAAATTATATCAAAAGAACAAAAGTGAATACAACTAACAACAATAAAATATAGATTAAACAATAAATAAATAAATATAATAACCAAATTTATTATATACACACACACACACATATATATATATACATTCTATATATAATAAAATAAATTTACCATAAAATATTGCACCATTTTAAAAAAAATCATACTGATCAAATTTAGATATTAACAATGGTATTTGTTTTTTATTAAAAAGCATAACTTGATACCCAAAAAATAACTATAATAACGAATATTATTTAACAATATCATTACAAAATTTTGTAACTCTAATCAAGTAACATGTTGTCATTATGTTATATATATATATAATAATTTGATCACTATCTCATTAATCCTTTTAAGTATTGCCCAATTAAGAGTTACATTACTTTAAACTATGCTTGATTGATATTAGTATAACAAAATGGTGAATACGTCAACTTAATTCCTCCTCCTAAAAATATTTAACTTGTTGATTAATTAATTTTTAATTATACATACATATATATATATATATATATTTAAAACTTTTAACTCATATATCTCACATAAAAAAAATGTTGAACAAAAATAAATTTCACTAAACTTATTTTAACATCAAAATTTTATATATAAAGTTTACTTTTCTCCCAAAATTTCATATATAACAATATTATTATTAAACAACATGATTTAAATTATAGCAAAACAACAAATTTAAATATAATTAATAATAATAAAAATTAATTTCCGAAAAACAAAAATAAGCATTTATAACATAGTAACAATAATTTAACTTCATTAAAATAATAGCAATAGTTTTAATTTATAACAAAAAAAATTGAACTTTTTTTCCTGTCATCAGGCGAGTATAACTTAAAATTTTGGATACAAATTAGTAAATGAATAGTTACAATGTCCATCAAGACAGTTTAATGTGAATGAAAAATGACTATGGTTGTACTTTGACTATTGAAAACATCCCTGTGTACATATTTTATTCAAATTAATATTAAACATTCTTTTTTTGTTCTCACTTCACTCCTTACTTCAGACTAGTCAAATTCTCAAACAGAATTAGGAGGTTAGATGAAATAACTCAGACTAATAGGAAATGGAGCCTTAACTGTAAGGAATGATAACCCTACTACAGAGGTTGATGTACTTACATATCAAGAAATAACAACTATACGGTCCTATAACGAGGATTGAGAGTTGTTGGGTAACTATTAAAATGGTTTTAAACATGTTTACTGTTAGTGATATTTTCTTAACCACTGGAATTTCACTATGCCATTAATTACAATTAATTTACATGGAAAATAAATCACTTACACGAGGCTGCTTGGTCATTTGTTTCAAAAGATGCAGCAGCACTAGCTCGCAAGCCTGTTGCCAAACTCCTTATTATAAACCTGAATCAAACCACTCTCATCTGGCATACGAAGCTTCTCATCCAATATTTTCTTGTATTGATCATCTCGGGCTTCTAGATTGCGCACCAACTCAACCTACAACATGTAGCGACAGCAATCGAGAATTCAGGCCAAAATAATAGTTAGTTTAGACCAATAATGAAATCTAGAAGACAAGTCAGGCACCAATTGACGCATATCCTATTGTTCTGACTTAACCATGAATGAACATGTAGTGAAAGTAAGCTTTGGTAATCTGATGCTTGGTTCATTAAGAGACCAAAATATGAAAAGTGGAATTCTGAAAGGCACGAAGACACTTAACAAAGAACAAAACATGTTTTATTGTTTGTACAGGATATCAAATCACCTGTTCTTGGAACATATGAAATTCGTCAGAGCTAAGGGAGCCATCATTGTTTGAGTCAAGCAGCTGCATCATTTCTCGGGCATCTTCTCCTGGAGCACCAAGCTCTTCCATCACTTCTGTAAGCTCCTCAATGCTAATTTTACCGTCTCCATTCTTGTCAAGAAGGCGAAAGACTCTATCCCTCTGATCAATCCCTTTATGATTTGTACCTGGAAAATCTTTAAGGCGCAGAGCAGCCAATTCAGCCGCAGCAAGCATGATCGTCTTCAGACGCTTCGCCTGAGCATCATCAAGTAAAACATAAATGCCGATTCCCTTCATGTGATCTCTCAAGAAGATAAAAGAATAAAAATAGGTTCAATGTCTTCATGTGTCTTTTTTTAGATATGTATAGAATTCATAGCTTTTGTTTTTTATATTTTCATTTCTGGGAAAGAAGACACTAACCTCCTCAGGATCAGTAAGGCCAGCCTTATATAACGAATGGGCTGCTGTTCCACCAACTGCTAACCTGTCCATATCAGTTGTTCTTATCTGTATCTCCATCAACGGTCTGATCTTACCATTTTCACTCACATCTACTGCCATGTGCAAACTTTTATACCCATTTTCTTTTGGACTGGCAATATAGTCCTTTGTCCGATAAGGAATTTCCTTCCACATAGATTGGATAATCTGATATGACCTATAGCATGCTCTCTCTCCAGCCTCTGATGCATTCTCTCCGGCCTTAGGGGTCAATATCACTCGCATCCCAAGCACATCATTCACATCTTCTGGCTTCCTACCATCCTTCAACAGCTTCTTCATGGTGCTATAACGACTCTTATATCGACCTTTGACCGATACATCATCCACAAGTTCTGAGAGCAAGGGATCAGCCTTCAGAGTCTGGAGAAGTTCCTCCTTGTAGATGTCAATAAGAGATACACCCCCAGTCTCATGACTTCGCAACCACGAATCCACATAAAGATATGAATAAGGAAACAAGTACTGAAACGATAGATCTTCCAATTCCAGTGACAAGTAGGTAGTTCCCACAGCATGAGCAAGAGGGGCATGTATCTTCATAACCTGCAAGGAAATTATCTGCTGCTGATATCTGGGCAGATAGTCAAGGTGTCTCATCGTGTCAAGCTTCAAAGCCAGGTCCAGGATCAAAGCCCTGATGTCATAGTAAGTGAGGCAGAACTTTCTCAATGCAGCAGCATTGTCATCATCCACAACATCTATTCTGGATGGAATATTGTTCACACGCAAACTCTCGTGAAGCAAATGAGCAGTGGCCAAACCAATCTGATTCCGGATTTCGTGTATGCTCAACTGGCCTGCTTCCAACACCTCTCTCAATATCCCGGCAGAGATAACTTCAGCATCCATCTGCATTCACAATTACTATAAAGAAACGATAAACAGTAACGAAAGTAACAATAATAATAATAATAACAATAATATGTCCCATACAAAACAATAAAAAAGGAAGGACGAAATTATAAGAACAACTCGAACGTAATTGCTTACGTTGGTTCTTAAAATTAAGCAATTGGAGAATGCCATTTAAACCAATGAATTCCCATACAAGTTGAATTCTGTAAAAATTAGTGAATATTCTTAAATTTAATATGATAACAAGGGGCATACTGAAAGAGAATTACGACCCCCAGATAAAGTTCTTGATTAAATGCTCTGAATTAGAGAAATACTAATTGAATTAAAAGTTATTAAATTAAAGTAGACCTCCTGGGTTATAAATCAGACTTCAGTAGTCCTAGGTTAAACTTTTTTATCTAAGCTGAATTTCAGTATTCTATTTTAGAAGAAAATATCAACAGTTATATATTAAATATATAACATATTAACAAAATTTACTTATTAAGATCTTAATCATATAAGAATTAAACATGTATTGTGTAAGGTAGAATACCATAAAGTGGTGGTAAGTAGAAAGAGTAATTAGGAGTGTTAACTAACTTGGAGATCGGCGAGGAGCATGGCGACGGACAAGGCCTTGGAGAGAGGGGAACGGCCATCGGGAGAGAGAGGGGAAGCTTGGAGGATGGGGATGGAGAGTTTGAGGCACTTGAACAGAATACGAGAGGAGCTCGTCGATAACACGTTCATTCTCTCCGTCAACTCGTTGAACGCTCCCACCAGCTCCATCACCATCTTCCCCCCCTCCGATACCTCCACGGCGCAAGCCCTTGGACCCCACCACCGCGCCCCGCCGTCGCTCCCTCGCCGGCGCCGGAACACGACGGCGAGCAAGTGAGCGGGAGGAAGGGAAACGGTGCGTTTGGAAAGGGAGTGACGAATGGGGGAATGGAGAGCCACCAACTGTAATGACTCCATTCAATTCACCTTTCTTTCTCTCTCTCTCTCTTCTCCACCACGATGACCACGCCAACCACAACAACATTTGTGGTTGGGTCGTTACCCTTCATTCAAATTAATATTTTATTTAAAATAATAATTGAGAAATATACCTTTTTAAACTAAAATTTTATCAGGTTAAATGCATCATCTTTACCACTGACAAAGAGATTGTTTTAATAGTTTTTTTTTTTTTTTTACATATTTACGTACGTTTACACAGTAACAAAAAAAAATATTTACAAAGATTGATATATCTATTATTTTAATAAAAAATTATCTAAATATAAAGAGTAAAATTGTAATAAAATAAATATATAAATAATTTAATTATTATAATCATATAATAAAACAAATTTAATATCATTATGAATATTTTCTTGTAAACTATTAAAACTATAAATTTAGTTAAACAAAATAAGAATATAAATAGAAAAACTGTGTGCATGAAAAAACACTTACTAAATTATTTTTTTATTAATTGCTATCAACTATAAATTGCATATTTTACATTTTATGTTTTGATAAATATATTCTATTATGATAATTGTTACAGTAATTATTTTTCATTGTATCAAATGTTCTAATAATAATCATACAAAATATGGACACATGCAATATTTTTACTAGTATAAATATGGTGCTTATTTTATATAATTAAAATTTATATTTAATAACAAATTTTGATATTAATTTTTTTTATATTTCTGATTTAAAACAAACTAATATTTTAATGATATAATTTTTAAAATTATTTTCAAATATTAACTTCAATATAAAACTAAATATAAGAAAAGTTAAATTGAAATAAATAAAAGAAAAACTGTATTTCTGCTAAAGAAAACTATTTTTAAAAAGGTGTTCTTATTAAATATCAATTAAAACCCTTAATTCAAAACTAAAAGAAGGGAAGTAGTTTATGTTTCTCTGTATTTTTTAAAAGTAATAAAAGTTCGAGTAATAAAAAGTGGGTGAGCTGAGTGTTAAAGGTAAAAATATTACAGAGAGTTTTTTATGAATGTGTTGTGGAAATATGAACGTGTAGTGAAAAATATCACATGATATATAAACTTTAACAAAATTTTACTAAACAATCTTCACATGAAGTTTGAAAAGAGTGGTTATAAATATAAAATAACAATAAATAAAAATGAATGTTATTATACAAATTAAATAGAATATAGAAATGTGTATAATTAAAAAAAAAAAAACTACAGATATGGATTAGGTTAGATTAAAATGATCATCTTTGTGAAGAATAATAAAATATTTATTATTATCAATGTTTTTAATTTCTAGAAAACATTGATATATATAAATAAGTTTGATATTAATTACAAACTAATATATTATAATATAAGTATATTGAATGCTTTTTCTTGTAAATGTTTATTATGTAAACTAAATCATTACAAATATCGATGATATCCCTTAAAGCTAAATATGATGAAGTTAAATTATCTAAACTTTTAGCTTCATAAGTATTGTACTTTTAGATCCACTAAATTTATAAAATCAAAGGATTTATTCACTCTTTTGATAACTCGAAAATTTGTCTTTGCATCATAGCTTGATTGGACTATTAATATTCACTTCCATTTAAAAAGACAGATCAGAGGTAAAAATATTATTTGTAAGTTACTTTATAATAAAGTTTGTCATAACAATGAAATTTTGGAATAGTTTGTCAAATATAATTGTATATACAAGACATGTTTTTATGATATGGTGAAAATATCATGGTATTCCATCATTTTCAAACCCACCAAAGAATTTTCAGCAAACGAGATTGATTTTTATTTATAAAATATTTGTTAACAAGGAGTGTGTATCCCCAATATTGATAAAAGAAATCAAATATTAAGGATTTTATCGGAATTCCACTATTCTTTCAACTGATAACATTATGTTTAAATGTGAAAAATAACTTCAATTAAATCAAGATGTCTCATACATGAAAGCTTAGGTATAAGATGCCGTAAACATTTTTTTTATCATTAATGGATAATACTAAGTGAAGGATTTGTCATAAGTTTTTTTCATACCTTTTTATATCTTTTCCAAAATTAAGTTTATGTTAAAAATGTGTTTGATAATTTATTTATAAGTTGAAAGTATCCTGTGAATATCTTAGATATTTTCCTTCCAAATCACGATACCATCCCTAAAAATATTTCAAAGGAATGCAATTGTTATTAGTATTAAAGACATGTATTGGTTAACAAGTCTATAAAGATTCTAACTATTTCATAAATTCATTATTTCATTTTTATCGAACTAATTTATATACGAATAGGTATTTTACTGATTATGCTGAGAAATCGAAAGATCGTTAACGTATTAAAAGATAAATAAAGTTGAAATGATATAAATAAATAATAAAACAAGATAACATTGTATGAAGTTCAATAAATAAGTTTAAAACACTTAAAAATATATTTAGTAATTGCAAGATGTTAAAAGTAAAAATTCAATAAAGTTAAAGTCCAACAATGAACACTATAAATAGGTGATATGTTTAACATATAAATAGAATGTTTTTTTATCTGATAATTAAGCAAATTGATTCTGATTTTATCATCAGAGCATCTTGCAGATTTACATACCCAATTGAGAGTCAATTTGAACTAATAGTCGAGAGTTAATCAAGATCCAACAGCTGAATGGTAATCCAAATCCAGTAGCTGATAGCAAGTCCAAATCTACATAATAAAGAACCCAAGCCAATTGATCCAATAACAAAAACTCAAATAATTAATAAGAGAGCGAGAAGTGAGACTAGGAGGAGAAGTAAATTGTTTCTAAGATTATATAAAACAATGTACTATCACTTAAATCCATGACTTGTTGATAGATTGAAATATATTCTATATTAATTTATTTATATCAGATATATTAATTCTTTTAAGTAAACCTAACCCACAAATATACTTGAGATTTATTACACTTTCACAATTTACTAAATTCAACTTTTTATTAATGATATACTTCGACCACAATATAGACTCACATTATATTTTTTTGTTATATGATGGATTTATACCAAAACTAAGAAAAATACAAATAAATTTATGTTTTATATAATATTGTTTAAAATATTAAAATTAACCTTTTCTGTTTTAGTCATAAATGTGTAGTGAATGAAATTGATAACACAAGTATGGGGAAAAACTTTTTGGAATTTTTCTATTTGGATCCTGATTAACACCATAATAAGAGTAAAATATATACGCTTCACATACGAATAAATTAATATTTTAATTATATTTTATTTATTTTTTAATAGTTTGTCATGGTATTTTATTTTTTTGGGTGTTAAAGAATTTTTTTTGTTTCTATTTATATAAAAAGTAAAAGAAGAGATAATGTGTGCAGTGTTGTGAGCAGAAATGAGTAGTTGTTTGGTTGCTCCACCATGGCCATGTTCAAGCATGGCGGAAGCGAAGCAGCACCATTCCCTCCTCCTCCGTTTGGGACTCTCTACCGACAACCACGCGATGTCTGGCATCCTCAGCTTCTGCTCCCTCTCCAACCACGGCGACATCAACTACGCCCTCAAACTCTTCACCACTCTTCCCAACCCCGACACCTTCCTCTACAACACTCTCTTCAAAGCCTTCTTCATTTCCCACAACCCTTCCCTCTCCCTCCCCTTCTACTCCCACATGCTGCAACGTTCCATCACACCCAACTCTTTCACCTTCCCCTCTCTCATAAGGACCTGCAAACTCCAACAACAAGTAAAGCAGCTTCATGCACACGTTCTTAAATTCGGATTTGGAGAAGATACCTTCGCTCTTAATAACTTGATCCACGTGTATTTCGCTTTTGGGTCCTTGGATGATGCTAGGAGGGTGTTTTACACCATGCCTCATCCAAATGTGGTGTCTTGGACAAGCCTTGTTTCTGGGTACTCTCACTGGGGACTCGTGGACGAGGCTTTTCGTGTTTTTGAACTCATGCCTTCCAAGAATGGTGTTTCTTGGAACGCCATGATTGCGTGTTTTGTCAAGAGCAACAGGTTTCGAGAGGCGTTTGATTTGTTTCGGAGGATGAGGGTGGAGAAGGAGGAGGTGGATAGGTTTGTAGCTGCTACTATGCTCTCTGCTTGCACGGGAGTGGGGGCCTTAGAGCAAGGGAAATGGATACATGGATGTGTTGAGAGGAGTGGAATTCTGTTGGATTCAAAGCTTGGCACAACCATTGTTGACATGTATTGCAAGTGTGGTTGTTTGGACAAGGCGTTTCAAGTGTTTTGTGGGTTGGAAGTGAAAGGAGTTTCTTCTTGGAATTGCATGATTGGGGGGTTTGCAATGCATGGCAAAGGAGAGGATGCTATTAGGATTTTTAGGGAGATGGAGGAAGAAGGAACGGTTGTGCCTGATGCCATCACTTTTGTGAATGTTCTTACTGCTTGTGCTCATTCAGGTTTGATTGAGGAAGGGTTTTATTACTTTGGTTACATGATTGATGTTCATTGCATTGAACCCACCAAGGAGCATTACGGTTGCATGGTTGATTTGCTTGCTAGAGCTGGAAGGTTAGAGGAGGCAAAAAAGGTCATAGATGAGATGCCTATGAGTCCTGATGCTGCTGTGTTAGGTGCCCTTCTTGGAGCATGTAGAATTCATGGGAATTTGGAGTTGGGGGAGGAGGTAGGCAAGAGACTGATTGAACTAGATCCTGGAAATAGTGGGCGTTATGTGATACTAGGTAATATCTATGCTAGTTGTGGAAAATGGGAACAAGTTGCTAGTGTGAGGAAATTGATGAATGACAGGGGAGTAAAGAAGGAACCGGGATTTTCCATGATTGAAATGGAGGGAGAGGTGAATGAATTTGTTGCAGGGGGAAGAGATCATCCTCTGGCTGATGCTTTATATGCTAAGGTTGGTGAGATGTTAGAAGCAATCACGGTTGTTGGTTATGTTCCTGACACAGATGGTATGTTGCATGATCTTGTTGAGGAGGAAAGGGAGGATCCTCTGTTCTACCACAGTGAAAAACTTGCAATTGCTTATGGTTTGTTGAAGACAAAACGAGGGGAGACACTACGTGTCACCAAGAATCTGAGGGTTTGTAAAGATTGTCACCAAGCAAGTAAACTGATCTCCAAGGTTTATGATTGTGATATAATAATAAGGGATAGAAATCGTTTCCACCATTTTAGTGATGGAGAGTGTTCATGTAAAGACTATTGGTAGTTAACAGTGATCAGTTACCAAATTTTTTTATTTTTTTTCTTAAAATGTATAAATCCCCTGTACATCTCATTTGAATCCGAAAGCAAGCAGTATGCTTAACATATTATATATATATATATATGTGTGTGTGTGTGTGTGTTTTTGTACTTCTACAAAATAAAACTGGATCATATGCTCTTCCATATCACCATATCAGTAGCAAGCAGTTTCCTTAGTTGGTTCCTGACTCCTCAAATTTAAACTATGTAGAGGCCTAAATGAGAATGAAGAGTGCTCCGAAGCAGTAATCTCACCATTAATTGAAGAGTTCTATTAGAGATTCTCTAATCAGATATATGAGGTTTAGTTTGAATTTATTTTAGTAGTTTTTGGAATGCGCATACCTTTGAATAACTCATGATCGCCCAAGGAGCATGCTTAATTTTGTCCATGTATAATCATCAGCTTAATATATGTAGTTAAAACCACCAAAACTATGATGTTGGATCGTATTATTCGTGCTTCATAATTAACAAATACTCAATTTCATTGTTTGATATTTTTTTCCTGTTAATTGCTTACTTTGTAGCATGCAAAATCAGCATTATTCCACTGGTATATGGATACCTCCTATTTGTCCAGGAACAGAAGTGAACTTCTCTCTGCAAGTTGTGAGTCTCTGATGACCCTCATTCTTAGATTATGCACCACGCAGAAATGGAGAACTGCAATGAACAGGTCCCACATTGTTAAGGTGATAGATGAATCATTGTATAACTTACTATAAAATGAGGTTCACTAGATTAGGGTATTCATATCTTTCTCGGCCTTTTGGCTAAGATCAAGTGTAGTATCTGTTTATATCAGTTCGTTATCTGGTATGTGGATTATTAATCAACACGGTATTAAATTAATTTTTGACAGGCAGATTCCAAAACAGTGGCTTACTACTGGGAATCTTAGGTGTCGTTCAAATTTTGCACTACTACATGATCCTGGCACACCCAACCTCTAAGTTTGAAAGTTGATGTTTGTTTCTTGTAAGTAGTAAGAGTAGAGATTAGTTTTGGTCTGATTAGCTCACACTTAAATTTCAATGTGCAAATGTAATTCTTAGTTTAACATTAAGGATGTTATTGGTTAGGTTGATTAAATGAAGTTCTGACTGCTATTTTGAGATATGTGAAGTCTTTTGGGAGCCCACTTCTTACTATTCTACCTCTCTCAACTGTTTAACGACATGACAAATAATTCACACAAGAAAAAGAAGTCTAACTAACTCGTATTCGGATGTTCTGTCTCACCTTCACAGCCTTAATCATTTCAGTGAATTCTTTCTCGTCATCCATATCATTGATCTCAGGGAAAGATCTAAGCTTTCTGGAAAGAGTCCAAGTACCAATCTCTGACCTAAAAACATTAGTACCCCAAAATTCAATAATCAATAAACCATCTACAAAATCAAAAATCCGAAATTACTTGTGAAGGACAAGTCTCACATCGAACAAACTTTCATGTTAAAAAAAAGACATTGTTTGGTCAATTTTTTATTTTTTATTTTAGTGTTTTTGAGAGAAGTTTAAAAAATAAAAGGTTTTTTGTTATAATTTTTTCTATCATCTCTTTTTCTTATTTTGAAGAGATTGTTATGCATTGTATATAATTAGAAAGACATGAACTCATATAATTAAAAAACTTATAAATTTATACGCAGTATCAACTAAAACTTCTCATAAACAATGTAAATGTATATAATATAACATCACAAAACGTTAATGTGATTTATCAATTTAAATCATATTAATTACTTAACTTCAATTATATGTAAGATGAAAATTGTTTTCGTAATGTATAAATAATGTTCTAAATCATGTAATATTTTTTTAGTGTGAAATATGTATGTATATACAAATATTTATATGTGTATGTAAATATAAATTAAAAAAGAAAAATATTGTTCTGAAAACATTTATAGATGGTAAAAGAAGCCATTGAGCTTTATAGATGTTTATGTTTTTGGACATTATACCATTTCATATAGATAATTCTCATTATATCAATGTTTGATTTTGGGTATTGCGTAATTTTCTATAATATTTTATATATGTAGACATTTTGAATTGAAAGAGTGGTGAGAGGGTGATTTTTTTTATATTTTAATTATTTTTTATTTTTTAAATATTTATTAAATAATTAATTATTCTTTTATAATTAATTAAAAATTGTTTTTTTAAATTAATATATTACGGAAAATGTAGTTATTAATTTTAAATTTTAAATGTGAAGTAATTTGTCCAATATGAAACGAAACAATTTATTAAATATGAAACAGTTTATTAGACAAGAAAGTGAAGTAATTTTTTTTTATATTTCTCTTAAAAATTATAGTTTTTATCTCTTCTTATTATTTAATTTAATTGATATTTTTTATTTAATTTTTAATATTAAACATAATTATTTATAAATAATAAAAATTAAAAATACAGAAATATTATTTTAATTTAATTAATATATTTTATTTAATTTTTAATATTAAATATAACTATATATAAATGATAAAAATAAAAAAATAGATGTATATGTAATTTCAATAATAATAATAATAGTAATAATAATAATAATAATAATAATAAACCATGCCTTTCGCAATAATGAAAAGAATGTATGATAAAGTTTATTTATTTTTAACTGTCTTAATAACATCTAAATATAAATATTACAAAAACTGACAATATCTAATGACTTTTGCCTTCATCGTGGAGCTATTCCATATTCCATTTTTTTTTTCAATATTCATTTACCAAAGCAGAAGGGAAAAGAACATGGCAAAACATTATTCAATTTTTGTATATAAATAATATTGTTTTTTTACTTAAAGTCAATTTAACTTACTTTAACACATAAATTTTAATATTTAAATGTAAAATTAATAAGATTGGAACTATTTTATCTCAATGAAAAAATAAGTTTATTTTTTTTCTTTATCTTTAAAATCTTTTTCAAAAAATAATGTGTATCACATCTTTTATTTTTATTGTTTATATATAATTATGTTTAATTATAAAAAATTAAATATTATATTTACTATATATGTGTTTATTAAAATAGGAAACATGTTGGCATGTTTCACAAATTTGTCCACATTCTTTCAATGACACACTTTATTATTAGTACACAATATATCAGTTTTTATATATGTGTATTTATATTTATTAAAATGAATTGTAAATTTATATTATAATGTTTTAATTTATTATAGATTTATATATTCATATTTTTTAAATATATATATATATATATATATATATATATATATGTATATTAGTATGGTAATATACCATACGTTCTTGTAATACAACCATGTACTATATTATCAATTAGGATACTATACTTAATAACCAATCATTCATTTAATAATAAGTTGATTGATATTATGAAGGTAAGAGTGATACCTTGTGTCATAATGATAGTAACTTCAAATAAGAACAATCTTATAATCTTATTCTATTATAAATGTATTATTTATATTATTAATTTCTTACATTTATAATTTAGTAAGTAACGAGATATATTTGATTATAAACTGTGATCTTTATCCTATCACCATACCATTTATGTTACCTAGTTGGAAAAATATTTTATTTTTCTAATTTTAAAATATATTATTTTTGTCATCAAAGTAATTTATAAACAACTTATTTTTAAATTAGTGACCAAAATAAAATTAAAACTAATCATTAAAAAAATTTAAGAAGACAACATGTACACATATCTTAAAGTAAATTGTACGTAATTGTCCGGATAACATTAATATGTAGGTGATTGTTATTAATGAATGGAAGAAAATTGATCAATGAATGAGTTTTTCTGTAAATTATATGCAATTGTCTAGATAACAATGATATGCAGGTGATTGTTATTGATGAATGAAGAAAAATTGATCAATAAATGAGTTTGTCTAAAAATTCTATACAATAGTCTGGATAACATTGATACGCAAATGATTGTTATTAATGTGCAAGTAAATTGATAAAACAAACTTATTATGACCGTTAATGCAATATATGACATAAAGAGTGTAATTTACTATGATAAGTGGTAAAAATATTTGTCAAAGAAAACCACTTACTATGATGATTTTGATGAAAAACATCATAATAAGTCATATTTTCTATGACTGTTTTAGAAATATCAATCATAGAAAATGTTGTTTAAACATATTATGACAATTTATATATAATAGTCATAATAAATCAATTTACTATGTCAGTTTTCCAACCAACATAGAAACTGCCGACCTTTTATATCGTCGGATTCTATGTTTTTATTAAAAATCATATAAAACCATCATAAAAAGTCTTTTTTACACTAATTTTAGTTTCATCCAAACAAGAAAAAAAATATATTATTCTCCTCTTTTTAAAAAAATCACTTATTTATTCCTCAATAATTTTCTTTCCCTTTCATATTTTTTTGAAAAACTCCTTTTTGTTTAATTTTCACCTTCTCCTTTGTATAATTTCATAACAATGTCCGATTAATAATGTAGGTGGAGACTATAATGTGATGGTTACTACTATTTAGAGTTCTTCATCAATATAAATATTTAAGATGTCTGAAAAGAGGCAACAAACATGTTTCAAGTTATTCTAGAAGAACTTTTTTAGGTCCATACAAATTAGTTAACATCTTATTATTTGTCAATGGTTGACCTCAAAATTATAATTAACATCTACAATTTTATAAACTTGTGCTGACTTTTGTTCCACACTCATGAATATTTTTCTTGTAGTGATTAAAATTAATTTCACACACCATTTTAATTTTAATTTTTAATATAAAAGCTATTATAAATATCTACCTATTTTCAAATTACTTTATCATATAAAAATCCATAATAGATAAAACATTGAATAAATTGGACTTTTATTAACACGAGATTATATACTGTAAAATCTTAGGAGAGAAATTATGATTTGTTAGTAATGACAGTAAATAAATTGTTATAGTGTTAAAATTATTTATTTTAAACATGATGACAAAAGTGATAGTTTATGAAATTGTTAGTTGACTTTAGAGTCAACTCATTCAAAATTTATTTTAATTCCACGTTCAAATGTAATTTAATAAATATTTCTTTCTATTTTTTTTTTCAAAATTTGAATGTGATTTTATAGGTCAGAATCAATTTCTTATATTTAATAAAAGTATGTTTAATTTTTTTTATATTTTTAAGGTATAATTATAATTTTTTATTTTTATATTTGAGATTAATATTCAATTTAATTAGTGATTTAAAAAAAATCAATTTGATTTAAAGATTTTTTAAAAAGATTTAATATGGTTCCGTTAGTTACGTTTTCACTAACAATGTTAACTATTGATAATAACGTGACGCACACAGTGGTATTTGTTTGTACACATGGATTGAACGAAATTTTAAAGTTTAAAAATTGAAAAAAGAAAATTGAGAAAGAGGGAGGCAGGCCGCGGAAGGAGCGGCATGACACACCATCAAGAATACAATCTCTTGGAACATTATAACCAAAAAGGATTTGTTAGTTTGATAAACAGAATATTCACTACAAGAAAATTATTAAATAAAAACTAATAAATTGATAGTTAAAACTTTGGTAGCTAATTAGATACCAATTTAAAAACTATTTAAAATTAATTTAAAAACCAAAAATTTTTATAATCTCTAAAATAGTCTCTAATTTAGTCAATATAATAACTAATTATTTTTTATCTCTAAAATTGATTTTATTTAATAAGGTAGTGATTATTCACTTCCTCTCCTACCAAACCTTTCTTGGCATATTTTCTTCACTGTTGGTTATTCTTTGTAATGGCTCAATAATTTGGGAAGGAAATATTGTAAATAGGAATTATGCCTCTTGTAAATGATAAGCTCAAAGTTATCGAAATTAAGTTTTTTTTTTTCTTCTAGTGTAACTTAATAAAAATGAAGCTAAAGTGAACTCTGTTAAACCTTTTCAATATGCATCTGCAGTTTTAGGGGATTTAATTGTTTAGAGAAGACACTTACAGGTTCAATGTGATGGTCTCTTGGAAAAAATATTATTTTGATCTGTATTTAATTGTCTACCGATGCAGTATATCTCTTGATAGATGTAAAAGTTCAGTGTCATTTCGATTTTGTTTTATTCATGGGTGATGATGATAATGTTTGAAATTAGAGTTAAAAGTGAAGTGAAAGGTTTGCAAAAATGGTTGATGGGGACCATCAGAGATGAGGAGAGAAAGATTAAGGTAAAGTAGTGAGACCCACAAACAGCACATTCCACTTCAGCTTATTCATTATATTATCTTAAAAAAAATATTTTGTCATAAATTATAAATTAAAAATAATTTTAAAAAGTTAATACATATTTTTCATTAAATAACTTATATTTAAACCATTTTTATTTTATTTACAATTTGTTGTTTTTTTCCTTTAATACATGTATTTGATAGAAAATCTCTTAATTTTTTTTAAAAATTAAATATCTTGTTACGGTGCAATAATCCAATTTTGTTGAATTTAAATAAATTATTTTAATTAACATCAAACATAAAAATATATCTTAATAAACAATGTTTTACAGTTTAAAAATACTACTTAGTAATGTTACTTTTCAATCAAATTCTACAAGATATTTTGATGTCATTTTTTAAATAAAAGTTTTCATGTAAAGTATTATTATGTAATCTAACATTTCAGTTAGACTGATACCTCCAATAATAACAATCATATTGCATTTCATAAAAAAAATATTATTAAAAAAGAGAAAATAAAAGAAAATATAAAAATATGTTAACAAAATATATATAAATAAACTATACGTATTCATAAAATATTCTAAAAGTAGACTATATGGAAATCTATTTTAATACCATTTTCACCAACTATAATTATTTTAAATAATATTAGTTAAGACTATTTTTAACTAATATTTTAATTTATTTATAAAAATTAATTATCCTAAAAATTTAATTCTAAGCACATTAATGATAAATAAATTAATCTAAATAAGATAAGATAAAAAAAATAAAAATTGGTGATGAAAGAAGATAGACAAATGAAGACAAAACTCTCCCTCGTTGTGCCAAGCTGTCATCCATTCTATTTTAATTTAGAAGTTTATAATTTATTTATTTTCCTTCATCGCTAAAAAAATAAGAAATCAAAGAAAAAAGAAGGTGGATTAATATGAGATTAAATAAGTAAGTGATAAATTAATAAAATATTATCTGACAACGGTTCATTTCCTAATTCCATCGTTTGTTCCATCTCATGGTACAGCACACAGGTCGAACTTCCTCGTTGTGTTGTGTTGTGTTCTGTTTTCGTGTGTTGTTCTGCTCTCTCTTTCTCTTTCTCTCCCACCGCTATTCATTCAATCTTCAATTTTCAATTTTCAATTTCATCCAATCCAAACCTTCCACATTCTCCTTCTGCATTCTCCTCTCCTTTCTTGACAATTATTATGCATCATCGTCCTAATCGTCTTCTCTCACCAACCACCTAGGGTTTCTCTCCCACGTTAGGTTTTTCGCTTTTTTGCCGGGATTCTGGGGGCAGACTTAATCTCCGGCAGCTATGGCCTCCAATTTGCAGATGAGTCCTCAGGTGGAGCAGATCCACGGTGAAATTCGCGACAACTTTCGTGCCCTCGCGTATGCCCTCTCTTAATTCTCTCTTCCTATCATTATGTGTTTCGTCGTACTCCTTGAGATTAAGGGATTAATTTGATAAATGATAATATTGGTAGTGGTAGATGTTGTGATTTGTGATTTTATGATTGTTGAAATTCGGGGATTGATTATCCTCTGAAATGTAATTTTATGTGATTTTAGACTTAGGGTTGTTTAGCCCCTAGGTTTGGTGGTACTTTAACTTTTCTATTGAGGGGATTCGTTTGTATTATTTATGCAGAAGAGAAGAGTTTTCTTCTGGACTTTAACGGGTAGTGAGACTCTACGGAGGAGTTGCTTGTTTTTTTTACCACTACACATGTTTTCTCCGGTCACAGTAATTTATTTTTCATCTCTTGAAACTCTGAATATTACTGACTTGGATGGCCTAGATTTCCCTCTCCCATTCAAAAGATGGGTTGAACCAGTTGTTGGGAGTTACGTTATCCTTCCTTTGTTTATCTTCATACAAGTGATTTGTGGTTTGGTTGTACTTTTCTTTTGCTTTAGTCTAGTGATAATGTATCTTTAGTTGGTGCTACGATCATAGTTATCGAATGTTAGTTCATGGACAAGGAGACATAGGGACCAGGGACTAATGATCTTTTGTAAATAGATCCCATTGTTTAAGCAGTTGGGGACGTCTTATAATGTGGATGATCTGTAATGTGTTGCTTAGTTTATTTATTGTTGACAAGCTTCACCTTTTGCATCCAGAAATGGCTTCCAGAAGCTGGATAAGATTAAAGATGCCAATAGACAAACTAATCAGCTTGAAGAACTCACGGACAAGATGAGGGAGTCCAAAAGGTTAGTAGATATGCATTTTTATATTTTTAATCTTGTTATCACTCACTGTAAACTGTATCTCTCTGAACAAGATAATAAAACTGTGAATGGGAGGGAAATGCACTTAATTCAAAATATCACCTTTTCTTCTCCCATAGGTTGGCATGGTGGAAAATTTGCTTGTTACTGTTAAACGAAATAGCAAGAGATCTGTAATAGAATTTACATCTTATACCAATTTCCCAGGATTTGATGATGTTTAACATGGGTGAATATTTTATGGAAAAGAAATGGATGGTTATTTTGTTGTTTATCATGCTGTTGATGTGCTTTCCAGACTTCTTATTTGTCAGGTAGAATTAATTTGCCCTTTTTCAATGCCCCATTGCTGAAAGATGTGAAATTCCCTGTGATTAATGGTTTCAGGTTGATAAAGGAGTTTGATCGTAAAATTAAAGATGAAGAGGGGAAAAACCCCCCAGAAGTGAATAAGCAACTGAATGATGAAAAACAATCAATGGTCAGTACCCCGAACACTTATTGTCAAGACACATAAAGTGATTCCCAGATGATCAGAAAGTAGCTTGTGTCTGAGAATTTTCCATGTTTGTTACACACTGCATGTGCATTTAAACAAACAGCCAACTGTTTATGTTTCCTGATGTACATTCTTCTTGCAGATCAAGGAGCTAAACTCATATGTGGCATTGCGAAAAACGTAAGTTTATCTTTCCTTTTCTTGCTTTAACATACTCAAATTGATTCTCTTCAAAGTTACGGAACAAATCAGATTGTCAAGACCCAGCTTCTTTATGGGCATATTCAATTTTCTAAATCATGAATTCATGACAAATGTTACTGCAAAGATTAGCAGAACCAACAAAGCAAAATTCAGTTTCCCTTTTTGTTGACTCTACTGCCAAATATGGTTTTGGAGCATTGAAAGGAGGATTTATGTT
The DNA here is from genome assembly GCA_013389735.1 of Phaseolus lunatus. NCBI lineage: Eukaryota > Viridiplantae > Streptophyta > Magnoliopsida > Fabales > Fabaceae > Phaseolus > Phaseolus lunatus. The sequence goes on along the minus strand of CM023859.1, from coordinate 23,547,307 downwards.
ATCACTTCAATAATTGACAGGTACATGAACACCATTGGAAATAAAAAACTTGAACTTTTTGACAATGGAGCTGGAGCAAGCGAACCTACAGCAGATGAAAACGTTCGACTGGCATCTGGTAAGGTGTTTGATGGAATTAGTAATTGGTGCAATGAGGTGTTGTCAGAACTTTGCCATATTAATGAAATCGATTTCACAGTATATTTGTGCTTCTGTTGTAATAAGTTTCCATGTAGAAATTGTGCATTGTGTGATTACTGATTTTTGCAAAGGCATCTTCAGGCTTTTATTTTTATTTGTGTGTCCTTCTTGGGGTTGGGTGTGCATTTGGATAAACAGCTTATCTTGTAGTAAATGACCAATTAAGAGTTTATCGAATAAGTACCTAAGATGAATAGCTAATAGCTGTAAGCTATTTTCATAAGCTATCTTGGAGAGCTTGTTTTAATAGCTGCGGGCTGTGACACAACTCACAGATGGAGGTAACGGCAATGTTGGGTGCGCTGTGGGGGTACATGAACCAAAGGAGGTTGTGGGGTAGGGTGTTTGGGTTTGAGTCGGGTTGTATGACCCAACCTTTTTTCTAAAAACACAAATACAATGGGTTGGGCCGGGTGTATAACCCGAAATAGAAACCAAAAGAGAAAAGAAACTAGGGATTGCATGCCTCAGGTTGGGTCTGGTTGCACTGTCCCTGGGTTTCTTTGCGAAGATGTGTGCATTGTGGGATTTTGATTTGTGCCATGGCCGTTCCGAACTGCCATTCTGTGACACCCAAGACAACATAGCACTGCCATGCAAAACCTTATTATATCTGCTATATTATGGCAGTCGGCAAAAAATCCGCCATGGAAATCCTCCATGGCATGACTTCCTTTTTTCAACAACACTGTTATAGATATTTTCATTTGTTCTCTTGAGTCTCAACACCTACACAAATACTTGTGTCATAGGACAACTAGTCGACATAAGTTCTTCCAAGCACACCCTTTGCATGCTTTTTTATATTTCTGTGTAGCAAGTAGTAAAGTAACTAGCAAATGTCATTTATCTTAGCAATAATGCCTTTTTGCCTCTATTATAGAAATGTCAAATCAAGAACTAATCAATTCTGGGACAAAGGCAATGGATGAAACTGACCAGGCTATTGAGAGATCTAAGCAGGTGAGTCACTTCATACTTACCCCTCGATTGCTGCTGGGCCTTTGTTCTTACTCCTTCAATGTAGGTTGTACATCAAACAATTGAAGTTGGCACCCAAACTGCTGCTACCTTGAAAGGCCAAGTAAGTCTGATTTGCATTGAGTATGCTATAGGAAGGGAAAAAGTAAGTGATAGATAACAATTTTGACCTCTTTCTGTTTATTAATTTTGCAGACTGAACAAATGGGCCGTATTGTTAATGAACTTGATTCAATTCAGTTCTCAATTAAGAAGGCCTCCCAACTTGTTAAGGAGATTGGTAGACAGGTTAGCTTCTATTTCCTTTCTTCCATGCACTATTTACTTTCCTTTCAAGACTGTGTCATGGAACTAAATTGTATTTCCCTATTTCAGGTAGCTACAGACAAGTGTATCATGCTTTTTCTGTTCCTTATCGTCTGTGGTGTAATTGCCATTATTGTCGTGAAGGTATCATTTTCATGTCATCCATTACTTTAATGAATTTGTACTGGATATTTTTTTCCTCTCAAATTATGCTACAGTTTTTAAAGAACTAAGATGCTCCAACAATTTATTTGAAAGAAGTCTTCTACAGGAAACATTTGAAATAACTTAATTTGGAATATCATTATACAATACGAACTTGGTGATGACTTATATTCCATGATGATCTGCACTAGTGATTGCCTATTAAAGAAATGCTTATGTTCAATGCGCCATCTACAGATTTTCCGCTGTGCACTAATGAATGTTTCATATTTATGCATAACACCTACACTGTGCTTCTGTTTTAACTGTTATCTTCTGTAGATTGTGAATCCCAATAACAAAGATATTAGGGATATCCCGGGATTGGCACCTCCGGTTCCCACAAGGAGGCTTTTGTATGCAAGGACAACAGATCATTTCAATTAATTCTTATATTTGAACAAGAGTGAACTGCATCCTACTCCTCAATTGATTCTTGTTCTCATTAATGCGGAAGTTGGAGGATTGCTGTCTGGAGGCATTATTTTGGACTCTTCAATTAATTAAATATATGTACACTTGCATACCCTTGTTTGTGATTTTATGTAAATCACACGAGAGCCTTCTGCTTTTCTTTCGAGTGCCATGTTTCGTTATTGTAACATTTAAAAAATGTAGGACCAGAGAAAGTAATACTGTTAAATTCGTTCTGTATATGTCTAATTCAAAGGAGATTTGGCCCCCGCCCCCTCCCCCCCTATTTCTCTTTAATGTACACACGCATTCCAAACTGTCTGATGGATTGGTTTTGTAAATTACATTCAGGGTTGAGCTTGCAGTTGTTCATATCAACTTTCTTTACTTCGGCCTTCAAGCCCGATTATTTGTATAATTTAATTTACTTTTGAAAAAAAAAACCGATGTGTCAGTTATATTATCAGTTACTTGGCCCGCCTTTGAATACGAAGGAGGGTACTCTGTTCTCTAAATTCCAGTAATTATCTGAGTATTCTTTCGTTAATTTTTATGTTAGGAGTCATCCTTTACTGCAGAAGACGCAGTCCTATTGGAATGTATTAAAAAGTCTTACAAGTATTTTGAATATTCACTCTTGAATACTCTATTATATAATGTATCATACAGAACAATTATTTTTAGAAACAGTTTAATTTCTTTCTAAAATTTTAAAATCAAAACTTTCCTGATGATGGTATCTGGAAATATAATGTTTCTGGGAGGAACAAAGATTGGTGACTTCATTGGTGTGACGGTTGCACGGTGCTTGAAATGGGGTAGAATTAAGTGTTGCTTTTTTCCCAACAGTAGCTTGCAACGACTTGTCTAGAAATTTAGGAAGTTATTTTCTTTGTTACACTACACTGAGAAGTGGTGGAATAAATTATGCATACATGAAGAAAAAAGTTTCCCTTATATGTACGTTTCAAGAAAAGACCAGTATATATTGTTCTGAGGAGCTCTATACCTAAAAAGAATCAATTGTTGATTCAATTTTAAGATTATTATAGGAAATATATATACTTGCAATACATGATGATAATTATACCAAAAGACTCGTAAGAGGCCTTTTCATGGAAAACCAACCTTTATTCAAAATTTTGTGCCCCAAATGGTGGTAATAAATTTAAACTTATAAAGGAATTAAGAGGAGTGATCCCCCACTCTGGTCTTAAACCTCGGATCAGCACATGAAAGTGATTACAAAGAGCAAGCACGAAGGATTCCATCATAAAGCATACTATTTGAGAAAGAATAAAGAGTGGTGTTTTCGCCAACTTCCACTTGTTCTTTCTCCATTTTGGAGAAAGATATATGATAAATATTGTATTGGGGTTTTCATTTTGCATGGTTGGCTAGCTGCATGCGTCCAATATGAGATACCCTTGATGAAGAAATTAACGGTGCTTCTTCATCAAAATTCATATCAGAAAGAGAACCATTGCCCCCACTACTTCCTCCACTGTTACTAACATTATCTGGCATATACAAATCAGATGACCTCTTCTCGAATTTCCAGTCCTGTAATGGAATTTGATCAGATAAGATAAATAAACTATAAATTAAAATCACCATGCTAAAATATGTGTGAGAAAATTTTCTTGATCTTTATCAGTTACTTAATTCTTAACTCATGCTAACATGTATAACAAGTTTACATGGACTCAAATACAAATACTGAAGTTATGCCAAGAAGATACCTTTGTCATTCGATCTGGAATAATTTCAGCCGTTGATTGAGAGGCTCGGACATCCCTAACCTTTATGTAATTGTACATCACAACTCCACATAGTGCTGCAGGTAAAATATGAAATGATGAGGAGGGAGGGAGACTAAAAAGAATTGATCTTTTCAAACAAAACTTACCAATAGCATAGCCAATTATATTCAGCCATGTTATTGCTGACTCTGGAAATATAACGGTAGAAAGGGCTATTAATATCCAATCTTTAAGCACTCCAGCAACCCGTATGGTTACGGCACCGGTTCTACCGATCACTAAGAAAATGGAAAAATTCAAGGCTAAAGCACACAGAGCATTGGAAAAGAATATCCAAAAGTTGAACTGAATCTGTGAAACTTCCATCACGGGCTTTTCCAGCAGGTACCAAGGCACAAAGAGAAACACAAAACTGCATTTAACAAAGTACAAATGAATCCGCAGATCACATATGGTAAGCTGGTTTTGACAAAATGCAGCATTGCTACCACCAATAACAGCTAATAATTACCTAATAACGGAAGCAATAACATTGATATGAGAAATCATATACTTAGAAGAAATTAAAAATACAAGAATGACTACTGCATATTACACATTGATGCACGGATACTTCTATTTGTATTTTCTGATACTCTAGGATACTTCATCGGTACTTGTCGATGTATGATGATAATAATTTATAATTTTTTATTTTGACAATATCTAAGAAATATGATTTTAATCCGTTTCCATGCATCTTACATCTAATCACGTATGATATGTTGTGCAGGTACATCGCCCCAAAATATATATTAGCACATAATTATCTACTAAATCAAATCCATTGAGAGAAAAGTATGTTATCATTGATACGGGTAGTAGTAACAGAAATTTGTAGAGGTGGGTTAATATGACCTCTGCATAGACTCAATTAACTATTTATTTATAGAGAAACCATAAAATATACCTGCATGGAGCTATGTAATATAAGCTTGTAATAGGATTTAAACTCAAGCCCTTCTTCTGTAAAAGGACTTGTGTTAAGACAAGTCTTAAAGCTTCAGCAAAAATGCCCGTGACCTGGTAAACTGTACCAACTACATTAAAATGAATTTCTCCGTAGGAGGAAACGACAACTCCAACACTGACCAGCAACATGTTGAAGAACACATCACACCTCGCTTTGTCAGTGCCACAAATAACAGCCACGAGGAATGTTGCCACAGGCACTGAAAAATCATGTTTTAGAATCAAGAAATATCATTTAGAGAGTGAGCAAAGCATTTGACGTCTGTTAAAAAACGTACTTAGAGCTTTGAGCATCTGGATGAAGGCCACAGAAATATGCAAATATGCCGTGTTACCAAACCTGTAAAGACAGAATAAATTCTTCATAAAAACATGATTGTTTCTTCAGAAGTACTGATATTGCAGAAGGTGTGAGCATGTGAATAGAGCACACAAGATCCACCAAAGTGGAACAAGTAAGTTATCATAATTTTCTTACAAACATCATAGTTTGTTGAACGGATTAATTAAAATGGTAGAAATGAACAAATTCCAAAAAAGTAAAATATACTTTTGTGGCAAGCATATTATAATAACTTAAGGCCACAGACAATCAATTCCAGAGTTTGATGATGACCTTTCATTGGATAGAGAATCATGGTCATTACAAATACTAAATGATGCACTTCACTCTTTATTATGCCAGATTCTTTGAAAAAGGGCTTTCATTTGAGAACATATAGCTTCATGCCTACAGTACCATCTTAATAGTTTTAGTCGATGCAGGAGTGTCATCTCCATCCTAATGCGGGCTAATGTCCGAATATCCTTAAAGGGGGTTACATTAGAAAAAAAGTTTTGAAAACCAGATCCTACTGACAAGAAATTGGTTAGGTCCCCCAGTCTAGATTATTCAGAAGTGTGGTACAAAAAATAAGGGTAAAAAGTAGGCCAAAAACAGTCAAAGCTAATTAAGAAGTAAACCAGATTTTTCACAAATGTGAAGGATACTCCCATTATCAAATCTGTGGATAAGTTTTATCCCAACTCAGAGCAACTTCAGTTAGCCCATGTTGTACTGCTTACCAAAGACTTGAAGCAAAGAAAGCACTAATTGGTATCACGCAAGTTGCATATCTGCAATGCAATAAAGAAAGTGTTTTAAGAAATAACTTGTCAAAGGAGAAGAAGCTCAAAAAGGCTTCAACTCAAAGACACACTTACATTTCAAATGTCATTTTGACAGGAGATACAACCTGCAATCAGAGAAAAGGAAAATAACTTAAGATAATCAAATAACCAGGCAAAGAAAGTGACGAAAACAAGGGTGAAAGGAAGGCACTAAAAGTTCAGGTAAGAGGAGGAGTTGTGTAAATGGCACAAAGAAGCACATCTTAATGAAAGTGAAACACTAACATCAACATTTACACAAGCACGTATGCATATAGAAAGGTTTTTTTTAGAAATCACATCATTGAGTTGAGATTCACCCACAAAAGAAAACTATAATTAATGGTAACACTAACAAACAGAACATGATAGCGGTGCCCCTAGATGCGATCAAGATCAAAGCTTATACACTCGAATAAAGAACACAGTAACATCCACTGTAGAAACTTAGCACACAATTCAACTTTTTGGTCAAAAATAAAGCCAACACTGAGTACTAAAGCCACTCAATTTGACAATAAACCAGCAAAAGGAGCATATTCTCAAAGTACAACACTACACCAAAACAAAAACGGCACAACATACCTTAAAGACCCGGACAAGAAAAAATGCCACTGCCCCAGAAAAGCCCATGTGAATCATGGTGAGTGTTATAGGAAGCGGAAAGTTGAAGTACTTTGGAGACAGAACCCACTGCAAAATTTATTAAAAAGAAAAAACATGATACTAAATTAGAGATGCTGTAACTAAAAGTAAAATCTAGTTGAAGGTTGCTATGTATATATATAGTCATATTAATATATACCTTGTTGTACAAAATGACTCCAGAAGAAAGCAAAATGTAGACAAACAAGTAGAAATAAGTGAAGAAGAGCGTTTTGTTAATCATTTTGTTCCCAAAGAAAGAAGAAGCTTCTGAAGCATAAAAGGTTCAGTTACACGAGAATCCAAAACTGGGATGAGGTGAACGCGGTTGTTCAAGACCCATCTCCTAAAGTGGAGCAAAGCTCGTATCTTTGGAGTTGCAGCATCGATTCAAACGCTGGAACATGAAGAAGAGAGAAAAGGGCAAGTGCAGAAAAACAAAGAAGCTATGGGTTAGTGGCGATCTATGGCGCGAAGCGAAGGAATGAAGGGAAGATCCAAGTTCGCGCGAGTGGAGTTCAAATGGAGCAGAGAGCGCGTGAAGAGGAGAAGAAACGTGTGGGAGCATGTGTCTGTGCGAAATGGTTGATTCTGCATAGGACCTGCAAAATTGGTACTACACAGTACTGTACCTTCTGTCCCTTACTTTTCAAAGTTTATATTTAGAAAATATATAATATTCCTATAAATTATTTTTTGGTTTCAGAATAATTTTAGTTATAATTTAAAAAATGACCTTTTGAACCTAAACAAAAACTTTTAAAATAATTGTAGTTTATTGTATTTAATTAAATATAAAAGTTTAGGCATGCATTGACTTAGACTCCTTTAACATTGTAAGTCTATGTAAAAATGAATTTAAATTTGATCTAAACCTATATTTCATCCATTTCCACTCATGGAATGTTTTAGCAATGCGAATGCTTGTAAGTTTGTAATTAAATTGAGATAAAATTTGACTTGGGATGATCTTAACTTTGTAAAAATTCTGTGCAATTTTTCTGTATTTATTCTGTAGTTATTGAGCATACGTTACGGATACATGGTGCATTCATGGCTTTGTGTCGGTGGTGATGTTTCTCCAGAGGGAGGATAGGAAATAAAAAATCATAATTTAAAGTCAATAATTTCCACATTCAAACAGTTTAAAATTGGAACAAAATTTTACTAAACCATAGCACACGTGATTCTAAAATTTGCTTATTTTGAAGAAAAATTCTTGTTGAGCTAGATAAATATTTTAGAAGATTTTAAAATTTGCTTAATTCGAAGATAAATTCTTGTTGAGTTAGATAAATATTTTAGAATATCACATATGTAACTATATATTTATTTATGGATAGTATAATAAGAAATAATATTAATAAAATAAATTTTAAATGATTTTGATAATATTTTAAAAAATATATTTTTAAGTTTAATATAATTTTGTCCACCAACTTATATATTATTAATATTAAATATTATTATTTTTAATAGATGTAGATATATAAATAGTAACCAAGGTTGAATACGTACATGACATGTATATTCAATCAGTACTTCAATAAATCAATACGATGCATTTGGAAATTAATATGAAGATTGATATATGATTGATGAACTCAATTATCTTTTCAAAAATTCTGAGATATTGGGTATTAGTTTTGTCACGAATGTTTGATCCAGCCCATTTTTCTTATGGACTAATGAAACTTTTTGATAAATGGAAAACAATGGCTTCTGCTATATAGTTGGTGGCAAAAAACTTAGCCAACTTTATTTTTCATATTTCAAAGCTAAACTGATGGAACAAACAACTATATAACCTAGTTTGAAGACAATCTGGCATCTCTATGATACCTTCAATTTTCACAATTAATATCTCAGAATTTGTTTATTACTCTTACTTTTAGTTTTTTTTTAATACTACATTTGAGAGTAATCATCTATTTTATTTCCTGAAAGAGTTGACACCATCACTTTAATCTTAAACTTTGATCCTTCAATCATTAAAGAATGAAATCAAAATCATTGTCTAATGCAAATCACAGGTTGATGTTTAAAGTTTGATGACATCTCTTATCTTCCAGGAGCTAAATTGATACTTACAAATAAGACATTGGATTAATAAATTATACTCTTATCATCAACCAATTAAATGAATCTTAGTTCATTTGAAGACCAAATTGATTAGTGCCATATATATTTGACAGTTTGAAAACTTCTTTTGTGACAAACATGATCTCAGCTTTAGAAGCCAAGAAAGAAGCAGAAATTGAAGGATTCAATTGGAGGATTAGCAATTTCACTGAACCTCCAATAAGAAAATGGCCAATTTTAGGTAGGAGGGGATTGCAGTCAGCATCATGATTCATGACAAGCACTTTCTATCCTCTGCATAAGACATGTTTTAAAAAATAAAGACACATTAAAGTATGTAGAAATGTTGGAGTTATGCATAAACCTGAACCAGAGGCAACCTCTGCATAACAATTATTAAAAGGAATCTTGGTGAAGTGTTGAGGTTGTCACAGTTATAAATAAGAATGAATATTGATAATAATTATGATTACATATATAAAATGGATGGATGAATGGAACTATCATGACAAAACCAGCTAAGCTAACTATATAATAAGTATAAGATGAAGGGACAAAGGAGTTTCAACTACTAACACCACTATGCATAAGCAACAGCAGCACCAAACCAGAATGCAGAATGTTGCGTGTGTGTTCACACTATACTTAAAAACCATGTGTGGACATGTCTCAAACGGCAAGACCACATCCTAATTTTGATATCCCACCACCCACAACTTCCACACCCTAATGCTTTACATGATCAATTTCAAATCTCACCACTTCCAGGGAAAGCTTCCTCATTTCTCTCCAAGGATCCTTCTTCGTGGACTCATTACAACAAATCATTTGCAAGAATCCAATGATGGCAACTTTTCTATTTCTATCAAATCTTCCTCATATCCATCTAACACACAGGTCAATTCATATATGCAACATCGTTTCGTGTCACCTTAATCCACCATTTCATATTTGAGTTTTGAATTACTATTTTCAGAAACATCTTTTTCGTTTATAGGATTATATAGTTTCAACATTAATATTTGTACTTGGTAATAAAAATATTCAATTACTTTATTAAGAAATAACTTTAATTCTAACTAAATTTTATCAAATTGTAAAAATTTATAAGAAAATATTGTAGTCACTTATATACTATAAACTATAAAATGTTTTTATTTAAATTGATATAAGATTTTCAACCTACTTAAAACAAACTATAGTTTTTAATTTTTATGTTGAAAATTAGTTATTTTAGTCTTTAAATATGTTAGAGATTTTATCTTTACATGAAACAAAATTTTAGAATATAAATAAAATGAAAACTTCATTTTGGAACTAAATTTTATGAGATTGAATTGCCTATAAACTTATCTAATAAGAAAACATATCATTTTAATTTATTTTAGGACACACCATTATAATCTTTTTTATATTGTTTAAACTACCAAAGACCAAAACTTATTCAACTATAAAGATATCAAACAAGTAAACTAAAGACCATGTAATCTAATGATTGGTTTCTTATGTGTTTTTTTTGGAAAAAAATTGAGTGACAAGGTATAATCCATATATTTTAAAAGTATGTTGTTTTTGTTGGGGTGAGTTTGATTAATGAAATGCCTATGACAAGGTATTGTCTAGTGTGGGATATTTTCCCTTTTTTTTTAATTTTTGTTAAGCATGAGTAGTGTCGGTTTTGGAACTTTCTTAACTACATGTCTACATAAGGGTCCAGAAGACAAGAATATAACTTTAAAGGTGAATTTGTTTGGGGACCAAAAAGGGTAATTTCTCTGTTATTTATTTTTCTTTGTCATTGAGTAAAAAAAGAATGTGAGTTGTGAGTGTGTGAAGTGAATGAATAGGAATTGGCACACATTTAAGGTTATTTAGTTATGTGTGTGTGTGTATGGAAGTACAAATTTGAGTTGTTGTTAATGTATGTAAGTTGTGTTCTGACAAAATCTAAGAATAGAAGGCAAATAATTTTTGTGAAAGATTGAGTGTGAATTTACATGATTGTGAAAAAGGAAATTTGTCGGTAGAAGAGGAGGCTTTGCATTTGTTTACGTTATCTTTTATGCTGCCACCATTGTCTCCTTGCTTAGTTTACCAAAAATGTAATCAGACACAAAAGGGAAGAAAAAAGCTTATTTATGTTTTTCTTCTTCAGAATATCTTCTAAAGCTTTTAACTTTTTCCAAACCCAAATGGATTTTTTTAAGGTGAAAAATTCAATTTAGTGTATGTTTTATATAGCATCAAAATCCATGTTTAGACTATTATATTAACTGTAATTATTTTTTAATGGTAAAAGTTAATCAATGGAGGCTTAGATGATAGTATATGTCCAACTTTTGGGAAAGTGATTAAAGGTTAATAATGTGTTAGGATGAATTCTTTTTCGGAAATAATTTATTTTTATGATAATTTAAAATAGTTATGAAAAAAAAATCATGTACTTTGGATAAGACATTTTTAAAAAATTAAAAATTAAAAATTTTATTAAATTTGATTGATTGTTAAAAATTATACAATTTCAAAGTTTATATAAAAAATATTTTTTTTTCATAATCTTTATGACTCGTATTTATGTTAGCCAATTTTTTTTTATTGATTTTAGTCAATTTTCTATTAACATTTATTAAATTTATTTCAAACAATGTTTTTTTTATGGAACACGTGCTTATAGACAACATATGTTATTACATAAAAAGTCGTATAAAATTAAAAAAGACAAAAAGAAGACAAAAACACGATGTATTAGATTAAATTCATGTGAAAAAAAAAATTCAAAAGTAGTGTAAGCAACTATATTGGAGTTTAAACTCAAAAAAAAAAAAATAAAATAAAATAACATTATTTAATGGGTAGCTTTCATAAAGACAATAAAGAAGAAATATTGAATCTCAAAAATTCACTTAGATTAATCACCATGAGCTTCCAACAGTGATAATAAAATTATATAATATTGGTGCACGTCACTATCATTACTTTTTTTTAAATTAACCTGTTTTGGAGATTATCTTACTAACTTTAACTCTAGCTATAAGAATTTAGGATGACATCCCAGTTTCCTAGAGATTTGAATTAGTTTATTGTCTTCACTTAATGATTCATCCTTATCTATAGCCCATAACTTAGAAACCAAATTGGTTTCTTCTAAGAAAATACCATTTAAGGTAAATTCAACTATATTCGCTGTCAAGATGGTCGGACATGACTTTTGAGACTCTTGTTCATTACTTGAAAGAGGTTGGGTTGGGCTCACTTCCTATGTGGAGGCCCAATCTAATTTTTAATCACCTTTAGGGTTTTTTCTTAACAGAGAGAGTGTAACAGCCGGCAGCAGAGACAGAGAGAGAAAAAGAGAGAGAAAAGAAAAAGATAGAAAAGTTTCACCAGTAACTTCCAGCTGCCATCGATACTTTGTTCACCGTTGGATCGGGCTGAAATTTTGTCAGCAGGATCATACTTTGTGTGAATTCAATCTGCCCGTTCGGATCTTGCAGAAGTGGTTTGAGCAGAGAGAAATTCATCTCATATTACAACAGCGTTTTCAGTGTTTCTATTGAGAACAAATTTTTCAGATTGCTGCTGCTGTTTTGTCCACAGTTGGATCGGGCTGAAATTTTGTCATCAGGTTCATACCTCGTGGTGCTTCAATTGGACCTTTCGGAATGTTCAAAAGTCACTGGAACAGTGACATATAGGCCGCGTACGGTAACTGCTGTTTTGGGAATTTTTCAGGTTTCTTGTTCTTTGTTTCAGCTCTATTGTATTTCTATTTGGCTGATTATTGAGCACAATTTGTACTGTTTTGAGACTCTTTTGTAACCATAACATTGATCATAGTGGAGTTTGATTGACTCGCTTGTGCCCGTGGTTTTTACTTCTCACATTGAGAAGGTTTTCCACTTTAAAAATTTCTGTGTCTTCCTGAAGTGTGTTTTTGTTGCTGCCATTGTTTGTTATTGCTCCTCACAGATTCTTGCTAGTTGGGGAAATTATTATCCGCTGCTTATTGCTCTAGTTGAGATATTATTTTTATTGTGTTGAATTTCCCATCAAAAGAGATTTAAAATAATTTTGCAAGACTAAATCTTAAGAAACATATTTAGAAGTAACTTGTTTAACAACAACTAATTTATGACTTATTGTATTAGTTGAAAATTTGAGATGAGAAAATCTTTCTAAAAGACTATAATCTTCAAAAGGCAGTTAATCCTCTTTTTTTTATAACAAATCATCCGATTCATGGACATTTTCCAAACATGACATATCAGCAAAAGTATCATCTTGAGATCCTGAACCAACCACAATATCTTCATACAAATTTCTTAAACTTTTGACCAACAAGAGATTCACCATTCACCTGGCCAACAACAACTTCAACAAGGTTATCAAGTCAACAGCAGCTCACTAAACTTCCACCACCTGTGCATTACGAATTGGTACATCGTATATTTGTACCTCTACCAGATAATTTTGTTTTTCTATGACACCAACCACTTCCTTGTGATGGACATTATTAGTTTCTTTGGTTTGGACACTCACGTGTTTATACTATACAACAACAGGTTTGGATAAAATATTAGGTGGTTGAGCTGTGTTATTGAGGTTATTAGGATGTAGTCTGCATTTATAAATATTGTGCCCTATCGTTTTTCATGAAGAGAAAAATGGAAGCAATTTCTCAAATTCAATATATGCGATAAAAACAAAACTAGGTCTTTCCACCAAAATTCGATTAGTTAAAATAGATAGCATATGAATATCAACCAACACTCTAGCAAAAAAAACCTCTAAATTTATTCATGGTGCAATCATCAAGAGAAAGAGGAGTATCAATCTCTCTCGCTATAGAGAAAATTGTTTTTAGTTTCCAATATTCCATAGGAAGACGGTTGATTTTAACCTAACATTAAGTTTTGGTAAGTTTCATGGAAGACGACACAAAGTCTTTAGTTTAAGCAAAATTTCTCAAGATACTTAGACTGAGATTGTAAGACCTCATTGCTAGGACTTTTCTCATGTCTTCAAGGGAAGAAAAAGTAAATTCATAACCCTTTTTCCAGAGATTTTTTCCAGGTAAGATCCAACTTTTTGCACACGTCCATATGAGTAAGAGGTTTGTCACATTTGGATAGTATTATTCTTCCGTGAAGGTGGTTTTTACAGTCTTCAAGACCTACGAGATACACATTTTCATCAATATGAAGAGATATCAAATCTCCCTTTATGTAAGGAGAAGACAATTGTGATAGAGGGATATCACAAACATTATTCAAGACTTCTTGCAAAAGTCTTCTTTTGTGCCTGAGCCACATAAAACAATTTGACTTGTGAAAAGAAACCTTAGTCTTTGAGACACCTACAAGGAATTTAAAAATTCGTCCACATCCCACCAAAGGGAACTAGGACATCAAATATGCGATAATCCAAGACGCAAGCAAGAACGTTGGCAAACGAGATGCTAATAAGATAACCAACGCTACAAATCAGACTGCAACGAAAAACCTAACACTGCTGCACCTCAAAAAAATTGCACCACCAAAGGAGGATAAAACCTTAGCTGCCAATCACTCATCTCCAAAAAATTGTAGGAGGGTAAAACCCTAGCCGTCAACCACCAAACCCTAAATGCATGGATTAGTTTTTTATCGACATTTTCTTACAATCTTCTTTGCAAGGAATGTTACTCATACTAATTTTATCAAAAGTCCGTTAAAATATTTGGTCTAATGTCAACTGATATAATCATAAATATCATAAACAAAAAATAAAGTTAACAAAAACTGTGTCTCTTATTTTCAACGATTACCTTTTTTCGTTTATATTTATTCTTTTATTTTCTTTATAAAACATAATACTTTATTTACTATCAAATATTTTACACATTTTTATTTATACGTAATCCTAACTACACTTATACATCATCATACTCTTCCTAATATATATATATATATATATAAACCATATTCCTTAAAGTTCTATCTCTCTCATTTTTTTATTATTTAGTGAAAGATATGATGTACAATGGATTGATACGAGTGGAAGTTACAAGTATATTAAAAGTGACAATTATAGGATATATGGTGTGTATTCTAGTTATATTTACTGTGCTGCGTTCATAATCCATTACATGTCTGTTCATACTTCATTACATATCTGGAAATGTAACTTATCATATCACAGAATTGTCCAACGTTCAAAGAGATCATATATTCACTTAAGACTATTTTATTATTTATAAAAATAGAGAAAGTGAATACTATAAAAATAAATAAGCAATATAAAATTAGATATCATATTTATATAAAATTTTCATTGCATTTTAAGTAAACAAATATAAATTTATTTCTGTAATGGAATAAATGAGACTGATTAAATTCATACAATATTATTTTATCTTGTCCAACCTTTATTCCCTTTAAATTCTTAAGGTAACATCCTCAAGTACAAATTAATTTAAAAATTGAGTGGACCTATCACTAGTTCTCTTCTCATAATTTACAATTTAAATAATTTTGTTTAAGGTTAATATATATATATATATATATATTTCCTCACTTTAACTGCTCTAAATTATTTTCCTATTTTATCCTTGTTTAATATTTTGTTTTATTAATTTATTTTGGTTATTTAGACATTTTATAATTTTAGAAGTTAATAAAGCAGTTTTTAATTTTAAAATTTTATTTTATTTGTTCTGAACTGACAAATTTTTATATTTATTTTATTTGTTCTGAACTGACAAATTTTTATATTTATTTTATTTGTTGTCACTTACTGATAGTAGAGTGGAGATATTGGTACGTTATTTTTCTGTTTTAAAATGATCTTA
This sequence comes from Phaseolus lunatus, assembly GCA_013389735.1. Lineage (NCBI taxonomy): Eukaryota > Viridiplantae > Streptophyta > Magnoliopsida > Fabales > Fabaceae > Phaseolus > Phaseolus lunatus. Next base: position 23,531,722 of record CM023859.1, on the reverse strand, counting down.
TTTTTAATTTATTTTTATTTAACTATTGTTACCACTTCTTCATTAACTTCACGCATATTCTCTTTTAACTTCTCATTTTAACATTCTTAAGATAAATTATTTTTTAAAAATAAAAATAAAAAATATGCAAAAAGTTATTTTTTTAAAAAACAAATTTAAAAAAATAAATAAAAAATATAGATACATAGACACTTCTAACATGCGTGGATGTATATATATTATTATTATTATATATATTTGTTTATAATATATTTATATAACATGCGTCAATGTATATATATTATTTTATATATTTTTACTTATAATACATATTTATATATATATATATATACATCTATATATATAACATGCGGCTGATTACCTTTATATAGTTGTATTTGTATGCAATATTTAAAGATAGTGGAGTATACCATTATAGCCATAAAATAAATAACAATTTAAAAAGATAAGGTTAGGTATACCTCATACGTAAAGTAATATCAAATAAATAATTTAAAAGTAATAGATGTATTCTTTAATATCTTGCTAAGTGTTGAAAATGCACTTAAATTGGATTAAGAGTTTTCAAATATTTTTGTTATATTTTTTTCTCCCTCCTCTCTTTTCTTTATTTTCTTTATCTTTTTTATTTCTTCTTTTCTGTCTTCATTTGATTTCACTGTCAGTTATGTTTAAAGATGCGTCTGTGATTTCTATCTCATTTGTTTTCAACTGATTTTTACTGTGGAATTTAATTTCAATTTGATTGATTTTAATGTTCAATTTCTTATAGATTGGCTGCATTTATCTTTTTTTTTTCTTAAAATAAAGTATATGACTTAGTTTTGAGAAGAAAAAAGAAACATTTTTTCATAGATAAAAATTTATAAACTGTTAAGAGAGTTTTTTTGCATGTTACAAGTATACCTCAACAAAAACTCTTGTTAATATTAATTGGAAAAACCTTATCCGAATTTAGGAAAAAATAATTCCAAAAAACTCTGAATTATAATTTGATTATTTACTATTAAAATATCTTGTTTATATTTAATGATAATTAAAATATTACATATAAACAAGAAATTAAAATTTAATAAATTCTTTATCTGAATCCATCCTTATTTTTAATAATAAAATTCCATCCTAAATCTATCTAAACTTTTGAATCAAAAATAATTTTCCGGTTGAAAAACACCAAACCTTATGAAAAAAATATTCAGGATTTCATTGAAAAGTAAATTACTTTGTTTAAAAATATTATTTGAAACAAAATAAATATATGGTTGAATGTGCAAGAGCAGGAAATAGTGTTAAGAACATAAGTATTAAGAAGTGAATTTTAAGTTTAGGTCCGATAAGGGTTCGATAGCGGGTGACCTAATAAATCCAACAAATTCTCGTTAAGATGAGCTTAAAAATGGCTCTAATACCATGTTAGGAAGTGGTCTTTAAGTCTAACTCAACCCTATAAAACAAACTTATAAGGTGAGATTTGCACTCACTTATATACAATGAAATATTCTCATCTCTAATCGATGTGAGATCTCCAATAATAAGAATAAATTATATTCTATTTTTTTTATCATTTATCATGTTTTACACATTTTGTCATTATATTTTCAAAATTTTGTATATTTTATCTCATACGTTCAATTTTTTATGCATTTTATTCACATCAATGTGACGTGGATTCTACACTGGCATCCAAATTCCACGTCAAATAGTCAAATGGGCAATCAATTAATGGTAACAAATGTTCTATAAAATGGGTAAAATGCATGAAAATAGTACACTAAAACGGTCAAATACGAGAAAAATATTCATAACAATATTTGCAAAAAAGACAAAAAAAAGTTAGATGGTAAAATATGTAAACTAAACGAATTTTATCGTCGATTAAACGAATGTAAATTAAACGAATTAGATCGAATCATGAATTTGGATTTTCCAGTTAAAGTGTAAATTGATTTGATGTTGAAAATTGTATTATGAGATTAATATAATCAAGTAAATTAGAATAGAATAGGAATTAGATAAAACAGATGAAATAATTGAATCATGATGGCTATTTATGTATTTGTTGGGTGTTATGTAATTACATATTGAAGAAGAAATTTATTGTTTTTAATGAAATGTTATGAGTTTATATATTATATTGTGATTGAAGGATCAAATTGAGTTTTTAATGTTAGAATTGTTGATTAATTGTGTCTTGAAAACATTTCTACGTTCTAAACATGTTCAAATGGATTTTTGGTTATATTGACTTGAAATTGGATGAATAGATGAATATTGAAGTTTAGATCAATTTTTAAATTTGATAATGGTTTGGAAAGGTAAAATTTAGAATTATTAACTATTTTTTTGTGTAAATTGCATTTCTATTAAAGTAAAAAATAGTTGTCCCTCAAGCGAGTAAAGTTCAAGTGAGAACTCAATCTTAAGTACATAACATTATTTGTTGATCGACCAATTCTATGCTTTCTTACTTAAGTTAGGAGAATATTGATACTTATCTTATTTTCTTTGGGTGGTAATTACTTAAACAACAATTGATCACTTAAGTGATGAAACTTTGTGGGTTGGGTAGTCTCTAGTTTATTTTCTTGACTAAAATAAGTCACTATTAAGCGTTATTTTAACATTCAAAAGATGAAATTTATTACTTAAAGAACATATTGCTTGTATTGGAGAAAGGAGAAACTCAATAACAACCTTTGTTTTAATTTAGATTATCTCTTTATACATTAGCAATATGTTTAAGTGATACAAGCTTTTACTCACAACTCGAAAAAAGGATATTTCTCCTGTTATACATTTTCATGTATTATTTTGTAAGTCGCTCAAGCGACATTTTCAAAGTTGAAGTCATTATTTTGTTAAGTTATTCAATGTAATAATATGATATTCTTATCAATTGCAATGTTATATAAATTGAGATGTTACTCAATTGTTTATGGTGGATGGGAATTCTTGATATGAATTAAGTTGAAGTGTGTAAACTAATTTGTGTGTACATTATAAGTACGTATTTCTATGATTAACAAAGATTTCAGTAGTTTTTGGTCTAAATTATATATATTAGAACATCCAAGGTTGAGAAATTTATGGAGAGTTATTGCACATCGAAATATTTGTAAATATATAAACTTAGGTTGAAATAACCTTGATGGTTGATTATACAATCCACTTGTAAATCAAAGTACTGAATTACGTAAGATATTACTATATATTAAAACATACTTAATACGAATATTCCAAAATATATATGTATATTAGTCTCTATAATGTCCATTTATGTTCAAGGCTCTAGAGATTTATAATTATAATCTTCATTATGTAGATTTATAGTCATTTTTAAGGACATATCCTTTTGTTATTGATTATATGAAATTATATTATAATTATACTTGGTACATGAATATACAAATTTGCATATAATTAGTTGAAATTTTAGTTATAAATATATTTGTATTTTTATGAAATTATTATTTTAATGAATTTGGTTTTGTAGAACCTTTGTTGGATTATTATGATCATAATTATGGTTCTCATAATTATGTGTATGTACGTATAATAATAAAGTGACAATAGATGTTACATATCTATTTTTTTTTTCTTGCTGTTTGCCTTGATATATGTTTAAAAATTACATTTTTTTTTTCTATATTTGAGAAAACAACACTGGATTTCATATGCACACCTCAATCGCGAAACTAATCGTTACCATAAGGTAAAACTAATCATATAATTAAATCAAAATAAAATCATTTTCATTTTTTCAAGAATTAAACATCTTTTTATTAAATATTATACTTAAAAACTTGTGGGAGTCTATATCAAGCTTTAGTGTTTAGTTCAATTAGTTTGAAGAAATTGATTAGGAAAAAAGAGTGGATACTCACTACTTAAATTGAATAAAATCATTGAAATAGATAAAAATTCCCTCCTAAATATATACATAAAAATTATTTAATAGAAATCAATTTTATATAAAAAATATAATTAATTATTATATTAACTAAATTAGAAACCATTTTAGAGACTAAAAAAATTTTAGTTTCTAAATTAATTTATATTATTGTTAAATAATTTTTAAATTAATATTTAATTAGCTATCACGATTTTTGCTACAAAATTTAGAATATAAATAATTGGTAGTTAAAACCATGATAACCAATTTAAAAATTATTTAACAATAATATAAATAAATTTAGAACAGAAAAAAATTTTAGTTTTTAAAATAATTTCTAATTTAGTCAATATAAAAACTAATTATTTTTTGTTTTTAAAATTAATTTTTATTTAATAATTTTTTGTAGTAATAATGTAAATAATTAGCTAAATTCAAACTTGACATGAAACAGTTTTACTAAGGGCCCTGTGGGAATGAAAGAAAATGGTAAGCACGAACATGTTCACTATCACACACATAATTTTGTAGAGTTTAGGGTTTAGAAAAAAAAGTTTTGTGCTGCCAATGATATGATTTTGGGTTCTAGAATTGCAATTATCCAAAAGCTAACTACACCCTGTCAACAATATTGCGTGCATCCAAGTAAACACAAGAATTAAGCAATGTTCCATCACTACCTAAAAAAAATGCAATTACATGTAAAGTTTCTTAGTTCATAAGCACCCCTCCTTTGTCACCTTTTGTAATGTGTCTGTCTGGTCAAAGAAAAATCTTGCATTATATTTTATCAATGGCTAAAGATGTTCCACTAAAGAAAGCCCAAAAATTTAATGTTTCCCATATACGAATAAATTAATACATAAACTTAAAAATGTTTCACATGCACACCTTAATTTTGCTTTCTAACCTTTGCTAACAAAGGAAAAGAAACCTAAACCTTCTTGTTTGGTATCGTGTGGCATAAGGATTCTGGTGTTATGTCAAATTAAACAGAACATTAATTGTATTAGGGAAAAATTCTTGCACTAACATAGAAACATTAATCATGCTGGAACTCTTCCTAGTTACGCTTACACCACAATGAACCATACTTAAGCATGTCAATAGCTTTATTAAATCAACATAAAGTTGTGCTTTATCATGGTATATATATATATTTACCACCTTTGTTTCTGCTAACTTTTCTTTTGACTGGGCCCGTTTAAATTGAATAAAGAAGCACCACATGATTAACCAAGTATATAAATCAAACTTAAAACAAAATTAATGAGAAAAAAACACAATAATTAATCAGTGTTTCAAAAGAGGCATTGACTGCAAGATCTGTTCAAGAAAACAAAAACATAAATAATTATGCTTTGAACAATGTCAGAAGCACAGTACGCGTCTTTTTAGATGAACAAATTAATTCAAATTGGTAAAATTTAAGTGACTCATAATATATATATATATATATATATATATATATATATATATATATATATAAGTAAGATATGATTCACAGTGTTAAAAAAAAAAGAATGAAAGAAAAGTATAAACACGCATGAGTAGCATGCATGCAGACTAGAATATTATATTGAGTAGTTGAGTGAAAGGAGTCTTATTAATATTTTACATCATATTCAGTCAAGTGATTTTTATAATTAAATAATTACTAAAAATATTATTAAATAAAAATCAATTTTAAAACTAAAAACTAATTAATCATTAAATTAACTAAATTAAATATTATTTTAGAGATTAAAAAATTATTAATATTTAAAATAATTTCTATTATTAATAAAAATTTTAAATTAATGATTAATTAATTACGATAATTCATAGTTATTAGTTATTCATTTAAAAATTAATTTAAAATTTTTATTAATAATAAAAATTACTTTAGATATTAATAATTAGCTGGACATGCTTAACATCTATTCCCCAACTTGAGGGGATGTTAACTTATATTATTTTTATTTAAATTGTTTCGACTAGAGATGAAAATATTTTATTGTATATAAGTGGGTGCAAACCTCACCTTATAAGCCGCCGGTTTTATGAAATTGAGTTAGACTTAAAATTCACTTTTTAACAAATTGTTTTTTCTTTAAAATTGATTTTTATTTAGTAATTTTATAACGAAAAGTATTGAAAAATTTTCTTGTATTATAAATCCGAGTTCTTGTTTAGTTAGACGTTATGTTCAAATTGTGTAACATTGAATATTTAATTAAATTTTATTCTTTACAAGTTGTATTTGTTATATTTATTTGAATTTCAAATCGTAAGGTATCATTGAGATGTTTTTATTTTTTATAATTAAATTTTAATAAATATTACAATTTGAATCAACTTTCAAATTTTGATATATAAAAACATTATGTATTAATTTTAGCAATGTGTTCCTACAATTATTTTATTAATTTTAAAAGACTTGTCTCTTTAAAATTTATTTGAATTCAATATAACAAAATATTTGTAATTTATTTGAATTATTTCATTTGTACTTTTATTTAACTTTTAAAATATTTATATAAGAGACTTGTACTTGTATAGATTAAAAGAGACTTAGATAGTACTTGAAACTGAGATTAGAACTAATAATAAAAATTGTCTTTGATATCTCGGTCACTTCTTCTTTCTTCTTTCTGTATTCTCTCCTTCTACGTTTAGTCATTCATTTTTTACTTTTCTTATGCTAACTTTTCAGCTCTTCAACTCCTTAGTACTTGATTGAGAGTAAACTTGCAAAAGGTTATCTAAAGATTAAGTAAATATTTTGTATTAAGAGTGTATAATGTAATTAATAGAAACGTACTTTACTCTTGTGTAGAAGGGTTATTTATAGTGTTTATTAGTGGACAATTTTATTTATGGTGTATTTGGCAGGTATTTTCAATAAATTAGTATTAGTTGATTTATCTTATAGCTCCCGAATTTAGCCAAATGCAATCCGAATTTATAAAGGTATATAATTTGTAGGATGTTGTCATACTTGTCATATATCATCGATTTAATTTTTAATGTGATTAACCATTTGATTGGTCAACCAACGAACTTATTTGACTCCGACCGTTACTTACACCACAATTAACTTAGTATTTATTACCTTACATGTTCTTCTTTTAGCTTGATAACAAGTGATTCCGTAAATAGTATGATAATTAACTTTATAATAACTAACACTAATCCATAAAAGAATTAGATTTAACTGAAATGTGAAGCAATGCATATGAAACAATTGATCTAGCTGTGTCACACTGCTTCCAAACCAGAATAATTTTGCCAAAAGAAATATGATGCATGCATGGGACCACAAAAGCAAATCACTGAAACTGGCCTATATGTGTCATCTCTATATATTATGTAATGTAAGCAATAAGCTTAAAGCCTTCCAAACCAATCATTGTTCCATACAGTATGGAATGTATAGCCTTAATAAGTTAAATTTGTCATATATTTCTCATCACATTATAGCATATTTTGTCTTCTACACCATCTCTTTCACATCAAACTCTACAAGACCCTTATCCCTACTTAGGTATTAAGTAGTAGTACTTTCTTCGTCAAAGAGTTGCTCGCTTCTGAAATTAACAGTTTGGTACAACTGGTATATCATGGTGTTGTAAACATTATATTGATTAATTAGAAATGTATTGGTGAATATACCTACTTTTATCTTAGTGTGATGTGCTGTTACTTTAATATCTAAAAGTTTAAAAAAATAGTGTCACTTAAGAATATATGTATACCAGATAAGTGGAGACCCTCTTCTCTATGTAAGCTAAGCATTCATTATATCATTTGAGATCGAGACTTTCTTCATGATACATAATTAAACACCTTAATGATAAATTAAATGAGGATTAGAAATAACACTCTACAAAATGTTAGAAATTAACCATGAAAATCATATTAATTCAAATTAATCATATTAATTCAAATTCACAGTTGTAAAGGTCCAATTCATTCTTATAAATAAATTGACCAACATCATATTAAAGTAGACATTTATACACTTATCTATCTGAAATTGAATACTAACTTAAGCGTTAAAGGTTTTTTTTCAATTATCTTTTTGATATTTCAAAGACTCTCTAACAAACAAGAATGATAAAAAGACCTTCTCAGTGAAAATAAAATCAATGAAAAATAAAAAATTGATAATATCACATTTTTAAAATCAAAGTGACAGTGAGTATTAAATTTAGAGAATAAAGTCATATAATAATAAACTATTATCTTTTAAGAATTCACATGACAGCACTTTGAAGTTTCATAAACTAAAACGGCAGTTTATGCATTTGTATGTGTTTGAATTTAGTACGATGAAATGCAGAGTTATGGAACTAGAAAATATACAATTTTACAGTAGAAAAAAACAGACTGTTAAAAAGTTTTGAGTAAACAATTTTATCTTTGCATTATCTTCTTCATTTTTGCCCTAGTGTTTGGAAGAAGAGGAAGGCAGAATATGGAAAGTAGAATTGAGTGGAATGTGGGTGACGATGAGAAGACAGTGTACAAGTTTTAATGTGCATATGGTAAGAAGAGAAGATTACATTTACATCCTCCACACCTAGGATGCATAGGATAAGGACTTGAAGAATAGGGTATAGGGGTATTATAGGTATGACAAAAAGTGGTATGGTGTCCAGTCTGTTTCCTTGACTATCCAGCCTACTGAATGAGATAACAAAGTCTCATTAAATATAGAGATTCAAATGAAATTTAGTGATTTACGCAATTCAAGGAAATTGGAATTTGCAAAAACAAATGACTTTAGGCTTATTTGGTGTGTAGTCTGTTCATTTGACCTTTTCAACTTTTTGTTTTTATTTTTTTACAAATAAGCAGTATTCAAGATCACAGTGATTTCCTGTGTAATGTAAAACCAGTAGTAATAGTGATATTCTAAAATTGACGTTTGACTTATAGAATGAAAGAAGAAAAGAAAAAGAAACAGATATTTATGAATTTTTACATCATGATTAGCAGTGATTTTTCCAATAACAATGTTACTATGTCTAAAAAATTTCACTCCACTATTTGTTTTTCGCTTTCCACACTTGTGTATTTAATGTCAAATAGTACCATGGAAGCATCTGTTTATCTGTCACCGTCTGAAGAAACCTTAGGAATAATAAAAACAATAAAAAAAGGGAGTGGAAATAGAAATTAGAAAGGGAAAGGTATACGCACAGAGAGAATGTGAGAGAGAGAGGATGTGGGGGAGGGAAGAAATTTGAAGAAACAGCAAAGAAAGTTTCCAATTTGATGCTTATTTTTTACCATATGGCAATGTGAGTCCATGTCACTTGCCTATCACCTACCACTGATAATTCCATGCCTTGTTATTAACCCAACCACACCATTTCCCTCTTCTCACAATTTCATGTGCCTCTTGTGTTCTTCAATTCCCTCCTACAACTGCACAACACACAAGGGTCGGTGCCTTGTCTTTACCTTCTCCTTTCTGTTTGTGTGAGGAGGGGGGAATGCTGCTGCTCTGAGAAGGTCCATTTTTTACATTGGGAACACAGACCCATTGGCACAGTTGAGGAATCCCACAAACCAAAATCATATTTTGACAATGGGGTTTGACTGGGCATGTGCCACCGGGTTCACATCCAAGAGGAGATTTTGACTGCATAAGAGATCTGGCGCTTAAGTGGATTCGGGGTCAGAAAAGAGGCTCCAGAGAAATCTCCGAAGGATTTTGGTTGTGAACAGTGTTTTCTCTTTAAATCTCTGCTAAGTTGCTGGAAGGTAACAACAAAGGGATGGTTCAAATGGGTTGTTTTGGTCATTGGTTTTTTGCTTGGTTCGATAATTTGAAGTTTTGTTTGCCTCATTATTCATGTGTGCAAATTGAATGAGGCCTTGGTCTTTCTTTCTAATTTGGTTATCAAGTGCTACATAAAACCGATTTTATACACTTGAGATTTGTAATGTCCAAAAGCTTTTGAGTCAACTTGTTGCAGATTTCTTTCACAGCTGTGGTTGATTCTCGATTTGGTTTTCTGGGATATGAATGCTCAGTTTGTCATGTCTAATTTAGTTTTCTTTACATTTGCACTTTTATTGGGGAACTGAGTTTCTTTCGACAAATGAATGCCTTTTCTATTTGCTTTTACTCATGAGAAGGATATCAAAAAATTTAGTTTCCTGCTGGAATTTGGTATGACTGGATTTTAAGATTCTCTTTCTCAAAATAGTTGTACGCACGGTGCGAGGAATCCAATGCAAGAAGTTTGGCGTTGTCCCAGTAATTTGCAAATAATGTCCTTTATTTTGCAACATGATTTACTGTGTGCATTGAAGTGATCTCTTATATATAACATTGACTTCTGCAGATATATATTGGCAGCTGCGAATGGCATCTGATCTAAGTTCGGGGCTGTCCAAGGAAACGTCTGTATTTGGGTTGAAAGCATGGGAACTAATGGGGATCCTGGTTGGATTGTTCATTATAATCATTCTTGTGGTGGTATCAATATGTCTTACTTCACGAAAGAAATCCAGAAGAGTCAATGGCATGCTTCCCCTTAGCCATATGCTATCTGTTTCAGATGAAATCAAGGAAATTAGAGTTGATCAAGTTTCATCCAATAATCATCCTCAGAATGGAGCTTTTATGAGTCTGTATGACAGGTTTAGTGACAGGGACTCTGAAAAGGTTTTGATCCAACCAAATAATGGGGAAAATAGCAGTCAATCGGGCTCATTTGTTCATCTTAAGAAAGATGACGGTGGCTCTCAATCAGGTGAAGAAAGTGGTGCCAAGTCTGTTTCTACTTACAGGTCTTCTTCACATCCTATAACTGCACCATCTCCCTTGTCTGGTCTTCCTGAATTCTCTCACCTTGGATGGGGACACTGGTTCACATTAAGGGACCTAGAACTTGCAACAAACAGGTTTTCGAAAGACAATGTCATTGGTGAAGGTGGATATGGAGTTGTTTATCAAGGCCAGTTAATCAATGGGAGCCCTGTGGCTGTTAAGAAGCTACTCAATAATCTGTAAGTTTTGACATTAAATTGTTTAAGTATGTCACAGCTGTTGCGTTTAATTTCAGCTTCAATCTGGTCTTTGATCTCTTGTTTTATTTTTTATTAGCATGTTTTCTTCGGGTTAATTTATCTAATACTGTTTGTGCCCATCACGCAGAGGACAAGCTGAAAAGGAATTTAGAGTGGAAGTTGAGGCTATTGGCCATGTGCGACACAAGAATTTGGTTAGACTTTTGGGCTATTGCATTGAAGGGACTCACAGGTAGCATATTGTTTTGTCATTTTATTTCGGTTAAACATTCAGATGTCCGCTGTTGTTTTATTTTATTTATTTTTGGAATTGGCAAAGATGAATTGTCATTTGTCACCAATTGTGCATGCATGTGTGTTTAACTGTGTGTGTCTGCTGTCATCATTGATTGGCCATTTGATTGAAATAGTTTACAAAATAATTTTTGTAGTATCTTGTAAATCTATTAACTGCAACAAATGATGTTGAGAATTTTTATAACAGAATTTATTAGTAAATAGTGTCCATTGTTTCATTTTATAGTTGCATAGTTGGGTACTGTTTGTATGATTTGGATTATTGACCCCTAGTGAATTCCCTGTTCATTTCAGGTTGTTGATTTATGAGTATGTTAACAATGGCAATTTAGAGCAATGGCTTCATGGAGCCATGCGACAGTATGGTTTTCTTACTTGGGATGCTCGAATTAAAATTCTTCTGGGAACAGCTAAAGCGTATGCTTGTTTAGCACTGTCTTAATTTTCCCTTTTCTTTTTTATTTCCTTCTTAGGTTTTGGTGAGTTTCCTTTTACTGATTTTTGATTCTATTACAGGCTATCTTACTTGCACGAGGCAATTGAGCCAAAAGTTGTACATCGAGATATTAAATCAAGCAATATTCTAATTGATGATGACTTCAATGCCAAAATATCTGACTTTGGGCTGGCAAAGTTACTTGGTGCTGGAAAAAGCCATATCACAACTCGCGTAATGGGTACTTTTGGGTAAGTTGTCAGATTAAATGCAATATCAAGCATTTCATTCTACCTTAATAATTATGAAAAAGTTTCAGCGTTCTATAAAATTGACCGAATTGGCTTTTTTAACTGCTGTAGTTGACTTACTGCGTTCTTCTTTTTCGTGTTTCAATTGCATTTTTCAGATATGTGGCTCCAGAATATGCCAACTCTGGCTTACTAAATGAGAAGAGTGATGTTTATAGCTTTGGGGTGTTGCTCCTGGAAGCGATCACTGGAAGGGACCCAGTGGATTATAGCCGACCAGCAACTGAGGTGTGTCATTGGTCCTGTAAAGAATTTACTAAATCAAGACTCTAATGTGCATGTGGATATTTGTCTAATTGTTAAGAGTTAAGGAACTTTTCAATAGTACATACATATCTTCACTTAAATTTAAAATATGAAGAAGGATATACATTAGAAACTTTCATGGAGTAGTTGGTGACTTTACTTTGTTTTCATGACAGTCTTGTCATACTTAGGACTTATCAAACTTCCCTCAACACTGTGTCTGATCATTGGATGGTTATTGTAGGTAAATTTAGTTGACTGGCTCAAGATGATGGTTGGGAATAGGCGCGCAGAAGAGGTGGTAGACCCTAACATTGAGACCAGGCCTTCAACAAGTGCCCTTAAACGTGCCCTTTTGACTGCTTTGAGGTGTGTTGATCCAGATTCTGAGAAAAGACCAAAGATGAGTCAAGTTGTTCGCATGCTCGAATCAGAGGAATATCCCATACCCCGCGAGGTTTGATATCAGATCACAATAGCTTTCCTACTTTGTGTGGCAGTTGTTTATTATTTTAACAAGAACATTCCATCCTGCTCCTTTGCAACAGCCATTAAACACTTTTTGTTAAGAAACATGGTCTGTTTCTCTAATGAAGTGGGTGACATTTCAGGATCGAAGACGCCGAAAGAGTCAAACAGGGAATATGGAGGTGGAGGCCCAGAAGGACGTTTCTGATACAGAGAAGAGTGACACTCCAGATTCAAAGTCCAATGGCAGAAGGAACCAAAAGAAGTAGAGCCACGAATCTTAAAGCTAAAGTGCCTATTCCAGCATAAGGTACACTCTTGAAGGTCAATTTTTTGCATTCCTTTGAGCTTCTGAGATAACTGCCACGTTTGACACCAAAGACATGGAAAAGGAATGAGTTACTTTGGGATGGTTTGTATACCTATTTGTTGTTATAGCATAGATATAGATGTTAGAATGTAGATTATTGTGTATGAATATGGGATTAAAAAGATCCCTTACATTACACTAGTGTGTACAGATCATTGCTATTCATACATTTTCCTTTGTCTTTCCATATGTTTCATCACTCATTAGGATCATAAGGAATTCATGTTTCCCTGTGTAGAAGATTATCAGAAAATTTTACCAAAGCGTGAAAGACAGAAGATGTGGTTTTTGTCTATAATTACATTGAGGAAGTTTCTTGATTTTTAAGGTAGCATGGTTATGGTAACCTCTCTCCACTAATTGTTGTGGCACCCACTTCTATACCACCAAAACCATTGAAACTGAAATAATGCTTATTTTTTTGTTTTCTTCAGAGCAATATAATTATTTTTTTATGAATCAATAATATGAAACTGGTGCTTTACCGGTTCACCACTGATACTACCTTTTAGATGTATTATTAACAAATTCAATGTATCAGGTTTAAAGATTATAAATTTATAATTGTGTTTTATTAGTTAACTAAAAAAATCAATGCATCAGATTTAAAGATTGTTATAAATCTATAATTACTTTTTATTAGTTAACTAAATGTAATTAATTAAATATAATTAATCTAATTGTCGACAAAAATATTCTACTCTCTAAACCTGTTCTGTTATCTTCTCTGCCTTCACATGCTGCTGGTTGGAGTTCTGTTTCCAAAGAACAAACCCTTGCCAACTAGAGTCTTCTTAAAATTAAACCTAATGGAATTGGACTAGAGATTTTAATCCATGCATGACATGTTGATCCAGTAAGGTAAAACTAGTTTTTGATCAAGTAAAACTTGTTAAAATTATGACTCTTCTTTTGAAAGTAATGATGAAACTTAACCCTTCAAAACATGACTTTTTTTTTCTTTCAAATTTCAATACCAAATTTGTAATTTAAACCGCACAAATTTTTCGTTAATGTTACAACTAGTGAACTATTATTGTGGTGGATTGAGAACAGACTTATTAGAAAAATTATACTTCAGGAAATTATTTTATCCGTATGATTTATTTTAGAGTTTGGATTTCGTAATGAGATAAGACACTATAGAGAATTTAAGCATCTTATTTTAATCTTTAAATGAATTATTAATCAACTTAAAAAACATTTTTTCATTTATTGACAGCAATCAAATTACAAAAATAAACCACATATTCTATACAAAAACTTAAATATAATATATTTATGGATCTTTTCCACTTATATTGGTTAATTTATTCATTTCTTTTCAATATGGAAAGTCACATTCACATACACTCTAACCATCTATAAAATGATTTATGTTTATATAACTAAAATTGTACATTATAAACATGTTGGCCTAATAAGTTTTGAAATTTCTACAATTTAACGAGTATCAGTGCCGAATTCTTATTTACAGAAACAACTAAACTTGGAAAGGTGTAGGCCCTCTGATTTGAGTTATTAAGGAATTTATGCATAGTAAAAGCCAATAGCATCTATAGCATAGCAGGAGTATAAAGGAATTTTACACTGTCATCTAATAACAAACAAACAGTTATATATAATATAATTAATGATTTTATGATAATTATCTTAATGTTGATACCAACAATAATTTCTGACTAGTTTCATAGTGTAAAAATTGCATAGAAATTAAACTAGTAAAATTTTCTTAAATACTCTAGTTGCTCATTATTCATTATGAAGACCTCACTGGAATCATGTATGCATCAGTTCATGAATAATCACTCTTGAATCTCTTTATCCTGCAACAGCAGGTGCTTTTCCTTTTCCTCTGGGGTCATGAATGCGATGACAGGGAAGGACTTTCCTATTCCCACAGGAGTCTTAAAGAGTATCTTCTTCCCCTTAGGATCTTCAATGCTCATCTCAGATATTGGCACCCACAGCAGCATCTGCTTGCTCTTAATGCCTGTCATTTTCTTCATCCTAAACTTCTCCACATAGCCAGTGACCTCCACAGCATAACTCACCCTCGTGTTGGTTCCCTCAAACAAATGCTCATAAGGGGCCCTCTGTTTCATCCACACGAACCCAGTTTCTCTAACTCTGCCACACTCCACCAAGTCTTGCAAGGGAAGAACACCCTTTGGAAAACCCAACTCTTCTAAGAGCTCTATGGAGTGGCGATAACACTCTTCAGAACCATACACTATCTCTGCCCCTTCACGCTCCTTTACCACACCAGCCATCTCAGCAATTAATTACAAGTCTTCAAGCTAAAACAATGTGATGATAATTGAAGGCATAACTTACCATTTTATAACAACAAGAGACTACAGAAAGTTGACCTATTTTGAATCCAGTGGTTCAACTGTTTGCTTCTACCATTTTTTATTTAGTGGCTTTTTGTTTTGTTTACCTACATTAGCTTGGTTAGATTAAGGTTCAATTATAACTTATGCTAAACTATGATAACCATTTGTTTCATAATAACTTTTCTAGACATGTAAGAGTGATTTGCTTTATTAACATAATTAAACAAGGATCAAACCATGTCAAACTACTGAAATAAGTTGGTGGATTTTGTTAGAGATAGGTGAAACTATGAATTAGTTTTCATGCCTGACTTGTGGTGGGGTTAGGTTTGGACTTTTCAGTGTGAACAAAGTTAGAGTCTTCTAATATGCATTTTGAATAATAAAATGTTGAAGATGGCAGCAATGCAGGCAACCTATTTTTTAACTTGGAGCATATGTGTGATTGTGAGTGTTGTGATTGTGAGAGATTCAGTTTGAATCACAGAACTTGTGAGAGTTTCAGTTTGAATCACAGAACAGAACATGGATAAATGATTATAATACTGTAGATTGTTCAATTGAAACACAGGAGAGATTGAATAAATAAAAATGTCTCTTGAAGAGATGCACGTTTTTCTATTTATTTTACATTCCTAATTTCTTTTCGATTTTCCATTTTTCAATCATCACCTCATCAATCAACCATGGGTTTGAATCAGTGAATAAGAATATGAAGTAGCATTGAATTTGAATCAGAATCACAAGTTTTATCATTTTTTATCCAAGTTGGGTTCGATTTTGTCTAAAAAAAAACAGAGACGTTTACTCTAAAGGGAGATAAACTTTGTTCAAACATTAACCAAATGTTTCCAATGATGCAATTATGGAGGTAATCCAAAAGATAGATTCCTTAAAAAATAACACGGTTGTAAGAAAGGACCGAGCTCATGAAATTTGAACATCCATTCTTTCCTTAATCTTTTATTAATTTAAAAATATGTTAAACTGAATGTCTTAATTATGAAATAATAAAAGATTAAGATAATTATGCGTAAATGAGAAATAATAATATGATGGAATGGAGACCATTTAATAAAAACTTAGTTTCATTGAATTAAAGAGTAGAGATATTTTGAGTAATAAAAGGTAAAAAAGAAATTAATAACTTTTTTTGATCTACTATGATTTGTTTTTAACATTCTCTTATTCGAATTTTCTCAATTTTATCATCTCAAAAAATTAGTTTATAAACTTCTATTAACCTAAATATTTAGTTATGGTAATATTACTATTACCCATTTAAAAGGAAAATTTATTATTAAATTCGTTTGAAAAAAATAAGACCAAATTAATGACATTTAAAATATTTTCCTACTATGTTTTAGACAAGGAAGATAGGAAAATTTATTATTAATTCATTTAAAAAAAATAAGACCAAATTAATGACATTTAAAATATTTTCCTAATATGTTTTAAACAAATAATCTACCAAAAAGCTCAAAACTAAAAGGGAAAAAATAGTTGATGAACCGAAGTATGGACAATAAAAATACACAAATCATTTAATTTTAATTTTGAGAAAGTTTTTGCTCAATAGTATAAATGAAACCACAAAAAAAAAAAAAAAAAAATCAGTACTATTGATGGAAAGGAACTTATCTAAAAGTATATCTATGGTGTATTAAATAGAAAGAAACTTATCTAAAAGTAAATGTATGGTGTATTAAATAGAAAGGAACTTATCTGAAAGTAAATCTACTGCGTATTCTGTCAAACACCTTATTCAATATAAAACTTAATAACATCAAAAAGGAAAAAAAATGAAGATGCTTCTAGTTTCCCCATATAAATTGAGAAGAAATGTAAGTTAAAGATCGCAATTCAACCAGACATCATGTGTTGTCCATGAAAGGTATATGGTAATGTATATTCACTTTTACATGACTTGTCGAAAAGGAAATCCAAACAAAAAACAAAGAAAGTATTCAAAAGCCATAAACTTAACTATCTAAGATAGGCTCCTGTCACCTACATCACTATTTATATAGCATCGGTTAGTTGAGCCACAAATATAATAACGCAAGTGGTGGTACTTTAATACTGTATGCCACAAAACGAGTAAATTACTGACAACTGTCACAAGGAAAATTGGTGAATGAAATCTGCAATCTGCAATCTGAAAGAAGGAATGAATGATTTTGGAATTTACATGTTTGGTGATTCCTTTGAGGGAGTAGAACGAGTATTCAGTAGAGGCTGTAAAGCTTTCACTATAATGCTCATGTTTGGCCGAAACTCAGCTTCATATTGCACACACAATGCAGCAACAGCAGCCATCTTTTGCAAAATATGAAAGCAAAATTTTAGATGACATGAAACACCATTCACATATTTCTATCATCAAATAATTATGTAGTTGGATGGACAAAAGGTTCAGGGTGGCATATATTTCTTTTAAGCTTGTTGAGAATAGAATAAAAGGTTTGCAAGCAAAATGTGCAAAAGCAAGTGGTTTGGAATATCAATGTTCAACTAAAAGACAATATTCCATTTCAAAGAATATAATCTAGTTACCTTTGCAACGGACTTTGAAGGGTACTCTCCCTTTAGTCTAACATCAACGCACTGCTTCACCTTATCTTCACTAAGCTTTGGTGTTGCCTGATAAAACCCAACGAACAAGAATCACAAAATGTACAAAATCCAAAAATTTGAAAGGAGAAGAAAACACAACAGTAATATTAACAGAACACAGAACAAGTAAATATTGGTACCCAGGTGACAAGGCTTTGCTGTCCTCGGGGTAGTGTATGATCAACCGGTTTGCGCCCAGTTAAGAGTTCCAGCAGTATAACTCCAAAGCTATAAACATCACTTTTTGAAGTGAGTTGTCCCGTCATTGCATATCTGCCATAAGAAAAGAACAAACCCAATAAGTTCTAAAAAGCCATAATTTTAAAAAGTAAAGAGAGACCATAAGCCAAATTATAATTAAGCATAAAGTGGATTGAAGTTCATTACATTCACTGTCCACAGATCAGTTTTAAGTTTACTCAATTATGATTTTCATGTTCTTATGATCTACTTTTCCATCTTCTAACTAAAGCAGAAGTTATTTTATTTTAACAGTGTGTGAAGCAGTAAGCATGCACTCAAACAAGTAGATTAGGCTTCTAGGAATAACTTACTCAGGAGCATGATAACCAAAGGTCCCAAGAACACGGGTAGAATGAAGACGTGCTGCTGCATCAGGGGCTTGATTTGACAAATCAAAATCAGCAATCTTTGCAACATCATCGTCAAAAAGAAGTATGTTACTAGACTTAATATAACGATGGATTATATGAATCTCTGCCTTTTCATGAAGATATTCAAGTCCCCTGGCTGCTCCAACAGCAATTTTAACTCTCTGAGCCCATGACAGTAATGCACCAGGTTGGGCGCCCTTGACACCTTTTCGTCCTATACCCACCAGTTATCATTCAATTGTATATAAAAATGAAGACATTAATAGTGGGGGTAGGGGATATAAAGCAGCTTCAATGTCAAAGGCAAAAAAAACTTGACTTGCTTTTCATGCTGTGTCATCTAATTTGTAAAAGTTACAAGATTAGGGTGAACATGAGGATAAAAACATCTGCTTGACAGTATAATTCCATTACCATTAAGTTTCATTCACAAGGATGGCATTTTTTCCAGAATTACAGTTCGTAAACAAGTTACAAGTTTGCATAAAAAAATCAGCCAGGACTAATCTTAAAAATTAAATTAATAAAAAGTTTGAAACTTTGAATATATATGTATAACATGCAGAAAATAAGGGATAATACAGTACAAGGATGGCTTACCGTGTAGAATATCATGAAGGGATCCTTTAGGAGCATACTCATAGGAAAGGGCACGAAAAGAACCATCAACAGAATAGTTAACAAGCTCAATAACATTTTCATGCCTTAGCCTTGATACGAGGGAGACCTATACAAGTTGGGAGCCAAAAGTACAGAATAAAAACATAGTTGCTGCTACGTAGAATGTGATGTGTTTATCATTGGAAAATTTACAACTACAACAATTGATGCAAACCTGAGAAAGAAATTCTTGCTCTGGCTGATTACTGGAATCTAGCTTTTTGATTACCACTGCACGCCCAGTTTTCAATGTAGCTTGATATACTTTCCCGTATGCACCCTCACCAATGAAAGATTTTGAGCCAAAATTATCTGTTAAAGACTTCAATTCGTCTACTGTAATAGAAGGGACAGCAATAGGTTGAAAATTTATTGGCCGAGGAGCAGTCACTGCATTATGTCTGCCATGATAACTGGCGTTCCCTGCATTGTACTAACAGAATTAAAGCCAAACAAAAGTGGTACTAAAATAAAAGCAGATTATGAAAGTGCAAACGGAAGTACATATATACAATCACTTAAACTACAGACAGAGTAGAGCGTAAATGTAAAGTTAGGACAGGCTATTTTTGGAAGATCCAAATTTAGAAGGTGTCACTCGGGAATGGCACAAAATTAAATATAACACTTGAAATGCCAATGAGAAGCAAGTTCAAACAGCTGTTGTATGAGAGTTTGAACAGACAGTACACTCAAAGCATGAATCCTTGCGTTTCAAATCATGACAACGAATCTATGACTTGCATGAAATTCAATGTAACATACAATTCTAAACAGAAAATTTAAAGAAGGAAAAAAAAAATGGAAATAGAGGATTACCAGTGGGAGTGTTTTGCATGAAAGGTCCTCTGTCAGCAATTGCAACACTGTCATCTCCTTTGCAGAAGCCAAAGCAACCCATGATCCTCAATTCTGGAGGTAAGTTTCAAATTGAACAGTTAAGTTACTGCAAGAAGTATCAATAAGACTAGGCACATATTATCAATACCAACACGGTGCTAGCGTATATACAATGTCTTAAGTGTATCAGATAGCAACCATTTTTATTGCGCATACATTTGGAGAATTTTGAAGTTCTCACATGGTGGAATCGCCTTTTCGGCTATTCTGATAAACTAAAATTTTGATCAAATATCGTTTCCTTTTTGGACAGAAACTTAATGAACAAACATTCATTGTTCTAACTAGGAACACAAACATACATTGCATCATTAAAATACTTCAGACAAAACAAGGAAATAGAATTTAGACATGAACCAACGAGCCACTTGAAAGTAAATTTGCAGCAACATGATAAAATAAAATGAAATAGAAGAAAAATACTCAGTCTCTTTCAAAACCAGAAAGGGAATGACGAGAAAACTAGCCCCTCTCGAATATAAAAGGTTATTTCTTTTTCACATGGGCATTTAAAAGATACACACCATGAAGGAAACACATTCCTATTTAATCTGTTCATGCATGACACAACAACAAATGACATGCAATTAGTCAAAGTGCAAACTGGAGCACCGACAAACGAATCAAAATTCAGAAAAATCACTAACCATCCCACCAATCAAAACCAACAGCGGCACATTATATCATTCCCAATAAATAAATGTGGTGAAAACAAATTTCACTTTCACAAAACGGAAAGAAAGAAGAAGAAATTTCACCAAAAGTTACGGTTGCAGTTGCATCCTATTACCTTCGAACTTGTGGAAGCAAAAAGTATAAAATTTCTTATTTATACTTATACCTCTATAGTATCAACACATCACCTGTAAGTGTAAACCCCAAAAGGATAACTGGCCAGACAGAAAAACAAATGCAGAACTACCTTAAACATGTTCCCCCACCCCCGCAAAAAAACAGTTAAGAATAATAATAATACCTACCAACAACAACCGCAACAACTACTTTAAAGACAATTAATCCAACAACCACAACAACTACTTTAAAGACAATTAACCCCACAAAGCGATATTCATGGGAAAAATCAAACCGATTAAAGAAAATTCTGGGTTTAATAAATACACAGTCACCTCCTTCTTACAGATAGACTCTGCAATCTCACCGTTCAAGAAGGGGCAGAGTTGAACCAAAAAGAAAAAGAATTAAAAAAGAAAACTTCCCAGTCTCGACGTTCGTGCGCGTACATGAGAAGAAAAGGGTAACCGGCAAAACGAGTAGAAAAACAAAAAATAGTGTATTAAGTAGTCAAAGAGAGGAAAACCCCGAAACAGGAATCGGCGCTATGAAGGAGAAGAATCACACCTTTCGGAATTCAAAGCGAAGACGGTGTGTGTGGTTACAGCTTTTGTATTGTTTGGAGCAGAAAATGGATGAAGAAGGAGAGGTTTGAAGACCAAGAAGAAGAAGAAGAAAGAAATGTTTTGTTAAGCTATGTTCTGTTTGTGCTTGTGCGTGAAAGAGGAACCTTGACTTCACCGAGAGACATCTTATGAACATCACCAAACGTTATTTATTTACATTTATTATTACTACTATCGCTGCGTGTTTGCCAAGTCAACACTCAAAAGCCCGTTTCCAGAACCGCTGATACTTTCCCCTTTTCTTATCCCCACTTTTCCTTTATTTTTTCCTTATTCGCCATTCTCCGTTAAAATTAGTCAAGTCAACAAAACAAAGGACTTTCATTTAATTTTGTTTCATTAAATAATTACTTTATTTTGTTTTTTTATTTTGTGTTTTCTTATAACTGTTCCAGATATTCATAAACCGCAAAGAATCATCATAAATTAAAATTATAAACTATTTGAATATCTTTTCATAAAATCAATTAATTTTTTTAAAAAAATGATTTTATTTTAAAAAATAAGATTTTATTTTTACAAAATTTTAAATATTAATCATCAAATAATTTCTTCCGGAATCACTTTTTCTTAGTTTTAGACAAACTGACGCATAAGATTACTTAAAAAAAAATCTTTGTTACCCAAGACTAGCCAAAAATAAAAATACAGTAAAAAAACTTTAATTTACAGTATAGTGCAATATAGAATCATCCCTGTCCTTCTAAATCAGCACAGCCTACCCAAATAAGCAATGGTTTATGATTCTGCCACGTGGCGTACATGCAGAATCTGCTACTGTTACTGATGCAGTGAATCTGCAACTGTTATTTTGATAATATAATGATAAAAATTTAACTAAAATGATCATATATGAATATAATACATTTAAAAATAATAAAATTATTGTAATATATAAATTGAGATGTTTATTAAATTTGGGTGAAGTTGAAGATTATTGTAAAAGCAGTTAAGGTGAAGTAAAAATGGATAAAGAAAGGATAGTGGTGGCATTGTGTGAAGCTGGAATTGCATTTGTGATGTTGGATTTGGCTGGCTTCTCAATTTATCTCGTTGGCATCTTTCTTCAACATTCCATCTACTTTTTCTCATTTATAAAGTTAGAGGTCAATTTCAGACAAGGAACAATGGCACCAATGTAATTTTAAATAAGAATTCAATATATTTTCTTTAAATAATTTAATATATATTTTTTAATTTTACTGATATTTGTAATAAAATTATTGAAACAAATTTTTACTAGTATATTTTACGTGAAAAATAAATTTTTAATATAAAATAAGATCTTAAAATATTTCAAAGAGACTCATAATTAAATAAATTAATGTTGAAAATTTATTTACTATATTATAAAAATAATTAATAAAAAATTATTTTAATATTTTTTATTGATATCAAGATGATTTGCTAAAAGTTTCAAAAACATATTGAATCATTCTTGAAATTGTTGATACATATATGAATAAGAAAATCCAAAAGTAGCAAAACTTGAAAACTTGAGTCAAAGTTCAAATGTTGGGATCGAGTCAACCAATTACTGCGCTTTCAAACCCTTCTGAGAAACTTCCAACCCTGCCTTTCTTTATCTAAACCTATAAAAAAATACATATATATATATATATATATATATATATTTTTGTATGGATTAGATGTTTAAGTTTTATAATATAAAATTATAAAATTTTATGTATTCATAATAATTTTTATATTGTAGAATTCAAAATACATTATTCAATCTCAAATGTATTTTTGAATTATATAATCTAAAATGTATTTTTAATTTTTAACTTACACAATCTAAAATATTTTTTCACATTACACAATAAAAAAAGTTCCATATATATATAGATAATGTAAAATGTTCTTATAATTATGGAATTGCGGGAATAAATCATGAAGTTTAACTAAAGAATAATAAGTCTATCAAGTTTTTTTTTTTTTTCATTTATCGGCAAATAAGTAAGTCTATCAAGTGATTCTATTTCTATTTTCCTCTTTTATTTTTGCACTCTTATTTTTATAGTTCAATTATTATATATTGTCTGTACTGTTAACTAATTATAAATAATGTTAAGTATAATATTTTAAAAACTAATTGAAAAATAAATAAATAAGGGATGCCAGATAGAGAAAATGGGTCCAAAAGGAATTTCCCAACACAATGTTATAATGTGTTTGGAGCAAAAGACACACTTCTATACTATTATGTCTTTTAAGATTTTTTTTTTTTACTTATGAAGGCTATTAGATGTTGAGGCTTCGTCAAATTGGGCCTTCATATGCCTTAAAAACAAGGGCAAATTCTTCTTTGCACCCCACCAATTTGCACTCTACCAATTTGAATCTGTATTCTCTTACTTTTCAAAAATTTTAAAATTACCCTTCATTTTTTATTTAAAAATCTGAAATTCAAACATCAAAATTTCATTCCGGAAAAATAAATCTAAAATAAAAAAAATACATATTAGAAAAGAAAATTCATAAATATATTCTAAAAAAAATTTCATAATTTAGACATGTATTCCAAAAATCCAAATGTGGAAATGTATTCTAAAACAGAGGTTTCAAATTTTTTTTTTTGTACTCTTTTATTTAAGGTCATCTTCCTCATTTTACAGAAAAATTTTCGTTATTTTACTAGAAAATCTGGTGTTTGTGAAAAACAAGTGAATAATACCTTCTTTTTTTTATATAGATATCTTGTTTTTCTTTATAGCTAAGAAATTATATCCAAAGACAACAATTAGAAAATAGTATGGATGTTTTTAAAAAATGTATAGAAGTTGTGTTTCCACTGCTCATGTTCTTCAAAGTTCATGTTCGATTTGTTGGCAATGTCACTTTTGGAGGTTGAGATTGACAGAGATGCAATTTTCAGGTAGTGGCATCATGCATGCATAGACATATTAAAAAGTATGAATACGGTTTGTTTATTACTACTTTATACAATTCCAGAAGAAGAAGAAGAAAATGGGGTGATGGAGCAAAAGGAATATGTTATTTGTCCATGCATGAACCATTATTTGTGAGATTTACCTTTTTCTCTTGTAAATAAGCAAATTGAAATGGAACATGCATACAAATAATCTATTGCCATTTTTTGATATTATTTTTTTCATTTTTAATAAAATCCTTCTCATTTTTCTCAAAACTCTTATACTTATTTATATTTTAACTTTTTATTGTATTTTAATTAATAATAATTTTTAATAGATAAGAGGAAAAATAATATAAAAATAGATAGCTGGGGTTGTGTAATTTGCATAAAATTTGAAAAATAATATAAATAGTGAAAAAATTAGTTACTATATGTTTCTTATATAAAAATATACTTTTTAGGTTATATTTTTTATTTTGATTTAAAAAAACATGAGAAAAATAAAGAAACATCTAAAGTACCATCACATCAATTCTCTCCATAATTTAAATAGATGATGATAAACATAAATTATATAATTTTTTGAAATTAAAATTATTTTTAGTAACTTTATTTTCTTTACATTCAAAATATAAATTTAAAGTTTAAAGATAGTATTTTTTTTCTTTTTTATTTTGATAATATTTTTTATATGATAATAAATATTTATTATTATTTTAAGTGTTATTGAGACGTGAAATTGTATAATAATACCTAATATTTGTTAGAGTTTTTAATATAAAAGAATACCACAAATCTTTTTGCCTTCATCTAGCATCTTCTCTTGTACCATCATATAAGGGAAATTACAAAACTCTCATTCACTTGTTTTTCTTTCTAATTTTCTTTTCCCATTTTTTCTTGTTAACCTAATAAAGGAGAGGAAGTGTAGGACAAATCTTAGGTCCACATCGGAAAAAGGCATTATCCTCCACACTAAGCACATGAGTTGCCACTCACTTGGCATCAGGGACCACATTAT
Source organism: Phaseolus lunatus (assembly GCA_013389735.1). Classification (NCBI taxonomy): domain Eukaryota; kingdom Viridiplantae; phylum Streptophyta; class Magnoliopsida; order Fabales; family Fabaceae; genus Phaseolus; species Phaseolus lunatus. The sequence goes on along the minus strand of CM023859.1, from coordinate 23,506,227 downwards.
AGTACAATGAGTTTATCAATTTAATTGTACTTTTCATATCTAAAAATTATCATGATTTTTTTTTATGTATTTTAATAAAATGAATTAAATCCTTCAAGTATTATAATTAATAATTTTCTCCTTTTTTTTATCTTTTATTAAATATTTAGTAAATTTTGTCGTCATCTACTGGATAATAATGTGATAGATACTTCCTTTTACGTATATACTAAATATTTAACAAAAGCTAACAAGAAGATTAAAATTAACAATTAAATAACCGTGATTAGACACATAATCCATGATTAGATGCGTAACCACCAAATATGACAGGACTAAGTTTAATGTGTTTGCTGCGTATGGGGTAAGCAAGTAGTGTGAAGGGCAATAACGTAGTTTTATGAGTATAGAAGGAATTATGTAGCTAAAGTGAGGATATTCTTTTAATATGCAATTATGTAGACAATTGTTTTATTCAGAGGAGTAAACAACTAAATAATGTTAGTTAAGTGTTCTTTAATTTTTTTATAATTTTAATTAAAAAAGATATGTTATTCTCTTTCAATTAAATAATTTACCTTTTAATAAATAAAAAAATATTTTATTTATTTATTTAATAAAATAAATAACTGAATAATTTATTTTATTTCAAAATAATTAAATAAATTATTTTCTAAAATAACGACTATATAACTTTTAATATTGTTTTTATTAAATTATATCTTATATATTTTTCATTTTATTATTTTTAATTAATTATTTATAAAATAATAAAACTATAAAATTGTATATATTTAAAATAAAAATGTGAATATATGTGTTTTCGCTAGTATATATAATTTTACTTTTATATATTCATAAAATATTAAACATGATTTATTTTACTGTTAATAGTTTTCTTAAAATATTATTTGATTGAACTATGTAATGATTGAATTAATTTTTTTAAGAGTAGAGATGATTTAAATGATAGAAAATTTGAATATTTTATTAGTAAAGTTAAATAATTTATAAATAAAAAATTTAACTATTTATACTTTATTTCAAAACACGTTTTTTTAATCTTTTTCTGATTTTGAAGTTTGTATTTTAAACTTACTATAATGGTTGAATTGGTTAGGATCGAATAAAATTAGTTTCTATGAATTTGAAAATAATAGTTTTTGTTGGTGATGTAATGTATTATTTTTGTGTTATTTTATTACATTGCTATTATTCATAAGTCGTAAATATTTTGAATGGATATAATTGTTAGCATGAGTGCAAAATTGTTTCTATGTGGTGTTTAAAACATGTTAGAAGGATTATAAATTATAGAAATCGGTTTATATATTATTTGTGAATCTCTTATGTTTGTAATTCTTCCTCAATCAATTTTTCATTTAAAAGTTATCAAAGTATAGCTTGAGGGATGAAATACAACTAAAGCAAAGAGAAAAACATAGTTTGAGTAACAAATCGATGAGAGGTTCAAGAATAATCTTTGTTTTATTAGAGAATATCGTTAAATATATTTTAATTTGGTTTAAGTGTTTACATGTTTAATAATTATATTTTATATTATATTAATTTTAATGTTTTATCCTAATAAATTGTTGAATTATTAAAAACAAGAATCATGGTATAAATTATGTGATTTTTTTAGAAATTTTAATTATGGAAATGATTATGTTTATGTATTAAAAATGATGTAGACGAATTTAATCAATTATGAAATAATAAGTTATAGTTTTGAATATAATGATGTTTAAAATTTGCATATGAGTTCAATTATATGTATAAATTTTATTGGTTAGGTGATGCTTTGATTTATATGAGATAGGCCATATATATGGAGTGGTATAATGACTCAATTAGTGATCTTTTTATAAGTTAATATGGTTATGGATGAAATATAAATTTAGGATGATATGTGAACCTTTGTTTGATAGATATGTGTATTGAGTATATTAATATATATCATAAAGATATCATAATTTCACTGTTTAAATAATGTAGAAATCTCATATGTTGAAAAGTTAAAAGAAAAATCATTGCATATCAAAAACACAAATTAAAGTCTGAATAGCTAATTACAATATGCGTTGAGGTCTCGATAAGAAATATGTTAAAATTACCCTAACTGATTAAGGTCACGAATTCTAGCATGATAAACTTAAAATAAGTAAGGTGTTAGTCTCTAATAAGGTACTTATTACAAACCTTTTTTTTAAAGTATCAATAAATATTCTTTCTTTAATATTTTGCTATATAAATATACGTAATCATCAATACAAAAATGAAAATAATTATATTTGTATAGTTATGATGAATTCAATATAATTTATTTTATTTAAATTGTTATCTTTAATTTCAATAATTTACCTTTCTATTTATTGTTTTTCTATTATTGCAATTAATACATGGATAAATGTTTACTAAAATTCATAAACTAAGCATAAAAAGAAAAGAAATGTTTATCAAAATTCATAAACTAAACCTAAAAAAAGAAAAGAATAAGTTAGTAGTTATATTTTATTAACTTTTTGGATGAATGTATATATACTATGTGTTTCCTTTTTGTCATAAATTTTGATCTTGTATACGTTATATTGGATACTAGGGCATGATATATGTTGATGTACTTAGTACAACCATTACCGTTCATCTAGAAAAAACACATGCAAGGATAAACTATCGAAAATAAAATTCTAATATGTGAAAATATAAGTAAACGAATAAATTAGATAAATCATTTATATATATAATTCCATAATTTCATTATTTTCATCAATCATAATCACATGGTACTCAACAATCAATCACCACAACCCAACTTCATTCCAATATCCTCATCAACAATCATATGGTCTGCACATGGATCCATACACCAACAATATCCAACAGACATCTTGCGGAAGACTCATATAAAGTAGGCTCCACCAAATACTAACATTTGATCTAATAACCAAGACTTAGATCATCAGTGAAACTAGAGGATCTATGTTAAAACATGTGTGCTAATACTTAATACCAAACCAATCAACAACTCAAACATTATTCCAAATGTATGATCTCAAAATCATATAATTTCATTGTCCTCATACGATGCATATCATTCACATGCAATGCATATCTATCACTCATATTGTTCAAGATTTCTTAAATCAATTACACATATCTCAATTTCATGCACATTTCATCATTCACACCAATCCATATTATTTAGAAATTTCACAATTCAATTAAATATAGCAACTAATATTCATTTTATAATTATAGAAAGAAATAATATATAATCAAATTCATTGAAGATACAAGAAGAAAAGAAAGAGAAATAAATAAATAAATATTTTTTTTTTAAAATCATTTCAAGAACAATCCAACCATACAACTCCTAAATCATTCAAAAATATCAATTCAAACTAAATTTTGTTCAAACATTATTCTCCAGTCATTCCAATACAATCTTAACTATTCAAACTCATAAACTCATCAACCCATAATCAAATTCAGTTTAAGTATCTTTATACCTAACATGCATAACCCAATTACTAGGTTAACTTATTATTTAAATCAATTATCTTAAGGTTCTATATAAAAAATCATAAATAACTTTCCTTACCTGTAGTTTATTATCCTGAATAAATTCCTATTCAAGCATGGGAACCACTATAAAATCTATGGACCTGAAACAAATTGTCTAAACATTACTAAATTTTGGTATGAATTTAATCAAGGCGAGATGAACAATTTCTTAACTGACCTCGCTAAGATTGATAACTAAATGATAGACAAAAACAGAGAATAAAAGATCTTTAGAGTAAAAATGAACTTACTTTGTTTCAAAATCTGATCAGATAATGTAGTCTGGTTCCTGAACTACTATATAGTGCAATCAAATTTTAGAATAGATAAAATATGAGGGAGAAATTAAAGAGAAAAAGAAGAGAGAAATTGAAGAAAAAAATGAGAGGAAGAGATATAAAGAGAGAGGGAATGAGAAAAAGAAGGTGGGTGGGAGGTTAGTGGTCTTACACTACAAATTACTCATTTAATATTTATAGTTTAACTAATTTTACCTCTTAGTATATATACTTAAAAGTACTTTATTTAATCCTTATACACAATCTTAATTTATTTTAATTTTTACATTTACCATTTTTTATCTCTTTTTAGTCTACAATGGTAAAATTAAAAAAAATATATATAAGAACTAAAATATATGCTTTTAATTAATAATGGTTTATTATTATTGTTGTAAAATATATTTTAGATAATTTAATGAATAATATATTCGAGTTTAATTGATTTTTGAAACATAATTTACAAAATAATTTCATGAAAAAAATTATTTTTCATATATAACTTTGATGTGTTATTGTTTTAGAAAAAATGGAGATGGAGACTTATTAAACTATAGCATTTATTATTAGTGTCATATCGAAATTTTTAATTAATAATTTTCTTCCATTATTTAATTGTTACATTATGATGATTTAACCACTCTTAAACTAGTAATTCAAATAAAAATTTATTAATTGTCCATATTCATTTTGTAAGTAACATGTAATAATAAATAAAATTTGATTTTATTGTGAAGATATTTTGCATGTTTATCACTAGTAAATGATTTTATATTTTTTTAATAACCTCAAAAAATATATATTAATGAAACAAGTAAAATATATAAATAACTTTCAATCTTGAGTGTAAACAAATAAATTATCAACCAAATCAATAATAAAACAATTATTACAATAAAATCAGTTAATGATCACTAAAAAAAAAAAAAGTCTAATAACTCCATAATATTTTTTATGACAATGAAGTCGTAAAATATACTATTATTAGAAGAAATATTCTATATGAATCTTAAACTTCTACATTTATTATATTTTGTTTCCCATTCCAATAAAAAAATATTTTTTTACATAGTTAAACCTATTTCTTTCTCTTTTTATTTTATTTTTGTTTTCTCTATCTTTCGTACGCAAACAAACAAAGCCTAAATAAAGACGTAGTGACTTACAGTTAAAGGGAAGGGGCCAAGAAACAACACCATCTAATGCTACCTTTTTTTCTTTAGTAGTCCCACAGCATCAATTATTATTATTATTATTATTATTATTATTATTATTATTATTATTATTTTCAGTAAAAAAACTATTTCAAATCAAATGCAATGATAGTGAGGAATTTATAAGGACAGATTTGCCTTGTTTTTGTCTTTGGATACATATCTAATATCTATCTATGATTATCATAAATTTGGTTAAATATATTTCTTTTTATAAGAGAAAATCAAATGAGAATATTAAATGAGTGATTTTTTATATTTTAATTTCTTTAAAATAACACTTCAACCTCTGTAAAAATTAAATGTACTCTCAATTTTTTTTGATAATGAAGTGTATTATAGGTTAACTTTAGTTTATAAAAAGTGATTTTTAATACAATACAAATAAGTACAAAATATCTGCACTAATAAATGTAAAATAATTTATCATATACTTTTCAAATATTAATCATAATTAATGGTAACGAAACATATTCTAGAAATCTTTTAATTTTTGTCTGCAAATTTTGATAAACTTTTTGTGTATAATGAATTTTTTTTTATATAGATAAAATAGTTCATTTTAATCAATGAAAAATATTTTATTTTTTTAAGAATAAACTAAAGAGGCGAAACTTTTTGAATTGAAAAGAAAGTCATAAATATAAATTTTTGTTTTTTGAGATAAAACATAAATTATTTGAATTATAAAATATTAATATTGATAAAATGAATTTAAAACTAAATTTTAAAATAATTTTTTGAATTAAAATTATAATAATTTTGAAACTCCTGACAAAATTTTCAAAGTATTTAAAAAATTAAACATGAGTTGTGAGATATAAAATAAATGAATAATTAATATCTCAACAAAGAGAAACCAGAGCTTTACTATTGGACTGATAGAGATGCCATCCATCTTCCTTTTTTTCAGATACAAATATTTGTATTTAAAATCAAGAAAGTCTCAATCAAACAAGATAACATAATTAGAGCATTTTGTATAACTGGAATTTTCTAATAGTTGTCTAATAATAACATACTTGGGTTATGAATAAAATATTATTTTTGTTTTTTTTTCTTATTTAACTTTGTGTTGCTCAAAATTAAATAAAATTATTTAGATAAATAATTATCTGTAACATCTCGATTACTATTGTCTATTACATTAGATACTACAAAGTTACTTATAAAATTTAGAATTAATAAAAATATGCATAATACATATTAAATCTTATATAATACAAATATTGTATACCACTACAGTTACAAAATAAAATTCTCTAAAACCTTTTTTTTACTTTTATCCATACTTAATAATCGTCACTTTTTACAACATAATAAAAAAATAAGTTAGTAAAAAGAAAATTTTATAACATACACTAAAAAACAAATTATATTAATCATTATAAGAATTACTTTAAATTTTGTCATATAAAATTTTAATAGAAGTATATCATAACATAGACTTTCATACTTAATGTATCATTAAGTAATATTTCATACATTACTCTAAATACATATCATTCAATCACATTATTTTAAAAAAACCACAAATTAATAAAGATATAAACTAATATTTAATTTACATTTAATAAGGATTATATTTACTTGTTTTAAATACTTAAATTGCATAAAATGAATGAAATATTTATATTAAAAAATTATAATAAATTACAATTTATAATATAATTTTTTTTTAAAAATTTAATTTAATTTTATAACCAATAAAAAGGAAATAAAAAGATAGTTAAAAAGAAACGACAAATGCTAAAAAAAAAGGCTTGAACCCATAAAGTTGGGTTTAAGTTCAAGAAAATATGCTAAACATAGGATGATAACGTGTTAAGCAAATTTAGTATATCCTTAAATAAGTAATTTTTATTTACTTGGGTGCAGGAAAAAATAATGTTTGTGCTACTAATTTATTTTGAAAAGATAGTTTGCTGGTTAACAAATTGTTCATAAATAATTATTGACTTTAATAGTCAACTTATAAGTTTTTTAGTTTTTTTTTTATGAACCTAACTTAGATGTGGGTTGCATATTAATATTTAATATGAAAGTTTTTATTTAAAAAAAAATATTTACAAGTTTTTTTAATATATTTTAACAATAATAATATTTTTATATTAAAGGATTATTTATTTTAATTAAATCATTTCTTCATATAATTTTTCTCAGTAATTAAATTTCCTTTTCAATTTAATCTTATCAAACCCGTGAACAAATTTAAAATTTTCATATAACTAATTTATTTACAAATTTAAAAAATCAGGTCATACTCTTATGATTTTTTTTTATTAATGCTTTATATTTTATTGATTTAATTGAAATTTTTGTTCTTATACTTGCAATTCCTTTTTTCTTACAAGAAAACTTTTAAAACTATTTTTTTTTGGGAAAAAAAATCATTATATACCACAACAAGTAGTTGGTTCACTAATAGGTAAGTCACAACAAGACCTCTGTTTGACTACTGAGTTCTCTCTAATTTTGTTGGCAATATATTCTCTCTAATTTTAAGAAAATTGCATTTAAGCAAAAGTTAAAATTTACTATCTTTCTAAATTTTTTTCAATTTTATTGATTTTTTTAATTATAATTCTCTCAAAAACTAATCATAAATTATTTGTCATAAATAAACTGTAAAAATGTTTTTATCCAGTAAGAAGATTGAGACGATAAACAGTTTAATAAAAAAAAAATAGTTTCATTTAATTATAAACTACACAATAAATTTATTCACTCTATAATAAATATCCTCAAAAGTTATACGTTTTTAAAATTAATTGACTGTATTTGTTCGATAATTAAACTCTTAATAATGCGGCATGAACTATGTATGATCACTAACATGGTATTAATTGAATAATTAAAATTGAATTTGAATTTTAAGACGTGAAATTTGAATATTTTAAATAAAGAAGACTTTATAAAAATTAATCAGACAGTATTTTAAAAAATATATGATTTAATATAGTTGTAGTCTTTTATTTTCTTTTGTGTATATTTTGGTTTCTTGTATTATTTAAAATAGATATTTGATACCTTATTTTAGAAAATCAATAAATTTGAGGTAAAGTATAAAAATATTAAACTAAAAAAAAACATATATTATTTTTAAAATAGAAACCTAAACGATGAAAATTGTATTAAGTTAAAAAATAATTATCAGTAAAATAGACGACAGTAAAAAACAAAAAAGCTATTGTAGGATGACAGTTTGCAGTTTTTTCAGAACTGGTGGTCTGTGATCATATTTTTTAGTTTTAGTAATTTAACAATCTTTCTCGATTTTCAAACAGATAAGAAGTAAATTGTGTTAGAAACAGTGGAGATTCCTTTAGTTTAACCAAAACAACAATGCATGATGACAATGTGGTCACACTCACTCCATATAAGAACTCACACATTCATCATCATTCTTCAGTCAGTCCGAGTAGTCAGCACAGAAAAAAGCACATTTTGATGTCACATAATCTGTTCTTAATTTCTCTCTTGTCTTTTTCAAGGCCGCCACTCCCACCTCTTCCTTTTTCTCCTCACTTCTTAAAAAACACACACAATTCTTCTTCTTCATCTTCTCCTCATCATGTAAATTCTCAAGCTTGTGTGAAAATGCTCCTGCAAGTTTCAATTTTTCTCTTCTGGGGTACCAACCTTTTGTGTTTTATCATTGGTTGATGTTTTGTTTGCAGGTGGGGTTGTAAATTGGACTTTGTTGCAGCACATTAGATTTTCATCCATGGAGGCTGAGTTTGGGGGTAAGAATCAGTACTTGTATGGACCTGTGGTGTCAGGAATGAAGAAAGCTGTAGGGAATGGAAAGAGGAGTTTGGAATGGGATTTGAATGATTGGAAATGGGACGGTGATCTTCTCACTGCTCAGCCACTCAATTCAGTGCCATCAGATTGTAGGAGCCGCCAGTTTTTCCCACCACATCCTGAAATTCCTGCAAAAAAGACCAATCCTTCCAACGATTTGTCTTCTTCTGCAATCAACCCTGGTGAGGGAAAGAAGGAATTGGAGAAAAGGAGGAGGGGTGTAATAGGGGAAGGTGAAGGGGAGGGACTGAATGATGAGGGTGGTTCTCTTAGTTTGAACCTTGGGGGTTACGGTTACCCTTTCATGGTGGAAGGAGAGGAAAAAAGTGGAAAGAAGACAAAGGTAATTGGGACTACTACTGCTGCTGCTACCACCTCTAACCGTGCTGTTTGTCAGGTGCAAGATTGTACGGCTGATCTTGGTAATGCCAAGGATTACCACCGTAGGCACAAGGTTTGTGATGTTCATTCTAAGGCCACTATGGCACTAGTGGGAAATGTTATGCAACGTTTCTGTCAACAGTGTAGCAGGTCAGTTAGGTTGCTTGCAATCAGATCTTTTCCTGGGAGTTATACAATTCATATTGTGATCATCAAATTAATATTCTGTGAGCCTTCAAAAAGGGGAAGATTCTCTATTTTTGTCGTTTAAGTCCTGAGAGAAAGTTGTTTAAAAAAACTTTTTTGTTTTAGAATAAACAAGAATTTTAAGGTATTTACCAACCTTTGTACTCAAGTTGGATGTAACTCGTAATTTGTGGCAGGTTTCATGTCCTTCAAGAGTTTGATGAAGGGAAGAGAAGTTGTCGTAGGCGTCTGGATGGCCATAACAGGAGGAGGAGGAAAACTCATCCTGATGTTACTGTTGTTAATGAAGGCTCTCTTGACGATGGAAGTGGCAGTAGCTATCTGTTGATGAGTCTGTTACGGATACTGACCAATTTGCATAGTGAGTATTTGTGACAATTGAAGTTTATCGGTTTGGCATTCTTTACGATTTATTTATTTTGTTGTTGCAATATGAAACTGTAATGATGATGAATCTAAGCTACTTGTTGGAGCTGTTTGAAAGTGTTTTGGTGGTAAAATCTTATAAAGGTTGGCCTCATCCGTATTGATGCTAATTTAGAGAATTTGAACCCATGAGATTGTGGAGTTCAGATGATGAGTGGCTTTATTGCACAGTCTAGTTTTTCAAATGATTTTCTTATATTTTTATGGTCATTGATATGGCAAACCATGTCAAAGGTGCAGTTGTATTTAATGTTTTTTTTTTTCCATAGTAGCGTGATGACTTGAGGAGTCTATTTTTCTCCTAAGCTAAGTTTCCTCTAAAAGTTCAAATGTCCAACTCCAGTTAAAAACCAGAACCTAGGTGGTTAGCTTAACAGCATTTCTTGACCTTTCTGCTCTACTCTAGACTCTCATCTACCTAAATAGAAGTATAGCGTTTGCATAGGGAGTTAGGCACTTGACCTTTGACATCTTGTCAGTAGTCATAACAGATTGAAATTGAATCTCCAAATTATAATTGGCCCAAAGTATTTGATAAAAATGTATGATAGTGATTAAATTGTATCATCAAATACTCTTCTTTTTACGTGTGGCTTCTGATAACTTTTTGGCACATTCCTGTAGCAAAGCTAGAAGGCCTGAAGGTTTTGTCTGCTGGATCATTACTTGAAAGAGAAAATAGTTACTTATGATTTGAGCTAGTAGCTATAGTGTTGTCTCCGCTGTTATAATCCTTTTGCCTTTCACCTTCATCCTGGATGTCATAATTGGAATACTCATTTGACCCTACGGATTTTTGCTTCTATAAATTGCAGCAAATGGCTCAGATCATACAAGGAACCAGGATATACTCTCTCATCTTCTGAGGAACCTGGCAAGTCTGGCTGCTCCAAATGATGGTAGAACTTTAGCCTCCTTATTGGAGGACTCTAAAGGTTTGTTAAATGCTGGGACACCTGGAGGTGCTCATGAAGAGCCCAACCTTAATTCAAACACTCCTGAAGCTTTCAGACGACCTGGTTCTTCCATTAAGATTGATGATGGCTTCATCAGTCAGGACCCTCCAATATCCATGGCACAGTGTGAAACAGGGCCTACTAATGGTGGGACACAAGAATGTATACCTTCAGGAGATGGTGGAGTAGAAAATTCAAAATCACCTCCAGGAGCACTATTCTCAAGTATAAGTCAATCAAGGGGAAGTCTTCCATGCCAATTAACTGCAGTGGAGACTACACTTAGAAGGAACAACTTAAATAACGTTGACCTGAATAATGTATACAGTGATATGCAGAACACTGTTGAGAATCATAAGAAGCCTTATCATCATGTGGCATCTCAGATGGGATCTATTGATCTTCCCTCATGGTTGCAATGTGATTCTCTTAAATCAAGTCCTCCACAGACGAGCAGAAACTCAGATTCAACCTCTAACCAATCACCATCTAGTTCCAGTGGAGAAGCTCAGGTATATTCTTGGTGTAATTTAAGTTTATTTCCTTATTTCTGAATAATTTATAATTCTGCTCTTTATTTTGTATCAAAATATTTACGGTTGTTTAAAAGATTGTTTAGATATCTTTACTGATAAAGATACTACTTTGCCAGGACCATTATTTGAGGTCTGTTTCTCTGGTTCATCTAACTTTTTATTAGTGTGAAGGTCTGTTTTTGACGGTTGTCTCAGAAGATTTATTGATTGAAATGTTGTTTGTTTACTGTTTACAGAGTCGTACAGATCGAATTGTTTTTAAACTCTTTGGCAAGGATCCAAATGATTTTCCCCTTCTTCTCCGACCGCAGGTACTTTCTTGTGACATGAAATTGCTGTAGACAATTTACAGCAATGTTCCTTTTTTCTGTGTTTGATTTACAGTTTCTTGTGTGTTTCAGATTCTCAACTGGTTATCCCACAGTCCCACAGAGATAGAGAGCTATATAAGGCCAGGTTGTATCATATTAACGATATATCTTCGTCTTGAAAAATCTGCATGGGAGGAGGTATTGTTTAATATAGTGCTACAACTGCTGGTCGCCAGAGTAATACATTTGAAATGGGGAAAATAATTTAAATGTGTTTATTACTATTTTGATATTGCAGCTCTACTGTAATCTAGGATCCAGCTTGAGAAAGCTTCTTGGCGAATCAAATGATACATTTTGGAGGACAGGATGGGTATTTGCAAGGGTGCAGCAATCTTTGGCTTTTCTGTATAACGGTTTGTTCTCCCTTATACTGTGTTGTGTGAACATTCCTGTCATGTGATTGCAGTTTTTTAGTATCCTGAAGAACTTATATTGTTCATTATCTTTGTTTCCAGAAACTTTTTTTTATTTCATGCATCTCTCCTGCAGGTCAGGTAGTCTTAGATGTGCCCTTGTGTCTCAAAAGCCCACATCATTGTACGATTTCATGCATTAAACCACTTGCTGTTCCTGCAAGTGCCAGGGCTCACTTTATTGTGAAAGGCTGCAACCTTTCCCAGTCTAGTACAAGGTAAATTCCTTTACATCGATTCAAAAATTTTGACTTAATGAAAGGTTCTAGCAAGAGGGGAGTATTTGTGCACTGGAAGAAGCTTATGTTGAACTACACAGTACTTAATTCTGTTTGATGCATATCATGCTGCTGGATGTACAATTTCATAAGAAGGGATGAGAAAAAGGAAAAAAACCATAATGTATTTTTTGTTTCCCAGATTTTAGCACCTTTTAATATTTATTGGGTGGAATTTTGAAAGAAAAGGTGGCTTCAGATTCTAATTACTGTCAGTAGCACTGATCCAGGGGGGGTGGATACCTTTACCTTAGTTCAAGGGTATAAATTGGATTTTTTGTTCTTCATATTCTCTGTAGGATTTGGGATATAGGAAAGATCCTAGTTTTAAATTTTGTTTGTTCGGATTAGCCTAGATGTTGATCTGTTGCTAATGATTTCCAGGTTGCTCTGTGCACTTGAAGGGAAGTATCTGTTACATGCAAGTTGTCATGATTTGATTGGTGGAGCTGATAAATCCATTCAGCATCTCAACTTCACTTGTCATATACCAAATGTGACTGGGAGGGGTTTTATTGAGGTGGTATCACTTTATCACACTCCAAATTTTTTCTAAGCATTTTTCTATGGTGTTTCTTTTCCAAAAAAAGTGAAATATGACTTAGTTTCATTTTGAAAGCTTTAGAGTGTATCCTGTAAACTTACTGAAATTAACCCAAACATACAAAGGTCTGGTGCTTATTTCTGAGATGTTATTTGTGTTATGAATAAGTCATTTGTTAATTATTCAATATTGATGTTGTTGATGTCTGCCATTTGGTTCTTATAATAGCTCTTGGAAACTTGGTAGCTTTTGGTTAACCTTAGTAGTCGCATATAGTTTAGGTTTTCTTATAAACTCTTTTATGAATAAGGTTGAAAATCCCACATTAGCTATATGACCAAATTATAATATATAATCAGGTGGTAATCTTATCTTAAAAGTTGTTTCAGGCTTAAAATCTATTTTATAAGAAATGAGAATGATGTAAAACATTTCTCATGCCTGTTTTCCAATAAAGAAAGCACAAAAGTAGTTTTTGGAAATTAAATCTATAGATGTGAGATGGCTTTTTCTATTGTGCTAGTTTCTGAAAATATATTTTGATGATAAATGCTGTCAGGTGGAAGACCATGGTCTTAGCAGCTGTTCCTTTCCATTTATAGTTGCAGAAAAAGAAGTCTGTTCAGAGATCTGCAAATTGGAGAATGTGATTGAGGCTGCTGAAACCACTAATGATTTCCAGATTAAAAACCAACAAATGGAAGAAAAGACTCAAGCTCTTCATTTCTTGCAAGAAATGGGTTGGCTACTTCATAGAAGTCGTGTGAAAGTTAGGCTAGGTCCCATGGCTCCTATCCATGATCTCTTCCAATTTAATCGGATCTCGTGGCTTGTTGACTTCTCTATGGACCATGGTTGGTGTGCTGTGATGAAAAAACTCTTGGATATTATATTTGAGGGCGGTGTTGATGCAGGAGAACATGCCTCCATTGAGCTTGCATTGTTAGACATGAGTCTTCTACACAAAGCTGTGATGAGAAACAGTAGACCTATGGTAGAACTACTGTTAAGATTTGTGCCAGTTAAAACATCAGATGCTGCTGACAGTGAAGTGAAGCAAGTTGAAAAGGCTACTCACAGATTCTTATTTAGACCTGATACTGTTGGGCCAGCTGGATTGACTCCTCTTCATGTTGCAGCAAGTATGAGTGGCTCAGAGAACGTGTTGGATGCATTGACTGATGATCCAGGAATGGTAATTCCTTTATTTTCTCTATAATGTAACTTTATGTTTTCTCATACTTTTGCATTGGACTACTTCAAACTACGGGGATAAAGGGGAAATGACTACAAGGAAAAACTAGTGTTTCTCCCCCTTTTCACCTGACTTTTGGTCCACTGGAATGGAAGAGAAAGGAGGTGACCCTTTTGGTTCAATATAATGGTTTCTAGTAGGATCACTCATTGAATAGGCATGATAAGTGCTTTCATGCTCAGTCTCATGCTTGATGAGGTTTTCTGAGTTCATGTCTTTCATTAGGAATCCACATCAAGTGTTATCTAACACCAGCATTTAGCAGGGAATGCATGTGCATGGTTTTCCGTATATTTACATTGATCCTGATTGAATTACTTATCACAATTATGTAAACACGATGCTTTTAACCTTATTCTGTTGTGTTCAGGTAGGAATTGAAGTATGGAAAAGTGGCCGAGACAGTACAGGTTTGACTCCCAACGACTACGCATGCCTTAGGGGCTATTACTCTTACGTTCAACTCGTTCAGAACAAGACCAACAAAAAAGGTGAAAGACTACATGTGGTTGATATACCTGGCGCAGTAGTAATCAGTGGTAACACAAAGCAGAAGCTATCAGATGGACATATGACGGGTAAAGTTTGTAGTTTACAGACTGAGAAGATTCAAAGCACAGAAATGGCAAGTGAATGCAGGGTATGCCAGCAGAAGTTGGCTTATGGTGGCATGAGAACTGCAGTGGTTTATAGGCCAGTCTTGCTCTCCATGGTGGCCATAGCAGCTGTGTGTGTCTGTGTGGCTTTGCTCTTCAAAAGCTCACCTAGAGTTTACTATGTGTTCCAGCCTTTCAACTGGGAATCATTGGAGTATGGGACAATATAATGCTACCTGCACCTTCATATTTTACTTTAGAATCTGTGAAAGTCTTAGATTTTGAGTATATATATATAGAGTATAGACATATTCTAGTAGCTGTAATCAATATATATATATATATATATATATATATATATATATATATATATATATATATATATATATATATATATATATATATATATATATATATGGGGGAAAACCCAAGGTTGAAGCTTCACTGTTCAGAATAGAATCTTGATCATGCAACCTGTTAAATATGTGGTCAATGCTATGTTAGCATTGTGTGTAATGAAAGGGATATATGTTACCAATGTGTGTAATAATCAGAAGAATTATGTATGAGCTCAAGAAATATGTCAGGTGCACATGAACATACTTAATTTGTCTTATATAACTTAAATTTATATTATTTTTCGAAATCAACATACAATTCTATAATATTTTATCATACAACTAGTATTTTAGCCATATAATGAATACAATTATTATTTATTTTATATAACTAAAATTTATAATAAATAATTATATTGTGATGTAATATTATTTATAATTTATACTAAAAATATTAAAATTCAATATATACACACACACAAATTGTAAATGCTTTATTACCACAATAAGATATATTGTATGGTATAGTTGGTTGTGTTAATAAAAAAAGTAAAAACATAAACTAAAACACTGATGCTGTGTTTGAGAAAGTAAGAGTTTATTTACCTATATTTTACTATCATATTTTATTTTTTATTTTTAATTTACAAAATTATTATATCATCCTTAGTATGTTTTTTTTTAATGTTTACAGAAAATAGCGAAAATAACTATTTTTTCTATATTCTGTACAGTTTTTTTCCCTCTGTTAAATTTGAACTGAGACTTTGCTGGTTGACTTTCTTATTTTGATGAGTCAACAAGTCTTCGGAGAAATTCACTTTTATACAAATATTTGAAAATATGAAACAATTTGAAAACAAAATGACATTTTATAAAGTAAAAGTTTAAAGAAAAGTATAAAAACAAGAGATTGCAACAACAGTAAATCTAGCCATAAATTTCACCAAACAGAGTTAATAATTTTTCTTCTTTCTACTTTTCCTTTAATTCAATTTTTATTTTTTGTTTTTTTCTTCTATTTTCCATCCATCCAAATAAAATGGTGTAATTGGTTAAGAAAAAAAAATAAAGTAAAGAAAAGAGAATGAAAGAAAACAACTAGGAAGTGAGATTATTTTAATGCTACTATATATATATATTTATATATATAACTATGACACTTTTTTATTAGTTAAAATTTATTAGAAATGATAAAAATTTCTGAATATCATACTCTATTTATGAGATGTATGGTATGAGAGAGAACAATGAAGTAAAAAAAAGACAATAAAATGAAAAAGACTAAAAAGTATTTTTATTTTTAGAAATATTTTTTCTCAATTTGCATACTATTACAGTATAAAAGATGAGAAAACAAATATAAAAGCAATGTGGCTTCTAAAGTTTAATTAAATATTTTCTCATTCAACTTTTACAATTTTTATTATTTTGTGAATTTTATCATATATTTTATATTTTTATATTCTGTTAAAAAGATTTAATAACATATAAATATATTAACATCTTTAATTACAATTTCTTTTGTAATATGAGACATAAATTTAATAATGACATATTTAATAAATTTGAAAGATGTAGTATATAGTAATAATTATACCATCATACAAAGGAAATACGGAATACATAGAATTTTATTTTTTATAAATAAAAATATTTATTTATTTAATAAAATAAATAATAAAATAAATAATTTTTTAAAGTAATATTATATAATTTTTTTGAATATTACTATTATAAAATTATATATATATATATTAATTTTTATTTTTTAATTAATTATTTATAAAAATAATAAAACTATATATATATATATTTTAAAATAATAAAGATTTGTGCCTATATATTTTCCCTAGTTGAATGATAAAATAAATATAAAATTAATCCAAAAATGAGAGTGAAGTAAAATTCAAAAATCTCTTATAATATCATCTTCAGTTGAAGAAATAAAAAATGGTGCAGAGGATTGATTTTAGGGATGTGAGTCTTCCACACTCACTATTCTTCTTCTTCTCTGGCTATGGCTTCCCTATCTCTCTCCTTTTCATCTTCCATTGTTCCCTCTCCAATTCCCAGCCACAAATCTAACAGAACCCACACTCAACACTCCACTTTTAGGGTTACCTGCTTCGCCATTTCCTCTCCCCCCTCCAAACCCGCTGTCAAAAAGAGACACTGGAAAAAAGGTGAGTTCCCTGGTACTTCGGAAACATTTTTACACGATAATACGAGGAGGAACCCCATCAAGAACATCAAGAAGAAGTTGGAGAAAAAGAACAGTGCGAAGGCATGGGTCAACACTGTCACCGAATCCTTATCTGAACAAATCGACAAGAAACAGTGGCTTCAAGCCCTTCAGGTTTTCACAATCAAATTCTACACTTTTACATGTGTTTGAGAAGGAGTTGAGATTTTTTTTTTTTGCAGACTCTTTATTTGGTTGAGTCAAATTTATTGTTTTATTAGAGAACAAATAATTATACTCCTTAAATCACAAACTGACATATGATAAACTCGTTAACTTTTATATAATGGTTAAAATATAATATTGCTTTCCATCTAAACCTTTTGTTCTAATTCCTTCTTTGAAGTTTTAAAAGTTTTGCTTTGAGCTCTTTGAGTGTACTTGACCTAACAATAAAATGCAACGTTCAAAGTTAGGGAACTAAACTAAACTAAAACAAAGAACCCAAATGTGGAGAGTCCTTTTTAGAGCAACTTCTTAAAATTATCTTATTCATTACTTAAATATTAGATTTTGAAGGAACTAATATAAAGTAACTTTTACAAATTAGTTTATGCATAAGCTAATTTTAGTTCACATAGAAACTAATTTAACTTTTTATTCTTATTTTTATTTCTTAAAAGTGTTTATGGAAAAAGCTTATCAAAACAGACTCTAAAACTATATTTTAACATATAATAATTACCTTGAAAGTCATACTAAGAAAATCTGATTGATTGATAGCCTAAGAACTTTTAGTGCATGTATCTAATAAACTATTGGTAAGAATTCTACTTAAATGTACAGGTATTTGATATGCTTAGAGAACAAACCTTCTACAGACCCAAAGAAGGGGCTTACATGAAACTCATTGTGCTGCTTGGAAAATCTGGTCAACCCCACCGTGCCCACCAACTTTTCACCACAATGATTGAAGAAGGTTTAGAACCTACTCCTCATCTGTACACAGCATTGCTTGCTGCGTATTGCAGGAGCAACCTTATTGATGAAGCTTTTTCAGTTCTTAGTGAGATGAAGAAACTTCCTCTTTGCCAGCCTGATGTTTTCACTTACAGTACCTTGATCAAAGTTTGTGTGGATGCTTTCAAATTTGATTTGGTTGAGTTATTGTATGAAGAAATGGCTGAAAGGTCCGTCACGCCAAACACAGTAACTCAAAATATTGTTTTGGGTGGTTATGGTAAGGCAGGGAAGTTTGATCAGATGGAGAAAGTGCTTTCCAGCATGCTCGAGAGCACTACCTGCAAACCTGATGTTTGGACAATGAACACGATCATCAGTGTCTTTGGTAACATTGGTCAGATTGATATGATGGAGAAATGGTATGAAAAATTCCGTAATTTTGGCATAGAACCTGAAACGCGCACTTTCAATATTTTGATTGGCGCCTATGGGAAGAAAAGAATGTATGACAAAATGTCATCTGTTATGGAGTATATGCGAAGGTTGCAATTTCCATGGACAACCTCGACTTTTAACAATGTGATTGAGGCATTTGCAGATGCAGGTGACGTGAGGCACATGGAATGTACGTTTGATCAGATGCGTGCTGAGGGTATGAAAGCAGATACCAAAACTTTCTGCTGCCTTATCAAAGGTTATGCAAATGCAGGTCTCTTTCATAAAGTAATTAGCAGTGTTCACTTGGCTGGAAAGTTTGAGATCCCTCAAAATATTGCCTTTTATAACGCAGTCTTATCTGCATGTGCAAAGGCAGAGGATTTGATGGAAATGGAAAGAGTTTTTAAGCGTATGAAAGATAACCAATGTCAACCAGACGAAACAACATACATGATCATGATTGAAGCATATAAAAAAGACAGTATGAATGACAAAATATACTATTTGGAGCAGGAAAAACAGACAATGATAACTGACATTAAAAAAGTGAGCCGTTCCGAGGATGATATCTTTAGTTCAGACAGTTAATGCATCGTATTCTATACTTATTTTATGGGAGCAGCTGCTTGTTTTTGTTTTGAAATGGAAGAAGTGACCGGTTGCTGAATTAGGCAATCAAGCTTCATTTGTCATGGTGAATTGCAGAACTTCTGCCTAACTTCTGTTTGCTTGTTCTAAAGTTAAATTTAAGCTTCAACATCCATTTTGCTTTCAGAAAAGAACTTAAACATCCATGTTTTTAAGGTGTACAGGGTTAGTGGATTGATGGTAGTGTTAATAGTTTTTTTGTCAAATTGAGCTTATTTTATATTGAAGTGCTGCCTTTTTTTGTTCATGCTGCAAGAGTTTCAAAATAGACATGGGTCCCCTGCCTTTGTAAATTATGATACATCTAGATTGCAATATTATAACCCGAAAGCAAAACTTACGTCAGTTCCATGGATGATCTGTCTAAAATTGTATGTGCATTCAAGTCTAGGCTAGGGTGTTCATTGAATTTTGAAGGCCAACAATGGAAGTGATGTGGAAACAGTTAATTTTCATCTTCAGACTGAACCAAATGGAGTTAATATTGTCTGAATGACAGCTGGTGTTTTCAATATTATCTAAACTTTATCAGAGTGCAATTTATTTTTACTTGCGGTTGTGTCAGCAAAAGAAAAAGTGTTTCTCTCTTAACTGACAATTAATATTATTTTCATTGATTTTTAAATATCAATTCCTTCATGGGGGTATGATTACAGGTTTCTTTTATTGATAAATCTTGTGTCACAATACTTGAACCTACCATAAATGAAGTAAATTGTGGGTTGTCATCTATAGTTTGGAGGCTCAAGATATAGCTAGTCTATAACAATGACGTAAGGAAATAATAAAATTCTGTATCATACCTTTTTAATACATAATATGGTCTACGATGTCTTGTATCTATGCTTGTTCTGTTCTGTGAATCCCACCATGGCTAGGGATGGCAAAAAGAAATCTATACTCGAGGAAAAAATCTGCTATGGATACTTTAAAATGTAGAATTTCCATCTAGTTTTGCGATCAAGAACTAATTTCCTATTAAATGGAATACTCAATTGAACAAGTGTCTCTATAAATTTCTCTTTTCTTAGGTGTTGTAATCCAATAATTAACATTTTCTCTAACTTTTTCAATGACATTAACAATTATGGACAAATCATTCAATATATGTGCACAACATCACATGTGAAATAATTGGTCACCCAAAATAAGAGGCCTAGGTGAAATCTTATCTAAAATGCGTCCATTCATAGGATCATTTGTAGTGAAATTATCAATGGTCAAAGTAGAAACCTTTCTATCTAATTCTAATCCACCAAACATTAAACCAACACTTCAGTAAGAACTTGAAAAATATGAAGAGCATGCACATATATAAACTTAAATTTGAAAAACAAATTTTAATAATTTAGTCAAGAACGATTTTAATTCAAAAATTACAATTAAAATAGTAAAGTAAATTTATAACACTATGTTATGAGTGTTAGAAATTATGGCTTTAAACTAGAGGGGGGTGAATTGTTTAAAGAGGTTTTCGCAAACTTTTTGAAGCTAGAATGAATTTATCTCAGAAACCACTTGATTAAGCAATTCAGTTAGCCAAAACAGTAAGCAAAACTGCACTGTCAGAAAAACAATCGGTTGTTTCTTCGAAACAATCGGTGGTTTATATCAACAAACAACAAACAAACTGAATTTAAAGAGTAAGGAATAGAGAGATTGTACACAGTTATTTATACTGGTTCACTCCAATCCAGAGCTACATTCAGTCTTCTCAGAACCCCTGAGGAAATCCACTAAGCAATCACACCTTGATCACTTACACAACAACCAAGAGAATGACCTTGAAAACCTCAAGACACACACTCTCCTTGATCAATACTAAGATTGCTGATCTTGAACACCTCAAGAACACACAGCCAATCTCAGCAACAATACACAGAATAAATGTTTCAGCAGTTTACACAGATTACACTTGTTACAGATGAAGATCTGAAATCAATACAAGTAGAATCCTATTCCAACACCTTGATCAATCTCTTTAGCTCTTAAGCAATCTCAGCACTTTTTAAAACTCTCTTAGTTAAAAAAAACTTTGTCAAAAGCATTCTCTTCTTTAAAAGAGATTTTCTGAATTATATAAAAGGAAGTTTGTTACCAAATCTTAACAAATCCATAAAAGCTTTCAAAAAGATTGGTCAAAGCATTTAATGACTGAAGCGTATTCAGTTTCAAATCATTTAAAGCTTAGTCAAAGAAAACAGTTTTTCTGTTAAGGTTCCAAAACAAACAATCGGTTGTTTCCTCGAATCAATCGGTTGTTTTGTCACTTAACAGTTTTCTCCATTCAAAAACAGTTTTCAAACTTTCTCAAAACATCTAAGTATAAACAATCGGTTGTTTCGATAGAACAATCGGTTGTTTCAACTTAGTTTGAAAAACACTTTTGTTTTATCAAAGATTGAG
This sequence comes from Phaseolus lunatus, assembly GCA_013389735.1. Classification (NCBI taxonomy): domain Eukaryota; kingdom Viridiplantae; phylum Streptophyta; class Magnoliopsida; order Fabales; family Fabaceae; genus Phaseolus; species Phaseolus lunatus. Next base: position 23,484,438 of record CM023859.1, on the reverse strand, counting down.
ATGCTATTTGCTTTGAGATTTAATCTAAGGTTGGATTACACTTTAAACTACCCAGAACAAAACAGTAAACCAGCACAGCAGCATCAAGTAAAGCAGAGGCTTCATCATCCTTCAAAGGATTTGGATTCTTCAAAACCTTGAACACCACTTGGTTCAACAATGAGTACTTAAATAATACAAAGACAATTAAACATTGTCCAACCAAGTTAATGAATTTCAAAAACCAAGTAGTCACTAGGATTTCTGTGCAGAGCATAACAGTAAATTATTATTCAAACATTTCTTCTATGAAAACAAGAATGATACGCAGATGAACTTTTCCATGGGTATTCAACTATCTAGAAGATTATTCAGTGAAGTAAAACATGTAAAGGAGGTAACTAAAAGATGAAAAATGCTCAGATTAAGCAATCTTATAAACTTGGAGCGGCTGAACTCGTTTTGAGCATGTCACGCCACGCTAGTATTACAATTCAACACTAACAAAAAAGCCTATGTAGTGGAGAAATCAAAATTTTAGAGTACAAATTTGTTTTTCAAATCGGTCTACCATATTACACCAACACAAAATGGATAACTAATGAGAATGAAAAAAATAAAATGACAAAAAAATAGATGCTAAGTATAGGCTCAATGACAAGAATGTTATTAAGATGATAGGGGATTGAAGATTTTCTTTAAAAGGTTCAACTGAAGATTAAGATTAAGTTTGACAAAATATGGCCTGTAGAACAATCCTAATTAACTACTATAGAATACGAAGTAAAAATTTTAAAGGCCGACTAAGAATCTCATCTCATTTCATATAGTTTATCAAAATAAATAGAAAAATGACAATGCTATATAGAGTTATCGAGAAAATGGAAGTCATACAAAGAGAAAATAGAAGTCATACAAAAAGGGGAGAGAAAAAAAACATAGAATGAAAATAAATGTTAATTTTACAACTATACATCATGAAAATACATTATGAAAAAAAACCGCCAGTTTACAAATTTATTTTTATCTAAAATTTCAATTATTACATGAAAAGATAAAAATATTCTTTTTTTCATATCATTAATCATAGATTGTATATTTAGAGTAATTGTTAATGTATCATTACAAAATTGCACAATCTTTTCACGTGGGATTCACATTTCAGCAAAAAAGTATTTCTTTCTCATTGTAATATGATGCAAAACTGTAAACATATTAGCCCTAGAATGAAAATATATTCCTTACAACTCTGAAAGGCATTTACCAGTGACATCGAGTATGTGATGCAATAGAATGAAAAATTTAAAAAAAAAACCCAGAGATTAGTTATCAAGATGAGGTATATTTCTGAAAGGATCCCTTGAATATTAACTTATTGTCTTAGTTAATGCCTTATATCGGGATCTAACTGATTTGACAAACAATAACAAACATACTCAAAGCCTAAAGATGCATAACAAACAAATCTAAACAAAAATTATATTAAACTAAACCACAAGTAGCAGAGAGCCAAAAATAAACCAAGTATGAATATCAAACAGTTGTGAAAGCATAGTGCTTGTAAACCTAAAATAATTTATCATATCTCTGAGCCAAGTTTAAGGTGGGATCATTAGATAACATCAACCTCAAATGAATCAAAAATAAAAATTCTTTGTGAGGAGATAAAAATCTTACTGTCTGTGACTCTTTTCCCTACCTGTAACTTCATCTGCCAATCACCCTCTCACTTGTCTTGTCCAAGAGCCTTCCACAATTAGTTCATTAACTCTCTAATCTTCAAAGTTGGAGAGTATAGCCAAAATTGATAAAAGTGAGAGTAACATAAAGGATGTAATCAACCTTAACCTCCCCTAAAAGAAATAAAAACATGTGACTAACTCATATTTAGGTGTGCCTAGAGAAGTGAGCAAAATGGCCAGGTGTGGAAGAAAACAACCACAACACAGTAAAACCTTGAGGATGGATTTTCCTTTTTCCATAATAGTGGTTGTTATATAAGTATGATTTGGTGACACTACTGGTTTTGTCTATTTCCACTCTTCAGAGTTACATAATTCACAAATTCTTGCACAAATAACACAAATCAAAACTGATACAGATTAGATCATACTCTATCTTCTTCCTTTAACCTTCCAAGACGCCTGTAACTTTGACGTCTTTAATATGCGTGACGTCCAAAGCGTACATTACCTCAAATGCCAATATAGTGTGAACCGTATCTCTCTTCAAAATATCTATCTAAAACATATCAGATAAGATTAAGTACTACACTTATTTTATCAAAAAGGCTGAGAAAGAAATGGAAAATAAGTGTGTGCAATGTGTTCTAATAACAACTTAAATACCAGTAATCTCTCTGCGGCGATGTGATTTTTCAAATGCTTTCTTGCTTCCGCTCAACCTTCATATGACCAGCTCATGACCAAGATCAACCACAAATAATATTAATAATAAAGAAGACTCAAATCGGTCCGTGTTACTGCATAAATAACACTGGTAATTTTTTTGAATGATTTATTTTTTAAAAGAAGTTTGAGATGGGATGCTCTTGCTCTAGTGAAAAGGCCAGGGTCTGTACAAAACCAAAAATTAACATTGAATTAAATTCAAAATCATATTTTGTAATAATGCTTTTACATTTGTTTTATATTTTCTGCTTAAATTCACTGATTTGTTTTTCTTGTGAAAACACCTGGGCTGGTTCATCACTACACCCAATAACATGAGTCACGAGGTCAATGATTTACATAACATTTTCTGGAACCAAGAGTATAGGTGCCGCTATATAATATAAATATTCCATCTAGAACTTCCCTAACAGGATGCTGGAATTGTATATTAAACATCTTGATATTCCAAAAAGTGCTCCTATTCACATTTGAGGAATGGAAGAGAACTAGCCAGAATTTAGAATGCAGATCTTTTAGGCTGAAAGCTTGTTTCACAAAATGAAGTGAAAAATGAATGAATCATGCATGCCACACTGATCTATCCTTGCGCGTCTTCATTAAATTTTGACCATGTATACTTTCTGTTTCTTAGTAAAATATTTTCAATCATGTTTGAGCATGGACTTTGGTGATTAATTAATGTATCTGTGAAAGCACCGTTACACTAATAATATAAAAAAAATATGGATTTGTAGTTGTAATTTTCATTTGATACCAGCTTGTTTAATTGTCATTCACGCAACAAGACAAATACATGACATAATGCATTACATCAGCAACTGCCACTGTCAAGCTTATCAAAGCAGCAGGGAGGTTTCTATATAATGTTTAGAAGTGAAAAAAAAAATATACACTCCAACTGAGGTTTAATCAGGATAGTGTTGCCTTGAGATGGCACAACTAGTTGGTGAAGATGAGATAGAGTCTCTAAGAATTGAGTTGGCTGAGATTGGAAGGAGTATAAGGTCCTCATTTAGAAGCCATGCCTCTAGTTTCCAGAGCATTTCAAGCATAAATCCCGTGGAACAAGATGATAATGACCAGATAGAAGCTTTACAATGGGCTGAACTTCAGAGGTTACCAACCTATGAGAGGATTACTTCAGCTTTGTTGGATGTTTATGATGGCACGGAAACAGATGAGAAAACTAAAGGGAAGCAGGTTGTTGATGTCACCAAGCTTAGAGCTCAAGAACGGCACATGTTCATAGAAAAGCTTATTCAGCACATTGAAAACGATAATCTTCTACTGCTGCAGAAACTCAGGAAAAGAATTGACAAGTAACTATTACTCCTAGATTCTATTTCTTTCCCTTTGGGGATATGGCATGTTACTTTGAACTGTTTAATTTTATTAATCATTTTACAGGTCAGCTAATTTTTTGTTTTTGTTTTTCACCGTGTCTAATGGAGAAATCTACAACAGAAAACTAGCTAGTGAAAAAGGAAAAGATAGGAAGTTTAATATAGCGGTTTAAAAAACCACATTTTTATCATTAATCATTTATAATATAGTAGAATATTGCATGTGTGAAAATATCATGAGCTAATGGGGTGAATTATACTGTCTTAATATATGGTGGAGTGGTGTCCACTAAATCTCAAAATCGTGAACACCCATTTAAAATTATGAATATCAAGTAAATGGAAAGATGGTTAATATTGTTTTCTTTACTCTCTGTAGAGTAGGTATTAAGTTGCCCACAGTGGAAGTGAGGTATCACAATCTGTGTGTAGAAGCAGAGTGTAAGATAGTTAAGGGCAAACCCATACCTACGCTGTGGAATACCCTAAAAGAATTTATGCTTGTAAGTATTTTTTTATATGAATTGCAAGTAATTTCTCTAAAAACATTAATACTTTTAATAACACTCTAATATTTTATTTTTGCTCACTGTCTAAGACTCTCCTCTTGTTTGTCCCCCCCTTTTTTTTATTTTTCTGAAGGACACCACTAAATTGTCAGTTCTGAATTCTCAAGATTTGAAGAAAAGCATCATCAAAAATACCAGTGGCATTATTAAACCGGGAAGGTCAACTGCAAATTATAACAATTATTCATTGAATTTAATATTAGTATATTCAGTATGGTGCATAGACATGTACAATGATTAATAATTTGTTTTATTCTATTGCAGGATGACCTTATTACTTGGTCCACCAGCAAGTGGCAAAACAACATTGTTGTTGGCATTGGCTGGAAAGCTAAGCCATTCTCTAAAGGTTCAAAATCTCAGACCTTTCAGGAAGTTAATTTAAATATAACCCAAGAATTAAGTAATTTGAAGATGACTTTTATATATATATATATATCAAAATACAGGTAACAATTTTAATCAACTATAATATAGGACTTGCCATACTCGAGCATTAGTGCAATATTTAAGCTGCAGTAGAGATCCCTTGAAGCAAGCTCCTATTACTGGACCTCCCCTTCAATAATATTAATTTAATATCACGTAGGTTTATAACCTACATATCAGATATTAAATTGATAAGAACAGATACTAAACATGACCTTAGCCAAAAAAAGCCAAAAAAAGCCGAGAAAGGTATGAATAGTAATGAAAATTCATGCCTGTTATATAATAAAAGCCCAAATGATTGTTATCTGTCTTAAGCCATATGGGACTTAGTCATCCTTACTCAAATGAGACCTTGTCCCATAGTCATTATACGGGCACCAAAATCTGAAGTTTATTTTTGTACAACACTTCTGGGTTTCAAATTAAATTAATGAGAACAGATACTAAACTTGACCTTAGCCAAAAAAGAAAGGTATGAATAGTAATGAAAATTCATGCCTCTTAGCCCAAATGATTGTTATCTGTCCTAAGCCATATGGGACTTAGTCATATACGGGCACCAAAATCATATGGGACTTAGTCATATACGGGCACCAAAATCTGAAGTTTATTTTTGTACACACTTCTGGGTTTCAAATTAAATTGATGAGAACAGATACTAAACTTGACCTTAGCCAAAAAAGAAAGGTATGAATAGTAATGAAAATTCATGCCTCTTTTATAATGAAAGCCCAAATGATTGTTATCTATCTTAAGCCATATGGGACTTAGTCATCCTTGCTCAAATGAGACCTTGTCCCATAGTCAATATACAGGTACCAAAATTAAATTAATAAGAACAGATACTAAACTTGACCTTAGCCAAAAAAGCCGAGAAAGGTATGAATAGTAATGAAAATTCATGCCTCTTTTATAATAAAAGCCCAAATGATTGTTATCTGTCTTAAGCCATATGGGACTTAGTCATCCTTACTCAAATGAGACCTTGTCCCATAGTCATTATAAGGGCACCAAAATCTGAAGTTTATTTTTCTACAACACTTCTGGGTTTCAAATTGAGAAACTAATAACAACTGAGGAATTGAAAGCGAACATTATTTCTCTAAGGGATCAGAGAAACAACAAATGCCACTTCTCCAGAAACCAGTTAAATCTTCCAATTCTTTTTAAAAAAAACATGGACACACTGCTGAATCTAAATTTACTCTTTGTTTTTCTTATTACTGTCATTTTTTGGTCATACCCTATTAGCTAAAGATGAAGCCATTTCGACAAGCCTTTATGCATTAGACAGAATGAACTCAATATCTGTATCTAGTTTATTTGAAAAATGAGTTTTCTGCATGATTGTTGTGGTGCACCATAGGTTCAAGGGGACATTTCTTACAATGGACACATGCTCGACGAATTCATCCCTCAGAAATCATCAGCATATGTTAGCCAATATGATTTGCATATTCCAGAGATGACTGTGAGGGAAACAATTGATTTCTCAGCTCGTTGTCAAGGAGTAGGAAGCCGAGCAGGTAGGCATACTTAAAGTCACAAAAATAAATAAATTTCATAAATTAACCTTAGAGATGAGTGATGGCTTTTTCTCCATGTATGACAGAACTCCTGATGGAAGTCAGTAGAAGGGAGAAAGAGGCAGGAATAGTTCCTGATCCTGATCTAGATGCATATATGAAGGTACTGTTCAGCCCATTTTTCTCTGTCCACTTCCAAGTTTTGGTCAAGTTTCTCTATGTTTAACAAAAATATCCTAATAACAAATAAAGCTTAACTTTTTCATTTTTTCAATAAAAATAAAAAATAAATACAGCTTCTTTACTTGATATAATAATATTATTGCAAAATAATAAATTATTCTGCTGTATTTTGGTCATCCATTACAAGTTTTTCTAAGGTTGAGTAAGACCAAAGTTAAAATTTTAAGACTTAAAAAGTTATGATTGTTTTCTTAACCCAATTTCACTCTTCTAAACCTGAATTTCAGTATGATAAGTGTCTATAGTTTTCAGATAAAGTGATGTCAGAAAAACTTGTAATAATTTTGTTTATAAATGATTTGTGGGATAACTGGTTCATTACTTTGTAATTTCAGTATAGTCATTGAAAAGTCTTCATGCTATTTTGTTGTCCAAGTGTTGGTCAGTATTAATTAATTCAATAGCACTGTTTCTGGTACAGGCAACATCAATTAATGGACTTAAGAGTAGCCTTCAGACAGACTATATTCTAAAGGTAGTCTGTTCATTTTCTCCATGAAGCTAAAGTTCATATCATTATCTCTACGAAATACTGCTCATTTATTGTTTATTGACTATTACAATCGCATGCAGATACTTGGTCTTGATATATGTGCTGATACATTAGTAGGAGATCCAATAAGAAGAGGTATTTCTGGTGGTCAAAAGAAAAGGTTAACTACAGGTATTGTTAATAGACTGCATAATTGCAGCTTATTAAATTTATAGAATTTTAGAGCATTAGTTGACATATGAGGTGACTGTGCTCCTGATTCTGGAATATTGTACAGGAGAGATGATTGTTGGACCAACAAAAGCACTATTTATGGATGAAATATCCAATGGTTTAGACAGTTCCACTACTTTCCAGATTATCTCCTGTCTTCAGCATCTAGTGCATATCACAGATGCCACTGCATTAATTTCACTCCTTCAACCAGCACCAGAGACCTTTGATCTCTTTGACGATGTTGTCTTAATGGCAGAAGGAAAAATTGTATACCACGGTCCACGTGATTGCATTCTTGAGTTCTTTGAGGACTGTGGGTTTAAATGCCCACAAAGAAAAGGCACTGCTGACTTTCTTCAGGAAGTATGTTCGGCCTAACTGAATACTTCCTTTTCTAACATGATATTTTCAGAATTTGATTATGTGAAATACTTGTAAAATCCAGGTAATCTCTAATAAAGATCAAGCACAGTACTGGAGTATCACAGAAAAACCTTACAGTTATGTTTCAATAGACCAGTTCATTAAGAAATTTAAGGATAGCCCTTTAGGTAAAAAGTTGGAGGAGGAGCTCTTGAAGCCATTTGATAAGTCTCAGAGCCACAACAATGCACTTGTATTCAAAAAGTACTCATTGGCAAAATGGGAATTATTTAAGGCTTGCATGATGAGGGAAATTCTTCTAATGAAAAGAAACTCTTTTGTCTATGTATTCAAGTCAACACAGGTACTTGTAGGCTTTTCTTTTCACTTCCATGCCTTTCTATCGTGATAACTGTACCCAATTTCTCAATTTTATAAGTATTGTTGCATTCTTCATCCATGCAGCTTGTCATCGTAGCATTTGTAGCAATGACTGTTTTCATTCGAACACGAATGGCTGTTGATGTGGTCCATGGGAATTATTTTATGGGTTCATTGTTTTATTCACTCGTCATTCTTCTGGTTGATGGATTTCCAGAACTATCTATGACTGTATCAAGACTTGCAGTTATTTACAAGCAAAAAGAGTTGTGCTTTTTTCCGGCATGGGCCTATACAATACCATCTGCTGTTTTAAAGATTCCACTCTCATTGTTGGAATCTTTTATTTGGACAACACTTTCTTATTATGTCATTGGTTACAGCCCCGAGATTGGAAGGTTAGTCCTTGATGAAATTTATACGATCTAGTAGAAAGTACCACATTTGAAGACAACTTTGTCTCCAGAATTTAATACAACATGATTTGTTAACAATGATGCCATAGGCTTCTTGGAGAATCTATATGAAATCATTTAGTGGCTTTGTGTTGTTTCTTTACCCGAAAACTGTTTTGGAATCTCATTCATATTAACCAAGTTTTGACTTGAACTTTTTTCTTCAGGTTCTTTCGCCAGTTCCTTCTCCTGTTTGTCGTACACATGACTTCGGTATCCATGTTTCGATTTATTGCCTCAATTTTTCAAACTGTGGTTTCTTCTGTGACAGCTGGTACTGTGGCCATAGTAGTTGTTTTACTATTTGGTGGCTTCATCATTCCAAAACGTAAGAATCCAGAACTGATTTACCTTTCTAACGGGGAGTTTTGTTCAGAAAATAAATTTAGTTGCTTTTCCATTGTAGCATATATGCCGTCTTGGTTGCGATGGGGATTTTGGGTTTCTCCTGTGTCATATGGAGAGATAGGCTTAACTGTGAATGAATTTCTTGCTCCTAGGTGGGAAAAGGTAATCATGTATAACTCCTTTTGTGCTTCCAAGAACATACATTGCATGCAACTAAATGCGGTGACTTCGCTACTCTTTTCTTTTCTATTGATGAGATGGATTAACCAGTTGACTTCATTTGGTCATAAGAATTCAAAAGGATACTTTTACTTCTGCTTTCATGAAATTTTGTCATTTAGTACTCAATTATGTGAAGGCCTGCTTGGTGCAATTATAAAATTCCTCATCTAATTTCGTTCCTTTGTTCTCACTGAAGATGTCTGCAAACAGCACAATGGGTCACCAAGTACTTGATAACCGGGGGCTAAACTTTGATGGTTACTTTTATTGGATATCAGTAGCTGCCTTAATTGGATTCACAGTGCTGTTCAATGTAGGTTTTACCTTGATGCTGACTTTCTTGAATTGTAAGTTCATTTAGCATTGTTTACTTGGGCATGTTATGTGGTGAATAATAATGCTCTTAGACCTATATTGTAACCTTCACTTTGGCTTGCTCCATCAGCCCCTGCGAGATCTCGAACACTTGTATCTTCTGAGAAGAATTCAGAGTTACAGGAACAGCAAGAAAACAACAGTAGCATTGGTGCAGACAAGAAACTTGTTACTTTCCCGATTGAAGATACTGTAGAAACCAGAAAACGTGAGCTCTTGTCTTGTTCATGTGTACCCGTGAAATTTTATATTGTGATTTACTTTTATGTAAATCTTGAATATAAGTTTTTCTGTTAAATAAACTTATGTTTCTCCATTCTTTCTTTCTTTCTCTATTTTTCTCCAGGAGGATTGGTTCTACCTTTCCAGCCACTGGCAGTAGCATTTCATGATGTCCAGTACTATGTTGATACCCCTTTGGTAACTTAAATGAATTTCATTATTGCTAGTTCTTGAGTATTAAGTTACATGCATTGACGTAGTTGGAAATTATACCATATTGGATGCAGGAAATGAGAAATAGAGGTTTTACTGAGAGAAGGCTTCAGCTCCTTTCTGACATCACAGGTTCATTCAGACCTGGCATACTAACAGCGCTGATGGGAGTCAGTGGAGCAGGGAAAACAACTTTGATGGATGTCCTGTGTGGAAGAAAGACTGGTGGTATTATAGAAGGAGACATTAGAATTGGTGGCTACCCTAAGGTTCAGGCCACATTTGCTAGAGTATCAGGTTACTGTGAACAAAATGACATACATTCTCCGAACATAACAGTAGAAGAATCTGTGATGTTTTCTGCTTGGCTTCGGCTTCCTTCTCAGATTGATGCCAAAACTAAAGCTGTATGGTTCTCCTCTCAGTGTAGCATTTTTGTTTTCAAATTTTGAGCTTGTTCACTGGGACTCATTTCCTTTTATGGCTTCTTTTTGTTTTTCAGGAATTTGTGAATGATGTCATTCATACTATTGAGCTGGATGGGGTCAAAGATTCTTTAGTAGGCTTGCCAAATATTAGTGGTTTATCGACTGAACAAAGAAAAAGACTGACGATAGCCATTGAGCTTGTTGCCAATCCTTCAATTATATTTATGGATGAACCAACTACAGGTCTAGATGCAAGGGCAGCTGCAGTTGTAATGAGAGCAGTGAAGAATGTAGTTGGAACAGGAAGAACTGTTGCATGCACAATTCACCAGCCAAGTATTGATATATTTGAGGCATTTGATGAGGTAACCTAAATCCCTTAACGTAGATTTTGGATTTATAACGAACCAGATGTTATGAAAGACCCTTTGAGCCTGTTTATCCAATTGCTCAAGCTCACCATAAAGAGGTTAAATAATGAGAACTTTTCCCAACAAGACAGTGTTTTAAAGTTACAAAATCAAGTTTTTGTGCAACATCTTAGAAGGACCCTTGATACTTATTCATAGTATCTTCATCATAATTAGATAAAGATTCTAAGACCAATTAACTCAGGAAATGTCTGATGCTTATCTCATTGTTGAATCTCTTCAAGGGACAATGCACAATTAAATTAACTAAAATGCTCTTTTCACGTAATCCTTTAAGCTTATTCTCATGAAAACTGGAGGACGCTTAATCTACGCTGGTCCACTCGGGAAGCATTCAAGTAGGGTCATTGAATACTTTGAGGTCAGTTTCTTATATCATACCCAACTTCTTTTCTTTTTCATCACAAATGTTTGATTGCAAAATCTTGGTTTGCATTCTTGAATCTTTTGATATAAAGAGTATACCGGGAGTGCAAAAGATTAAAGACAACTACAACCCATCAACATGGATGCTAGAGGTTACTTCAAGATCAGCAGAATCCGAACTCGGAATAGATTTCGCCCAAATTTATAAGGAATCAACCTTATACGAGTAAGTAATCACAGAATTTTATTTATGTGCCACTGCTTGAAAGAATTATTTGATTATAGTTTCTAGTTTAAACTTAGGTAGTATAAACTAATTTTCTTCAGTTCTTGGTCCTGTATAACATCTCCATTATCCCAATCTCAATGCAAATCTTTTTTAAATTTAAAATGGAAATAATTCAAGCAAAAAAGTATACATTATCTTGCTAGAAGAATAAAACAATCCAAGGTAACTGATTGCAAGTTCACAGAATACTTACTCCCTAGATAAACCTGGACCCATTAGGATTGACTGATTTTGGAAGCTCTTATTGCTTCAATTCTTCTAGTGCAGCTTATATATTTGATAGACAATTTCACTTAATATGAGTTTGATTTAAGATGAATATAGTATATTATTTCATTATAGAAATAGATTCCATCATCACATAATAAAAACTCTCTTGATTTTTTGCAAAGTTCATTGACTACACAAACATAGCCAAACACCCTAAATAAATATAATAAAATTTTCAAACAATTGCAAGTTTAAAATCCTAAATAAATAATAATAGCTCCATCTACTGAAGCATGTATATTGTTTTAATAAAAATGATAATAGTAATGCATATTAGCATTGCAATTAGCATGTATATCCAATATCATGTAACTAAATGATGACTCTGGGAATTTAAAAGATGACTTTCTAGTGGAGTGTTTATAATTCATATGCATGTGATCTTTACATGATATTTACTCACTGAATGCAGACAGAACAAAGAGTTGGTTGAGCAATTAAGTTCACCACCTCCAGGCTCTAGAGATATGTATTTTCCATCTCATTTTTCACAAAATGGTTGGGAACAGTTCAAAGCATGTTTGTGGAAACAACATTTGTCCTATTGGAGAAGTCCTTCATACAACTTGAGTCGCATCTGTTTTGTGACTGCCTTATCTCTTCTGTTTGGAATACTGTTCTGGAAGAAAGGAAAGAAAATGTTAGTGGTCAAAATTTTATTCTCTGTATTCTACATCAAAAAACATGGAATATTTAAAATGCATTTTCTTAATATATTGAAATAAGCAGCATTTTAATGACAGAATGATTTTCTGTTTTGTTTATTTCACAGAAATAACCAACAAGATGTGTTCAATGTATTTGGTGCAATGTACTCTGCTGTACTCTTCTTTGGGATAAATAACTGCTCATCAGTTTTGCCATATGTGGCAACAGAGCGCACTGTTCTGTACCGTGAAAGATTTGCTGGAATGTACTCTCCCTGGGCCTACTCTTTTGCACAGGTATTTCTCTTCAAAATATGAATTCATCACTCATTTTCAAATATTTTCATTCATTAAGAAAATAAAGAATCATCTTCACCACAATTGGAGCACATCAAGTATTGCATTAATTTACTCAATGTTTATGTTTTGGTGACTTTTCCAATAACTTTAGGGTAACTTGGTTTTATTTCTTTTGCAGGTGCTAATTGAGGTTCCCTATCTAGTCATTCAAGTGGTTGTACATGTGATAATCACATATCCTACGTTGGGATATGATTGGTCTGCTTATAAAATATTTTGGTTACTCTACAGTATGTTCTGCAATTTGTTATACTTCAATTATCTAGGGATGCTCCTTGTTTCATTGACACCAAATGTCCAATTGGCTTCTATTGTGTCTTCATCTTCCTACACCATGCTCAATCTATTTTCGGGGTACTTTGTACCACGACCTGTAAGTATCATATAATGTTATCTTCGTTTCTATACTTGCATTGACGGGAAATACACAGTTTCTATATCAGCTAGTAAAGAGGACCTATTAAGAAATTGAATACCCTAAACAATTTTTTTCAATTTTGACCAAAGAAAGTTCATTATGTATAAATATATTCAAATTCAACATTATATAAACGATAGTGTAGAGTTAATTTAACTTTTTATCAAATGTTCCAAACTTTTGAATTTCTTAGTATGAAGAAGAAAATAAGAGCTGTTGGACTGATTGTAGAATAATCAGAGTTTAACACCTAAGCTAATTATCGTAAAACCTACACTAATACTAAAGTACGATGTTTTTTTGCAGCAAATTCCGAAGTGGTGGATTTGGATGTATTATTTATGCCCCATGTCTTGGGCATTGAATGGGATGCTTACTTCACAGTATGGAGATGAAGTCAAAGAAATATCAGTCTTTGGAGAAAAGAAAACAATTGTCAAATTTTTGGAAGATTATTATGGGTTTCACCATGATTTTCTTGGTGTAGTTGGTGTGGTTCTCGTTATCTTTCCTGTTTCAATTGCTATTCTATTTGCTTATTGTATTGGAAAACTCAATTTTCAGAAGAGGTAAAATGATGTAAGATGCCAGTGCTAATAAAACAAACATCATATTCCCCTATATATTTCAAAAAATTGTGTATATTAGTAAAATCGAAGATATTCAATTATGTATTTTAAAATATTATGTATATTTATAAATCTAAGATATTCAATTATATGCTTCAAAAACTTGGGTACTTTATAGCAAAGATAACCAAGTAACAAATATGGTTAACAACCTTCACAACAGCTTTAATAATCTAAATGAATAATTAAAAGTAAGAAGCATTATTCAAAGAAATAAATTTAGATAGATATAGTTCTAAATTCTTAAACTTAATTGGTAGGGTGTGCCAGGCTTAAGCTATAGTGCAAGACTTGAGCGACACATGAGATCCCCAGTAGCAAGCTACTGTATTGGAATCTCCCCTTCAAAAAATTAATTTAATATCGTGTGGATTAATAATCCACATATCAGATATTAAACTGATAAGAACAGATACTACACTTGATCTTAGCCAAAAGGCCGAGAAAGGTATGAGTGTGTCATACATACAATGTCTATTTTATAATGAAAGCCCAGTGATTCGTATCTCTCCTAAGCGATATGGGACTTATTTATGGTTACTCTGATATTATCCCATGATCATCCACAACTGGCACTTAAAAAGTTTGAAGTTTGCTTCAGTACAACAAATAATTCTGAAAATAGGAAAGAAAGAACATCAGCGGGATTGGAGAGTGAACATTATTTCTCTAATGGGAAGAGATAAACAACAATTTCACTCCTCCAAAATAGGATATCTAACAATTTAGTTCAATATTAAGGCGTTGCATCTTCAATTTTTTCCATAGAAGAAACTCGTGAATGTATCGAGAGTTTCCTCCTTGTACAATTATCTGCCTCCTGATGATAAGTGATTGAAGAGCTTGCGTGATCGAAAGCTTGCATACCCACATTTCACAACCCATCATGGATTCAAGCTAAACCTCTTATCTGAGTAATTGCTGGGAGCTGAACACACTCTTCATCCTCCTTCGACTAATGCAGGTGTTTAGAACAAACCAATGAAACTTATTCACGCTGAATTATGAAGCAGAGATACAATACACCACACTTCAACACTGCCATTTTCTTTTAGTTCTCCTACAGTTATGTCAACTTTTCAAGAGTCTCTGAAATTTCTTTAATCATGACTCAATTTTTTATATTCCTGTGATAGCTTAAGAGGGATGATTTAAAAAAAAAATTACATTTACCTCGTTATTTTGTTATCATAATCATTTATTATTGTAATCTTCACCTTTCCAACACAAGCATAACATGATAGATGATTAGTTCAGAATCATGTGTGCTTGTGATGACATGCAGGTACACAAACATGGACAAACTTATTTTAGTGTGCAATCTTTCAATGCAGTAGTTTTATACTTCTACCCATCTCTCTAATACAAACAAGACAACTTAGTTTATTTAAAAAAGTTAGTCACAATATTTAATTTTTATACTGATTTTATTTAAAAACAAGTATTTTTTTAAACTATCGTTCTTTGAAACTTGATATAATAAATAAAGGAGAGCTAGTGAAATAAAATCTTTTTAAATAAATGACTTTTTAAACATAGTTTCACTAAATAAAGTTAAATTTATTTATATTTGACCCGCACTAAAAAGACGTAATTTTTTAATTATATCCAAGATAGGGAAGTATAAGTTATGGTTTCTCTTCATGGTGGTAGTTTTTCACTCTTAATGGGATGTGCCTTCATAAAAACTAGTGTCTCAGCTTTAGTTCCAATAATATTTGTATTCTTTATTT
Source organism: Phaseolus lunatus (assembly GCA_013389735.1). Classification (NCBI taxonomy): domain Eukaryota; kingdom Viridiplantae; phylum Streptophyta; class Magnoliopsida; order Fabales; family Fabaceae; genus Phaseolus; species Phaseolus lunatus. The sequence continues at coordinate 23,469,073 of CM023859.1, read as the reverse complement.
TTTAAAGTTTTTTCTTTCTATTGAATCTTTATTAAAAAAATATTTTACTCTCACCTTATTATTTCTATCCATATAAAATAATATTTTTTTTTTATATAAGTTCCTTTTATATTAAAGGATTCTCATTAGTCCATATTGATCCTCGGCATCAATCAATAACTAAAGTGAAAACAAAAATTAACTGGGATGTAAATAATAATAAAAGCTCAGAGAAGTAAAATGAAACATATATATTATAGATACAAAGAGTTTTCTAAGCCCTCAATTTTTTAATAATTAAATAGTGTTATTTTAACTTGTACAACTTGAATATTCTTTATTACTACAGAACTAGCTTTTCTTGAAAAAATATGTCTCATAAACCTATCTCACTTGTTGACATATCTGTCTGTAAGCCCCTGATAGAAAGGTTCAATATAGAACATCTTTTCACCATTCTTCATTTTCCTCCTCTTTTGACAGGGATCTACATAACCAACTTTAAAGCTATAAAACAGATTTGAACATTACATGGTACATATGAGAATATCTTGCAGTAGACATCTTGCTAATCTATGTAGCCACATGTTTCTATATTTCTATACATGAAAATTGAAGACACCACACTGCAGAAGAACCAATCTGTGTCTGTGTCTGTCTTATCTCTTTTGGTAATTCATTTTCCTTATGAAATAAGCAAACAGAGAAGCATAAACAATTGGGTAAGCAATGAGCACCACAGCCACAAGGCTTAATCTGTCATGCCGGAAACCATAGTAATCTCGTAAAAAGGAACCAACTGATTGGCGCTTCCCAAAGACGGTTACCTCCTCCTCCAAATCTCCATATTGTGAAGTTAGGAGGCCATTCAAGGACCAAGCAGTAGGACAAATCCAGTAGCACCAAACCCACCATTTAGGAATTTTCTGCATATTAAGAAACATAGTTAATGTCTAAGGCTTCAAAGCATCTTGTACTTATTGACATGGACTATGGACTTCAGCTCCCCCAGTCAAACACATGTATTAAGTTACTGATATAATTCAGAGATGCAGCTATGATTCTGTTGTGCCGGATGCTATAAAGAAAAATTCAAAAAATGATCATCTGTGAAAGTCGTTTGATTATGAACTTTGATGTTGATAGGCAGTATGATCCTTCAACAATGGAATGGATTACATTTTGGGGAAGGATAAATTCACCTCTAAAAGTAAGCATTTTGGCTGGGATTGGATTCTCAAAAACTTTGGATCCAAATTTTCTCAAAAAGTATTTTGGATGCAAATATAATTAAGGTACAAATTCAAGCCCTTATGATGCCATAAACACTGAATTATTAAAAAGGAATTTTGGTAGATCCAAAAGACTTACCGGTCCTGGCATGAGAAATCCAGAAAAGAGATTGAATATGGTGTAGACTGCGGTTGACAGTACAGAAGCTATGTCCAGATTCGAGCTCATTGACATTATCATCATTCCAAGATATACAAAGTACAAAAATGTACAGAATGTGGTATAGAAGTACCAAAACACTTTCTGAACTGACCAATGGAAACCTATCATTGGATATGTGATGGCCACATATAAAATTGATTGCACTAAGATATATGGTATTTCAATGGCCACCTGCAATAAGAAAAGAATATTACTAATTTAATAACATTTATTTTTCCTATCAAATAAGTACTACTTGAATTTGTTTGAAGTAACTACAAACCTGTGCAAATGAATAAGCAGTGGAAGAATACATTCCAGCGAACTTTTCTCGGTACAAGACAGCACGCTCAGTAGCCACATATGGCAGAATTGTTGAGCAGTAATTTAGACCCAAGAATATTACAGCAATATACATGGATCCAAGTACGTTGAACAAATCCTGCTGATTGTTTCTTTAACCAAAGAAGAAGTATATGTCAGCACTTTCATCTGTACAACTTCAAGTTTAAGACTACACTAGAATCATGCAAGCACTTATGTTGATTGTTCCTAATATGACTTTGACACAAAATTCATATTGTTTTATGCTTTCGTAAGGCACACTATTCATGGCACTTGGTTGAGTAATTCACTTGTTTCTCTCTGTGGTTATCACAATGAAGGTGCTGAAAGTACTATTTTATGGATTTCAGCTTCTCTCTGTTGACAGAACTTATCAAAAGTAAAAGAACCTGAGATATGTTAATTTAATAATCTCCTTTCCACTTGAGTCCATATGTTGAAGACAGACAGTGGAACGAATGAAGTATAGGGATAAAATGTTGCTTCTCCACTATCTGGAGTTTGACGTTGTGGAGATTCTTTTAACATACATATTTCTTTTTGCAGATAAAATGAATGAGTTTATTTTCAGGAAAAATTATAAGTATATGAAAACAAACTTACATTTCACTCCCTTTCTGCCAAAATACTGCTCCAAATATTATTGCACAAACAATCATGAATATGAAACGTGTTAAGTTGTACTCAGGACTTCTCCAATAGGACAAGTGTTGCTTCCACAAGCATGCCATGAACTGTCCCAAGCTATTTTGTGGGAATCGAGTTGAGAAGTGTAGGTCTGTCGAACCTGGTGCTGGTTCACTTAACACTCTTACCACTTCAAGGGTATCCCTAGAAACAGAAACAGTAATTCAAAATTTGGGATAAGTGATCTTTGAAATTTATTATCATTACCATTAAAACTGAAAACAGTTATGGCAAGTAAATTCTGAAAAACAAAAGTTTAAAAAAATTGTAAAATGAATAACAGCCGATTGGATGCTCACTGGTAAAGGTGTGACTCCTTGTATATTTGAGCAAAATCTATTTTAAGTTCTGCTTCTACAGATGCAGAGGTAGCTTCCAACATCCAGGTTGCAGGATTATAATTGTCCATGATCTTTGGCACCCCAGGTATATTCTGATGAACAGTGAAATTACTTAGCTACAAATTTTAACAGTTAATGAAGGACAGGCAAAGGTACACACTCCCCTGAGGGCAGTTTTAATTTAGTCACTAACATATTTGAGACTATTGTAAGCAAATAAAATCATTGATCCATCGAGAATCTAAAATGCTATCTATTTTGCTGTTGGTTTGAGCATACCTGAAAATATTCAATCAGTCTACTTGAATGATGGCCCAGCATCCCACTATAAATAATCTGTCCACCAGATTTCATTAGAATCAACTGCATGAAAAATAACTAAATTTTAGTTGCTGGCCTGTACTTTATCCTTGTCAAATATGACAGAGAAGGTAATATCATGCATTTTATTTCTAGATTTGCAAAGAAGGGGTAGTCAAATTTTGTTTCATGGCACTTACTTCCAATTCTAGAAGCAAAAAATCAAGATATTTACTGAATCACCGAGAGAGATGAATACACTGATTTATTTGTACATTAGATAGAAAGTAATTATATTTTAAAGGCTGCTATTTCACAGATTTTGACAACAGAATGCACTTTGGACTACCTCATCAAAAGTCTCAAATATGTCGATGCTTGGTTGGTGTATAGTGCAAACAGTGGTTCTGCCAGTGGCAACAACATTCTTCACTGCACGCATAACAACTGCAGCTGCTCGAGCATCCAAACCAGATGTAGGTTCATCCATGAATATTATTGATGGATTGGAAACAAGTTCCACTGCAATGGTTAGTCTTTTACGTTGCTCGGTAGATAAGCCACTTTGGCCAGGTACGCCAACTAAGCAATCTTTTACACTGTCAAGTTCAATTGTTTCAAGGACTTCTTCAACAAATTTCTGTTCAGTGCATATACATAGAATTTAGAAAGTTATAAAATGCATCTGTTATTTAGGACAGAAAAACCATGGTGCAAGTGATAAAGGAAACCATACCCCTTTTGTGGCTGAATCAATTTCAGTTGGCAACCGCAACCAAGCTGAGTATTTGACAGATTCTTCAATGGTTATATATGGAGAATGTATGTCATTCTGCTCACAGTAACCTGAAACTCTTTCAAATGTCTTTTGCACTTTAGGGTATCCTGCAATTCTTATTTCTCCTTCAATGATGCCTCCAGTTTTTCTTCCGGAAAGAACATCCATCAGAGTTGTCTTCCCTGCTCCACTAACCCCCATCAGTGCAGTGAGAACTCCTGGCCTAAAAGCTCCAGTGATATCACGGAGCAATTGTAGCCTTTTCTCATCAGAACCATGTTTTTTCATCTCCTACTCAGAATGACAAAGTTATAAAATCTTAATTGACAACATTGTCAACAACACGAAATCATGACAAACAAGATAGGTATGCTTATTACCGGAGGAACATCAACAAAATACTGGACATCCTTAAATGCTATTGTCAATGGCTCAAAGGGAAGGACCATTTTCCCTGCATGACCAAACATGTAAAAGAAACCAAAATTCCTTACTATTTTTGCTTGAGAGAAAGAACTCTTGTTTGATATAATTTATCATGGAAGCGTTATTCACCTGTGCTTTGATTTCCCCTTGGTGTGTGGCCAATATCAACAGTAACTGACTTCAGTTCCACACTATCACTTTTTTCTTGTTCATTTAGTTGAGAGAGCCTCTTTTTTGAGACTAAAGCTCGAGACATCTTAGGCTCTGAATACATTTCCCTTGAAGTCAGTGGATTGAACAAAAAAAGTAACTATTTTATTCTTTTCCTTGTATTAACAAAGATAAGACTTACGTTTTATGTATGTTAATGCCAAGACAAATCCAAAATCAAACAGTATGGTGAAACCAAGTAGGGCCCCAACTGATATCCAATAGAAGTTACTGTCAAAGTCTAAACCGTGACTACTAAGAACCTCCTTCCCTACAGTGATATTTCCCTCTTGGATCTGCAAATAAAAAAGAAAGTAATTTAGATATACGTGTGTGTGTGTGTGTTTATATATATATATATATATATATATATATATATATATATATATATATATATATATATATATATATATATATATATATTGATTATTGTGACCTATCATGAAGCTGAATAATAATTATCTTATAAAATACCTTTTGCCAGCGAGGAGCATGAAATTCATTTAGTGTTATTCCAATTTCCCCATATGACATTGGAGAAAGCCAAAATCCCCACCTCAACCACCGTGGTAGTGATGCTGCAGTGAATAAACTCCATAAGAATGAGAAATTTTCAAATTAGTACAATAACTCACAGATTGGGGCTATAAATTTGCTTACGCCGAGGAAGAATAAAGCCTCCAAACAAGAACATCAGTGCTAGGACCAAGGAACCAACAGTTGTAGCTGCAACATCAGTCTTGAAAACTGAAGCCAGGAAACGACACATGGAGGTGGATGACATATGCAAAGTAACAAGCAAAAGAAACTGGCGGAGGAACCTGATCCCATAAGGTAAGAGATAAGAAAAACTTACAAAGTAAAAGAAAAGCATGCTGTTTTGTGTATGCATGAAAGTGAACAAAGTACTTGCCTTGTTATTTCAGGGCTGTAGCCTATAACATAATATGTTACTGATGTCCAAACAATAGAATCAAGTACTGAAAATGGAATCTTTAGAATGGCAGATGGAAGGCAGTATGCCCAAGCTGGATAGAGATAGAATTCCGTCTGTTTATCAACAACAGGGAGTCTAGTAATAGTCATGATCAATTCTGCAACTCCATTAGTCATGAGGCGGACAAGTGTATAGTACAATGAACCCAATAAATAGTTTGCACCTATCAAGTCCTCATCCCTCTGAGTGCGTAAGAAGACTGTCATTGTTATGATTGCTGTGATTGTAAGCTGAAAATGGAAACAAGTAAGATCAAAGAAACTGATTGAAGCATTCAAGTGTCACTTAGCTTAGTTGAACTTGATACTAACCTGTACAGTTTTAAACACATAGATAAATGAATTTCGTTTCATGAGGAGAATCTCCCTTTTCATACAAGCTTTAAACAAATCCAATTTTCCCAGAGAGTACTTGCTAAATGATAAAGCTTTTTTATGGGATTCAGATTTATCGTTTGGATGTGAGAGCTCATCATTTAACATTCTTCCCCAATAACTTGATATGAATATTTGAGAGAATTCATCCACTGAAATATATCTGTAAGGAATATCTGTGCGGTACCAGTATTGCCTTTGATCCTTCTTAGAGATTACCTGTACATAGTTGAAATTTATCACTTGTGAGGCTATGATATGAGGATAAAGTGGATTAAACAAGAAGGAAAATCCACTTGTGCTTTGGGTCAGCGGTAGCTAAGTACTTCCTGTGGCACCAAAGGAAAAGGGGAGGGGGGGCATTTGTTATCTCACCTCTTGAAGAAAGTCTGCAACTCCTTTTCTTTCAGGACACCAGAAACCACAATCCTTAAAAAATTGGAGTGCTTGACTGCGGGGACCATGGTATACTATTTTACCCTCAGCCATCAATATAAGATCATCAAACAACTCATAAGTTTCCGGAGCTGGTTGAAGGAGCGAAAGTACTGCAGTTGCATCTGTTATGTGCACCAATTGCTGGAGACAAGTAACTATTTGAAAGGTTGTGGAGCTGTCCAAGCCAGTTGATATTTCATCCATAAAAAGAGCTTTTATAGGACCCACGATCATCTCTCCTGTCATAGGATTTTGAAAAAAAAAAATGGATGCTTTAGGGGGGAAAATATGAAGATGAAGAAAAACTGGTTTATTTGCTGCCTAAGCAGAAGGTTTCATTAGCCTTCAATTTATCAGTGATCATTGGTCTGGCAAAGAGGTGAGGCAATTCATATGCCCTTTAGCCAGGAGGATTTCTTATAGTTAAAAGAAGAATTTTGAGTTCTGAATTTTTTTCAATTACAGTATAAAACATTATTTACAATTCTAGATACCTGTAGTTAGTCTTTTCTTCTGTCCACCTGAAATGCCTCTGTCTAGTGCATCACCTACCAGTATGTCAGCACAGATATCCAATCCGAGAATCTACGATATCAGAAGTTTGTATTCACATGTCAAAAGGATAGAAACATCTTAAATGAGCCAATGAAAAATTATGTACTCTTACTCAGTTCTGCTTGGACCATATGTACCTTTAAAACATATTCTGTTTGAAGATTTTCGCTTTGTCCTTCAACTGAAATTGCCTGAAAAAGTCTTGTTATTTTCTTTGTCAACAGGTTGTTTGATAATTACGTCATTAATTGTCTATACTAAAATTACCTTCATATAGGTATCAATATCTGCGTCAGGGATGATTCCTTCTTCTTTTTCCCTCCTGGTGATTTCAGCCACTATATCTGCAATGCAGATGATATATTATATGTGAATGCCTAGTGGTAAGGTATTAATTACAATTTTGTGGAATAATCTAGGATTGAGCAAGTAAGAAGCTTTACCAGCTCTGCTTCCAACTCCCTGACAGCGAGCCGAAAAGTCAATTGTTTCTCTCACAGTCATCTCTGGGACGTGCAGGTCATACTGGCTTATGTAAGCTGCTGTTTTTTGAGGAACAAATTCGTCTAGCTTGTAACCATTGTAAGAGATTTCTCCAGAAACCTGAATATGAGTAAAAGCAGTAGAATATCACTGGGATTGCGGTATAGGGAAATTCAATTGGCTTGGTTCCTTATATTAGTTTTGGAAGAGCTTTTAGAATTCCATCAAGGATTAAGTAACATCAATGGCACAGCTAAGCATATTCCTTATTAGTCTAAGTTATGCTCAATCATGTTCGCTATATATGATTATGAGAACTCAGATACAAAAGATACTTGAACTAAATGACTTTATCCGATAATTTCAATCTGTTATTTTGTGTTTAAAATACAGACCTTGAGAGACTGCTCTAGTTTTCCAGCCAGTGCCTTTAACAGGGTTGTTTTCCCACAGCCTGGTGGACCAAGAAGAAGAGTAAGCCTGCAGATAAAAACATCTTTGAAAACTTAGTAATTTGGCGCCTTTTATTGTAAGCTTTATAATATTTGTGGTCACAATACGATATCCATGCTTAATGTCTTCAGTACTTGTGAATTTTAAGGGGACTGAATTCAGAAAGACAGAAAACTGTGCTTGAGCACACATTCATGTGCACACTTTTGTCAGTAACTAGCTGAAAAACAAGAAGTCTTAAGCAATACACACTTTACTATTATTTGAAATTGGTGGAACCAGTTAAATCATGTGAGTTTCACTCCCCATTTGATTCTAGATGATATGAAGTGTATTGTTAGTATTTCTAAATTACCTCGTGTTTCAAAACAACATACGCATATAACATATTCACTAACCTTGATGGCTTAACGATGCCACTGACATCATTCAGAATGCTTATCTCTGCTCCTTGAGAAGTACACGATATAGTCTTCATGAAACCCTGTTCAAGGATAAAGTTAGCTTATTTTATGATGAACAAATGTAAATATTTCTTTGCTTTTCTTTTATCTTCTTAGATTGTGTCTCTTAATATTGCTTTATATATAATTCGGTTTCTTAGTGACCTGCTTAGGTTCAAGGAGAAAGCATGCTTACAGAAAATGTGCTAGAAAAAGAGTTCCATAGAGTTGGGAGTGCCTTCCCTTGAACAACCTCACATTCTGCTCCTACATTCAGGTTCTTGTACTTGATCTCCACAGTAGGTAACTTCACATTGACTCTGAAAACAACCAATATGTCAATTCTTGAAATAAAGTACCAACATCAACAGGTACACCATACCCCCCGTCCCTTCATTTAACTGATGACGCAAAGTGATCCTAGTAATCAGAGGTATCTCTCTACAAGATCAAAGTGTGAAACTGAATCAAAAGTAACAAGCAAATAGAATGGGGGAAAACAAAAAGAAAATTTCGAACATCGAATAGAAATTTGAAAATTGGTCAAAAGCTATCCTATTTTGGAATTGGGTTCATACCAAAACCCTTTGTGATCAAAAAGGCAAATATGAAGGTTTTGTCACTTGTAAATACTCCACTCTACCAATAACTCCAACAGAATGTTACACTTATTCTGTTTGTGACAACACTGAGAGCATCTTTTACAGCTTGACAATCAAAGCAAGAGGAAATACCTGTCCATCCTTTCTCTTAGTTTCTGCAGCAGTTGGAGGTTATCATTCTCAATGTGCTTTATGAGCCTGTCAATGAATAAACGTTTTTCCACTGCTCCAAGCTTGGTAACATCGACCACCCTTTTGCTGCTGCTTCTCCAAGCTCCAAACTTTTCCACTGTTTCTCTGCTGCTGCTTCCACTCTCCTCCTGGGTGATATCAACAAAAGAAGTCTTAATCCTTTTGAAAGTTGGTAGCTTCTCTATGGCAGCCCACTTGGACTGAAGCTCCTTGTCTTCCTCCACAAAAGAATCGGCATCTCTCTCAAAGGTCAACACATGGCCCTGAGTCCTTCCTCTTGGAGTTAACTCCATTGGAATTGTGTTAAACTAGGGGCTTTGTGAAGCAGCTACTACTGGAGCTGTTAAACCTCAAGCTCCTCACAATTACAGAGATGATGCCAAAAGTTGCCAATGATTGTTACAGGTGGTGGGGAGATTCATGGAAGGGAGAAAGAGAACTCTTCACACAGAATAACAATAGTGTCTTTCTCCTTTAAAGCTGGGAAATCATTTATGAAGACCCTATAGCAGCCACCTCTTCGGTGGTCCCTTGATTGGGAAGCAAATCCAATCTGGTCGTATGATTGTCAAGGCTCATTCAATTGCAGGAAGAGAGCTGTTTTGTTACATCTATAACACCATACAATGGTTGTTGTTCTTCTATAATTTGGTTCCTCTCTCTTTCAATTAGTTATTATTTTATAATCCCCTCATTCATCATTGACCAGCACAGAGAAAGTCCTTGTGGGGATTTTTTTTCCATAAAACCATTTTTTTAGTTCTATTATAATAACATGTTGTTTTCTTTGATTTGATTTAAAAGTAGCAGTCAGTGCAAAAGTGATTACTGGTAACGGTTGCCATATCTTTTACATTAAACTATCTACTTCACCCAACAGTTCTCAGTTTTTTTTACCATTATACAAAGCAAACGTGTAAATTTCAGACTCTGTCAAAAAAAATTATACCAATTTAATTATGCCATCATAAAATTTTATTTGAAAAGAATAAAAACTTAACCTATTTTAAGCAATATTTAAATAAGCTTCTTCAATAACTTCTTTAATTTAAAAAAAAATTGTGTAAAAACTAATTTTACTTTTTGTTATAAAATTGTTTTAAAATATCCACAGTTTAACTAATCTTTTACTTTTCTATTGAGTAAAGTTTTTCAAACATTACCCACATTAGTCCCATAAGCACTTTTGTCTTGTTTATTTAAATAATATTAAAATTTAGTTTGAGTCTTTAATCAACGTTCATTGTGGTAGCTCAGATTCGTAAAAAAATATTGTACTGATCGGATTTGTACGACTGATTTGAAGTTTAGCATCCAGTTAAGACTGATCGAATCATTATACTCAAACAGAAGATTGACAAGACTAATCAAAGATCAAACATTAAGGAGTACATTCTTAATCATGAATTAAATCATCAATCAGGCCCAATAATAAAAGTCCTCGATAATTATATAAATAAATACAGATTCCAAAAATCAGGTACGTCATCATCTAGTGCTAATTACACTGTATATCAAGTGTCGAAGTCTTATTTAAGTGTCAGAGTGCCTTTTACAAATATCATCCGAGTCCAAAATTCACATAAGCGAAGAGTAATGAGGTAAGAGATGCAAGAGTGCATTCGAGAGGAAGGAGAGAGTTGCAGAGCGACCTACCGAAAAAGAGGACAATCTTTCTCTTGATTTCAACCCGTTTGAGAATAATACGATATATAAAAATAAAAATGCATGGCAAAGATGAAGATGAATGAAGACACACTTGCCACTTTTTTACTAGGTGGAGCCATGGGTATTCCATAAAGTGGAGTAGGAAAGTGCAAGGAAATAACCATACAATTTTCTATTATTAGCATCAAGTTGTGACTTGTGAGCCCAATAATTTTTATTTTTTTTTAATACATAGGAGTTTTGGTTCAACAAAAGATCAAATTTGAATTGAAGTTGAGCAAATTCAAGTAAATTTCAGCATGAATTTGTTGAATAACTAATTGTGATGATGATGCATGTAGACTTTCAAAGTTCAGTGGCGGCTTATTGAATAAAATATTGTGAAAATGGAGAATGAGTTAATATTATTTTTTTCAAAGAATTTGCTGGACTTATATAGTGCCTGCAATGTGAAAATCACATGCTATATTCTATCTCTTCAAATGTTGCTTCGTTGGTCTTACCTGTCATTTTCACATTAAATAAAATATTATTATTTACTCTTTTTTTTCTAAAAATACTATGTTTTTACTGCCACATAAAATCCTTTTACAAACGAAACTTTAAATAATTTTTAGTTCATTTTTGTGAGGATCGCATTTTATTCATTTCGGCGTGATCCACAATCCTTTCTTTCATAGTAAACCTCAAAATACGTTTAAATAAATTTGAATCACTTTCCAAAATTATAATAAAAAACTTTTAACAAAATTTTTTAGTTAAATTTTTATTATTAACAAAATTATTTGATTTTTGGAAAGTAATAGGGTGGATACAAAATTAAGAAAAAAAATGTGCAGCTCCTATGAATTTGTTTTTCTTTCAGGGTCCAGCAGTAGGTGCATGCCCTTGCTGTCTTCTTTTGGAGTTTTCTTATTTTCTAATCACAACTTGTTGCAGACACACAGTCATTTTAGTTTACTACAACATTATATTTTGAAATATGACTTTCACTTGCACATTACATAGTTTCAAAGTCAAAATATATTTTGAATTATGTAATAAAAAAGTTAATGTACCGGTATGGACTGTACGAACGATGACATGGTTCGATCCTCACTACTAATTGGACTAGCATCGCATTCCGCTTTAATGGGTCGACCGATGCAAAGATCATCCTCATAAGACTGACCGATACCAAAACACTTAAGCAGAGTCAGTAAAGTTAATCAATGATTAAGAGTTAAACAATACAATCCTACGTGTAGTTCAACTCTCTAATCCGGCTCAGGAACGAAGGTCCATTAAGGTAATATAAATAGCGCAGATTCTAAGAACCAGGTACGTCGTTATCTACCATACTCTGACAACCGAGTGTCGAACATCTTTGTTGACTTGAGCGTCGGAGTGCCTTCTGCAAGTACTATCCAGAACTGATACAAAGAGAAACCGAGTGAGGACCAAGTGAAGAGAAGGTAGTTGCTAAGTAAAAGCATAGTACGACAGACTAAAGAAAATCTCAATAATAACTCTTTGAGTCCCAATCCCGTACGAGAATAATTAATATTAATTTTAAAATTATGTTATGAACTTTGTAATTTAGAATACTATTACTAAATTTTAAATTGCGCGATCTAAAAAGTAATAATTTATTAATTATTAATTATAGAATGCATAATTAAGAGAATTCCCATATTGCAACAACTTCGTACCATAAATCCAGCAAATTTTAAAACCAAACATAAATATTGCATTCACTTTCAAGCTTCACTATCTTCATTCAAGTTCAACCTTTCCATCCACAAAGGGTGTTTTTTTTCTATATTCTGTCAAATTTCGTACTGCACTCTATCAATTAGATAAAATGTTCCATTTAATTTGCCATAATTTTAGAAAACTCTTTTCAGAATATACTTGTAAAAAAATTATTTTGAAAAATACATTCCAGAACATAAATACCTTTTTGGAAAAAAAATTCAGAAAATTTATTCTAAAAAATATTTTTTTAAGAATATATTTTATCAGAAAGTATGTTCTGAAAACATTCTGAAAAATATGTTCCAAAAATATATTTTTGCAAACTGATGGGGTGCACAGGCAGAAATTTGTTGGGTTGAGGAAGAAACACCCTTCCAAGAATCTAATCAACCCCTCATCCATGTCTACCAAAGTACACAAACCAATTTTGCAAAGTGTGTTGTAGCAAAACAACACAATAACACAACACCCACAAAGCCTCCTTCGTTGCCTAACAGGGGCAAAATTGGCATTTCAATATTTAGGGGCGCATAAGGAGAGCACTGGTGCAAAAAGAAATTCCCTTCACAATATAATTTACTTATAGCTTTTACTTCCTTCACCCATATAACTGCACTCCATTTATTTTAAAAATATTATTCATAATTGCATAATCTAAAATGCATATATTTTTCTTAAATTGTATATTCTTGTGTGGATTAGGAAGGTCTCGACACACAAGTCTAAATCTATTAGTGCTCCTCGATCTCTATGTTGAATAGGTTTCTGTGATGGATAAAGATAATAATGTATCTATAAAATATTATTTGACGATCAAGTAAATGTGTATCTTTGACCTAAGTATGGTCAACCTATTATAGAGTTAGACCTTGAAGATGTTGGACTTGATTAATAGGACTACTACTATTAAATTCTTATATTAATCTAATATATAATATTTAATTATATTTTAATGTAACTATTAAGTGAGAATTATGTCTAATGATCAAAGGTCGATATGCATTGGACGAGGTAGCAAGACACTCTTACATGAGACTTTAGAGTACACTAAACTTATACATTTTTAACTACGGAAACTTACAATCCAAAATACTTGTCCTTTTCTTGAGTTATATAATCTCAAACTTATATATTTTAACTACAAATTATGGGATTTGAAAAGATTAGATTTATCCATTCGAAACTCATAATTTGTAAGTGAACTAAATCTCAAATTATTTTTATGAAATCTTTAAACTGAAAAAGTTTCAAATGCTACAATCAGAAGGAGAATCGAAAATCATAATTGTTATAAAAATAGAAAATAAATTATTTAAAAATAAATGGGATGCAGGAAGGAATAGTAGAAGTGCAAGAAGCAAGAGTGTTTACTCATTTTGCACACACTTGGGCTTTTAATAAAAGATATTACTTTTTGTACCCCATGATTTACATTTATCCTCCTTTATTTTAAAAGGACTACATTGTGTTTTCTATCTTATAACAAAAACCAAGGCCCTGCAACCCTAAGCATAAAACTCCGTTGTCTTTTGCAAGTATAGAAAGAAAAGATAAAAACATGAAAACAGAAAGGAATTTCCTATTATAATTATTTTAATTTAACTATGAATATTAACATCATTGGACATAATTATGTTTAGTATTTTAAAATGTTACTTTAGACTTAATTTATTTAGACTTAATTCAATTAGGAGGTTAGAGATCTCGTATCGACTATAGATTAAAATATTTCATAATATATAAATAAATGTAAATTTTATTTTATAAACTGATTTTATGAGATTAATTTAAAATATACTTCTTAACAAAATAATTTTTTAATCAATATAAGATAACATATTTTTTGTTTTTGTCCAAGATTGAATATTTTAATATATATATTTTTTTTATAATTGCAATTCATCGTGTCACTCATGTTTATGATGAATTCTGGAACTATATTAAAATATTAACTCTCTTTGTCTGTGCTTAATTCAAATGCTCAACGACTTTGGGGACCCATTGCTCACCCCTGTATTGTTTTAAAAATATTTTAAAATTTTCCACAATCTTATATTTTGTAGGTACTCCTGTAACTTGAAAAGGACAATTTTACTCTTGTTTTTTTATGTATGATTTTTATGTGGACTTTAAAAAAGTTATGTTTTAGATAATTCATAATTATAAAATTGAAAGCTTTATATCAAACTATTTAAAAAAGTATACTTTGTCATAAATTTAAGAATATATTCTTTTCATTTCAAATTAAAATAATTTAAATAAATATACTTTTTTAATTTCAATTATATAATCCGAAATAAATTATGGGATCTCTTAAGAAAGAAAAAGGAGTGAAGGAAAAATATTACCGTGCCAAATTGTTTACTAGCTCCACTTATTTACATTTTTAGGAAAAATATAATAATTTTAAATAATATAAAGTATGATAACAAATTATGCTATACTAAATTTACTAATATTAATATTAAAATACTCCTAGTTTATAAATTTTCCCAAGAAAAATCCATTCCTGGATAACTGTTAGAATAATTATTTACAGTAAAATTTAAAAATTGAACCAGTATTTGTTAATTATTTATTCGAGTTTATTTATATAATTTATGTTCAAATTTTCACTTTTAAAAAAATTAACTACACACCTTCTCAATTTAGTATATTTATTTTATTATATAATTAATTATTTTATGTATATGAAAAAATAATTGAAGGTAATTTTGATATTTTAATATATATCATGTTAGTTTTTGGATCTAAATAGAGAATAAGTGTATTATATATCTTACGTGATGGAGTACAACAAATTTTAGTTGCTAGATACGGCTCAATTCAGTTTCAATTCTTTTCTCTTTAGTTATCTTTGAATGAAGATGTGGGAGTGAAAATGGAATGAGAAAAAGGAAAGAGAGTGGAAAGTAAAATTATTTCAACATAGATAAAGAGAATTCAAAATAAATTAAAAATTTATAAATAATATCATTAATGAGAGTAAAATATAAAAGAAACTATTATTAATTGATTTATTAAAATATTTGTGTCTTAAAAATTTTGGAGAATAATATAATTTTAGGATTTAATTACCTTATTCGTTTCTATTTTGGATCAATAATCAATTTAGTATAGTGTTTATGTAGGGGAGAGAATGTTTATCTAAAAGAGAGAGTATTTATGTGGAGAAAAATATGAGATTAAGAATTATTATTTTTATTATTAATATTATTATGTTATTTTAACAACCTTTTTCATTCTACTTTTAAGGTTTAAGAAAGGTAGAAAATGGGTCCACTTATTATATACAAACATATAATTATAGTAAAAGTTAATCGATTATGCAACTGAAATTAATCGATTATCCATGAAACCGTATGCAATTTTTAAATAAATACATGCATGTTGTTTAACATTCACATATGTTATGAGAACAAATGTGTAATTATCCAAAGAAAGTGTAAAATTGCTTTTATTTTTTTACCTTTCGCTCTTCTCTTTATCTACCTCATTTTCCCCTTAAATCATGTTATCTAAATGTAAACAATAAAAATATTTTTTCCACTTCCATTCCTGTATGTGTGGTAGATCTTGCCAAACACAATTATGGTTATTTATTTGTTTTCATTATAAATAAATAAAAGAATAATATATATATATATATATATATATATATATATATATAAGTACATAATAAATATTTATATATATAACGTACATAAGATATATAATTTTGAAGGATAAAAATATTTCTTTATCACTATGTAATTTATATTTTTTCAATAATTTCGATGGAAAGTATATCTTTTATAATAATTTAATATTTAATGTGTTATGTAATTAAATTGTATTCACACAAAAATGAGAGAAACTCTTAAATGGTATAGGAATATATATTTTTTAATGGTTCAATATATCTAGTATTAAACATGGAAAATGGATGCTTATGTATTTTAAAATGATTTTTAGACAACCGTGTGTATATTTGTGCCAAGGTACAACTCTCTGACATGGTTGGAAAGCTGACGTGGCAAGAACGGGCTTTTGGTAAAATCAAACTGGCACAGGAAAAGAGCAGAAAATTTTCGTTTTGAAAGATAGTGCTTCAGTTTGTGCTTTGGAAAAGAGAAAAAAACTGTAACGGGAAGGTAAAGAGTGCTCTTTGTGTGCTTCGCAAATTAGTCTCTGGAATAGTGAAAAGCTTGTGGTGTCGAACCTTAAGAAGGCGACGACTGTGGGTGGACTTCCATCGTAGTGCGGCGGAGTGTGGCGAAGTGAGGCGAAGTGCAATGGAGGCGAAGAGGTTGCGGAGAGTGCGAAAAGCTTGTGGTCAGAGTGGTAAGAGCGACGGAAACATGTGTAGGTATTTTTTTTTTTTGGGTCTTTTGTGGTCGTGTTTTGAATGCATTGGTGTTGTGGACATTTTGGTTTTGAATGCATCGAATTTGTGGACGTTTTCTTTGGAATGCATTGCTGCAATCGACATTCCGTTGTGTGGCCGTTTGGTTTATGTGTTTGTTGCAAAGGTTTTTTTTGCACTTATCTATGAGATTTATTTTACACCAAACTTTTTTACTTGTCCTTCAACCAATCACTATTTAAATTGTGTTGTACCTTTTTTACCAATTTATAACTATTTACTAAGGATTGGAAAAATGAGAAAACTAAATTTGACTTGCTAGATTTTATATTCTTTGATTTCTTTAGAAGATTGTCATAATGCAACAGACATAGATTTATATATAATAAGGGTAACTAAACAATACTGAGAGCTACAGTTGTGTTCCTTTAAATTTAAAATATGACTACTATTTAAGTAATATTCACCTAGTGAATTACAGTAGAGAACTCAGAACAAGGATAAATAACAATTTTAGGTAATTCATTTTACAAAAAAGTAATTAATTTATAGTGTTTGTACCCAGACAAAGGTTTTTGGCATGTCAAACTTTCTCTTATGTTGTTGCATAGTGATATTTTTGCCTATGCTCTATATTATGTCTTTTTGTTTCCCTTTTTTCTTGCATGGTTCCTTCTCCAAATGTTTTACTTCAGATTGTTTTTTGGATTTGATTGAGTTATTTATTTTGGTTTGTTTGCTAGGGGCTTACTTGTTTGATTGTTTTGTTTTTGGTTTGATTTCCATTTTTTGGTGTTCAGTGTAGTGTAATTTCGTTTGTTTGGTGGTTTTTGAGGTTTGAAGTTTGAATTGATTTGGATTTCATTGTTTAGTGTTATGTGCTCTGCAATTTTGGGACCCATTTTAAACTTTTTGTGTGTCTTCTGAGTTACTGATGATAGAATTTAATGTGAATGTTAATGTACTGAATTAGTTACACTAACATGGGGAAGTGATGACTCCTTCGTTTTTATGTGGTGACCTATGAAACACTTTTTGCACTGTCATGTTGTCTTACAAGTAAATGTTTGCATGTCCTTTTCTAGTGTTGTGAGGGTTTAAAAGGGAGTCCAATGAGGTCATTGGAGGTTAGAGAATTGATTATTTTAAGGGTACCTTGAAATGTGATCTGTCTAGCAAAGGATGACCTCCCACATAACTTAGTTCCTCAATTCCCTAAGCCAATTAGTGCTAAATTAGATTTCAAAGTTACATTTCACACATCATATTGAACACATTCACAAAAATATTTATTATAATAAAAATAAATCATTTTACTAACCGTAGTTGGATTACTTGCAAGTTGACGTCCAGTAGATGTATTCTTTCTTCTCAGAACCTTTTCAAACTAGGATTTTTGTCGTGTTGATCGCGGGCAACCATTTCTTTTGACTAACTATAGGGCTACGAACATGAGCGTTGATGTTCACCGTTGTAGTAGGAGTACTTGATGTTGGTTGTTTAGGAGCTGCACGCATGTTATGGTTTGTTGTGTGTTTTTCATGTGTTGGTTGACCGTATTTAAACACAAATGTGTCCAGATGTTTATGCAAGAGTTTTGTTGTATTGTTTTTCCCTTTGGCATGTTCAGCTATGTCATAAAATTTCTTGCACAACCCATCATACCTTTCAACTTGTGGATCCTTCTCTTTCGTGTCACACGATGATCTTATGTCGCATGTTTTCGCCTTATGTTTTTACTTCACCTTGCCAATACATACTTTGTTAGGACTTTTGTGACTTTTTCTTGGACAAGGACAATGAGACAGTGTCGACACAAAATTCCCCTTGAATTCTAATAACAAGTAAGTTCAATATACATGTAGGTGTTCACGGTAAAAAAGAACAACTACATTGCGGTGTTCAGTTTGACCATTTCGAAATGACTTCTCTATAACAGTGAATCAACAATGATGACCCTCAATATAGGCATTATTAACAACACAATTCATTTTTCCTCTAAACTCGGCTTACACTTCATTGGATTTTGCATGTATGTATTGTGTTTGGAACAACTTTCAATGCCTGATTGTGATGTGCAGGGAATTACCGTGTTTAGAGAAGCAAAATTCGCTTCGCACTCTACTTTGGCCTTATGTTGTAGAGCGTTGTCATATTGCTGCACAAATTGTTGCAAAGTTATGGTCGAATTAATGTATCCGTCAAAAAATGCATTCATGTTTTCACTCCTCTGCGTTGTTGACATTCTGACCCAAAAAAATGATTTTAGATAACAAGGAGTCCAACGTTGTCGTTCTTCAAATAATGTACTCAACCAATCATTGTTACTTAAGTCAAACATATTTATGAAATTCGTCCAGACACACAAGAAATCATCGACATTTGTGGACTCGTACACTATTATCTGTTGGGTTGGGCTCACTTCCTATGTGGAGGCCCAATCTAATTTTTAATCACCTTTAGGGTTTTTTCCTGAGAGACAGAGTGACAGCCGTCAGCAGAGACAGAGAGAGAAAAAGAGAGAGAAAAGAAAAAGATAGAAAAGTTTTGCCCAGTAACTTCCGGCCGTCGCCGACACTTTTGTTCACCGTTGGATCGGGCTGAAATTTTGTAAGCAGGTTCATAATTTGTGTGAATTCAATCTGACCGTCCGGATCTTGCAGAAGTGGTTTGAGCAGAGAGAAATTCATCTCACATTACAGCAGCGTTTTCAGCGTTTCTCTTGAGAACGAGTTTTTTCGGATTGCTGCTGCTGTTTCGTCCACCGTTGGATCGGGCTGAAATTTTGTCAGCAGGTTCATACCTTGTGGTGCTTCAATTGGACCGTTCGGATTGTTCAAAAGTCACCGGAACAGTGAGATATAGGCCGCGTACGGTAGCTGCAGTTTTGGGAATTTTTCAGGTTTCTTGTTCTTTGTTTCATCTCTGTTGTATTTCTACTTGGCTGGTTATTGAGCACAATTTGTGCTGTTTTGAGACTCTCTTGTAACCATAATATTGATCATAGTGGAGTTTGATTGACTGGCTTGTGCCCGTGGTTTTTACTTCTCACATTGAGAAGGTTTTCCACGTTAAAAATTTCTGTGTCTTCCTGAAGTGTGTTTTTGTTGCTGCCATTATTTGTTATTGCTCCTCACAGATTCTTGCTAGTTGGGGAAATTATTATCCGCTGCTTATTGCTCTTGTTGAGATATTATTTTTATTGTGTTGAATTTCCCATCAGAGTGGTATCAGAGCTCCTTGGTTGGGGCTATTTGACTACCTGAATGATGGAGGCAAATACAAATAAGATGATTTGTTTGAACGGCACTAACTATCACTTATGGAAGGGAAAAATGAAGGATCTGTTATTTGTGAAGAAATTGCATCTTCCTGTGTTTGCTACTGAAAAGCCAGAAGACAAGACTGGTGAGGAATGGAAGTTTGAGCATCAACAGGTTTGTGGTTTTATTCGTCAATTTGTTGAAGACAATGTTTATAATCACATTGCTAATGAGGAAGATGCAAAATCCTTGTGGAAGAAGATTGAGACTTTGTATGCTTCTAGTACAGGAAACAATAAATTATATTTGTTGAATTGCTTGATAAATTTGAAGTACAAGGAGGAGATTTCTATTTCAGATCACTTAAATAATTTTCAGGGGCTCCGAGATCAATTGTCACAAATGGGCATCAAATTTGATGATGAAGTGTTGGGATTATGGCTACTGAATACTCTACCAGATTCTTGGGAAACATTTCGGGTTTCAATTACAAACTCATCTCCTGATGGTGTTGTCTCCTTGGAAAATGTCAAGAGTGGTGTACTTAATGAGGAGATGAGAAGGAAGGCTCATGGTACTTTATCTCATTCCGAGGTACTTGTCACTGAAAATAGGGGGAGAAGTCAGAAAAGGGAACCGAAAGGGAGTAGAGAGAACAGCAGAAGTAAGTCCAAGTCTAGATACAAAAATGTGGAGTGTCATTATTGTCACAAAACATGGCACATTAAGAGAAACTGTTTTCTTTGGAAAAAGGAGAACAAAGATAAGAAAGGGAAGCAGAAGGAGAAACATCATGACAATGATGATCGTGTTACTACTGCTACTTGTGATGATGATCTTATTATTCTCCATGACCATGATTCAGTTAATCTTGTATCAGATGAGAGCATGTGGATAATTGATAGTGGTGCTACATTGCATGTTACACCAAGGAAGGAGTTCTTCACATCTTACACTTCTGGTGATTTTGGAGTGTTGAAGATGGGTAATGATGGTGTGTCTAAGGTAGTTGGTATTGGTGATGTTTGCTTGCAAACCAATATGGGAATGCAGTTGTTGCTTAGAGGAGTCAAACATGCTCCAGATATCCGCTTTAATTTTATCTTTGTGCAGATGCTTGATGATAGTAGTTATGAAAATCACTTTGGTTCAGGAAGTGGAAACTCTCCAGAGGTAATCTAATTGTGGCCAAAGGAGAGAGAATTAGTAAACTGTATTGGACAAAAGCATTGGTTGCTAAAGACAGTGTAAACGCCATGGATATGGATGCTTCTTTGTGGCACCGAAGGCTTAGTCATATCAGTGAGAAGGGGCTGAATTGTTTAGCTAAAAAGGATGTGCTTCTGGGATTGAAGAGTGCAGAGTTGGAGAAATGTTCTCATTGCATGGCTGGTAAGCAGACCAGAGTATCCTTCAAGAAGCATCCTCCCTCAAAGAAGTCAAAGTTGCTTGAATTGGTGCATTCTGATGTTTGTGGCCCATTGAAGGTAAAGTCATTTACTGGTGCACTTTATTTTGTTACCTTTATTGATGATTGTTCCAGGAAGCTTTGGGTTTATGTTTTGAAAACAAAGGACCAAGTTCTAGAGAAATTCAAAGAATTTCATGTTTTGGTTGAGAGACAGTCAGGCAAGAAGCTGAAATGCATTCGTACTGACAATGGTAGTGAGTATTGTGGACCATTCGATGCTTATTGCAAGCAACACGGTATCAGACATGAAAAGACTCCTCCTAAAACTCCTCAGCTGAATGGTTTAGCAGAAAGAATGAACAGGATATTGATAGAAAGAGTTAGGTGTATGCTTTCTGAAGCAAAGTTGCCTAAGCATTTTTGGGGTGAGGCTTTGTACACTGCAGTGCATGTTATTAATTTGAGTCCTGCAGTTGCTTTGAATGGTGAGGTGCCAGACAAGATTTGGTTTGGCAAGAATGTCAAGTATGATCATTTGCGAGTCTTCGGTTGTAAAGCATATGTGCATGTTCCAAAGGATGAGAGATCCAAGTTGGATGCGAAGACAAGGCAGTGCATCTTTATTGGTTATCGTCAGGATGAATTTGGCTACAAGTTCTTTGATCCTGTTGAGAGGAAGTCAATTAGAAGCCGTGATGTGAAGTTCATGGAAGATCAAACCATTGAAGATATTGACAAGATAGAGATGACAACATCTGAGATAGAAAATAGATTGTCTAATGTTGATCCAATTCGAATGCCTCTGCGTGATCTGGATACTATTGAGAATAATGTTCAGAATGATGAGCAACATGATGATGTTGATGATCAGCAACTTCGAGAAGATTTTGATGTTCCTATTGATGACGTTGACGAGGAACATGGGATGTCACAAGATGAAGATCTTGGTGATGCTTCTGAACCACCTCAAGTTCAAATTCGGAGGTCTAATAGGTAGAGGGAACCATCTACCAGGTATCTTTCTGATGACTATGTTACCTTGACAGATGAAGGAGAACCTGAGTATTATCTTGAGGCCATAGAGAGTAAAGAAAAGAAAAAGTGGTTGGATGCAATGCAAGATGAAATGAAGTCTTTGTATGATAATCACACTTTTGACTTGGTGAAATTGCCAAAAGGCAAGAAGGCTCTAGAAAACAGGTGGGTTTACAGGGTAAAGCAAGAAAGCAATTCTACATCTCCAAGATATAAAGCCAGATTGGTGGTGAAAGGTTTTAGACAGAGAAAAGGCATTGATTTCAATGAGATTTTTTCTCCTGTGGTGAAAATGTCATCCATTAGAATTGTGTTGAGTTTGGCTGCTACTCTTGATTTAGAGGTAGAGCAAATGGATGTTAAAACTGCTTTCCTTCATGGTGATTTGGAAGAAGAGATTTACATGAAGCAACCTGATGGTTTTCTTGTTGAAGGCAAGGAAGATCATGTGTGTAGGCTGAGAAAAAGTCTATATGGCTTGAAGCAGGCTCCGCGTCAATGGTACAATAAGTTTGAGTCTGTTATGTGTGAGCATGGCTACAAGAAGACTACTTCTGATCATTGTGTCTTTGTTAAAAGGTTTGCTAATAATGATTTCATTATCCTGTTGTTGTATGTTGATGACATGCTTATTGTTGGGAAAGATATTTCCATGATCAACAGGTTGAAGAAGCAATTGAGTGAGTCGTTTGCTATGAAAGACATGGGAGCTGCTAAGCAAATTCTTGGTATAACAATCATGCGTGATAGGCAAGAGAAGAAGCTTTGGTTGTCACAGGAGCACTATGTTAAAAGAGTGCTACAGAGGTTCCAGATGGAAAATGCTAAGGCAGTAAGCACTCCTCTTGCTACTCATTTTAAATTAAGTGCAAAACAAAGTCCTTCTAATGAAACTGAAAAATCAGATATGCAACGGGTTCCTTATGCATCTGCTGTGGGTAGTTTGATGTATGCAATGGTGTGTACAAGACCTGATATTGCACATGCTGTTGGTACTGTTAGTAGATTTTTGTCTAATCCAGGTAGAGAGCATTGGAATGCTGTGAAATGGATTTTAAGGTATCTTCGTGGTACTACTTGTTTGAAGCTTTGTTTTGGAAGTGATAAGCCTACCCTTGTGGGCTATACTGATTCTGATATGGGTGGAGACATAGATACTAGAAGGTCTACCTCAGGCTACGTGATTAAATTTGTAGGGGGAGTTGTGGCATGGCAATCTAGATTGTAGAAGTGTGTTGCATTGTCCACTACTGAGGCAGAGTTCATTGCCATTACAGAAGCATGCAAGGAGTTGCTTTGGGTGAAGAAACTCTTGCAAGAGCTTAGTTTTGTTCAAGACAAGTACTTGCTATTTTGTGATAGTCAAAGTGCCATTCATCTCAGTAAGAATTCAACTTTTCATTCTAGGTCCAAGCATATTGATGTGAGATATCATTGGATACATGATGCCTTGGAAGCTAGGTTACTAGAGTTGGCAAAAGTTCATACAGATGATAATTGTGCTGATATGATGACTAAGACACTATTGAGAAGGAAGTTTGAAACTTGTTGTGAGATTGCCGGTTTGTCAATCATCTCCACATAGTTGTGAGGGGGAGATTTGTTGGGTTGGGCTCACTTCCTATGTGGAGGCCCAATCTAATTTTTAATCACCTTTAGGGTTTTTTCCTGAGAGACAGAGTGACAGCCGTCAGCAGAGACAGAGAGAGAAAAAGAGAGAGAAAAGAAAAAGATAGAAAAGTTTTGCCCAGTAACTTCCGGCCGCCGCCGACACTTTTGTTCACCGTTGGATTGGGCTGAAATTTTGTAAGCAGGTTCATAATTTGTGTGAATTCAATCTGACCGTCTGGATCTTGCAGAAGTGGTTTGAGCAGAGAGAAATTCATCTCACATTACAGCAGCGTTTTCAGCGTTTCTCTTGAGAACGAGTTTTTTCGGATTGCTGCTGCTGTTTCGTCCACCGTTGGATCGGGCTGAAATTTTGTCAGCAGGTTCATACCTTGTGGTGCTTCAATTGGACCGTTCGGATTGTTCAAAAGTCATCGGAACAGTGAGATATAGGCCGCGTACGGTAGCTGCAGTTTTGGGAATTTTTCAGGTTTCTTGTTCTTTGTTTCATCTCTGTTGTATTTCTACTTGGCTGGTTATTGAGCACAATTTGTGCTGTTTTGAGACTCTCTTGTAATCATAATATTGATCATAGTGGAGTTTGATTGACTGGCTTGTGCCCGTGGTTTTTACTTCTCACATTGAGAAGGTTTTCCACGTTAAAAATTTCTGTGTCTTCCTGAAGTGTGTTTTTGTTGCTGCCATTATTTGTTATTGCTCCTCACAGATTCTTGCTAGTTGGGGAAATTATTATCCGCTGCTTATTGCTCTTGTTGAGATATTATTTTTATTGTGTTGAATTTCCCATCATTATCTTCATTGCACGTTTCATTTCCTTGTACTGAGTATATCCTTGGAGTTTTTTTGATATTTTTTTCATAATGTGCGAGAGACACCACCTGTGTCGTGCATTTGGGAAAACAACTTCAACTGCATTTTTCATTGCCTTGCATTGATCGGTGACAGTGACAATGTCTACGGGGGGCCTGTATGACATGCAACGCAACCAACTCTGAAAAAGTTACACAAATGCATCAGTGTCTTTAGAAAATAGGAGTCCACATCCCAACAATATTGATTGACCGTGATGATTTACACCGACAAAAGGTGCAAATGACATATTATACTTATTTGTTAGGTATGTGGTATCGAAACATAAAATGTCTCCAAAACTATCCCATGTTGCCCTACTTCTACCATCAGCCCTAATTACATGTCGTATGCAGTTATCATTGTCCAAATCAATGTTAAAATAAAATTGTGGATTCAATTCCCTCATCCTATAAAAATGAGTTTTTCCATCAGGTTTCTTCCCCAATGCTCTCCTACTCTGGGAAACATAATTGCGCACATCTTGTTCAACAAAATCAAGATTCTCGTAATCACCAGCAACAGACATAAAAGTCTTATTTATACGAACCCCAGCATTGTCATTTATATCAAACACTCTTTTTGTGTGTAAACTTATTTTCCTATTATTGTGAAGTAATTTAGACTTCGTGGGACTCATATCATGTGAGTGTTCCTCATGTACGGACATAATATACCACTTGCCTTCTTTTATGCCAACAGTTATACGAGTTGGACATTCAATGGTCTGAGTTGGTCGTGTGTTCATTTTGGGTTGAATCATTGACACGTATTTTCCTGCCCTTGCACATACCAACATAAAGTACCTCAATTCCTTGTGAAGCTCTTTCTTTGAACTTCGTGTTCTAATGACAAAACCCTTTTTAATGACATATTGTCATTAAAGGCTTTTTACATCATCTGCAGTGTCAAAACACGTTCCAGTTGTAGGAACAGATTCATGGACTGTATTTGGAATCGAGTCATGAACATTTAAAGGAGATTCTGATTCATCAACTGTATTTGGAACGAAATAGATCAACATTTAAAGGGTTGGAATGCTGAAATTCTTCAAACAAGAGAATGTCATCAAGTGAAAAATTTTCCATTACCTTAGACCTCTGCACTATTAAAGGTTGTGTATGCCACGGTTAACTTAAATTATATTAACGAACCACAATAATGCAAACAAATACATATTTCTTTATATAAGTTTACATGACATTCAAGAAGGGAACTAATGCACACAAAACTACATTTATTCGTTTTTATATGTGTATGAAAAAAATCCTTGGTGTCCAACCTAATACGGTTCAATGTGTGATAGTGACACCATTACCATAGTTAAATGTGGGTGAGAATGAAAAAAAAAATTCAATGCAACATCCAATGGAGATACAAGTGAATCGAATGGAAGGGAGAAAATTAAATGCCCTTCCACCCAACAATGAAATCGTAATCAATGCAACAGTACCTTTAATGTTAGAATGCATGTGCAACCTTCAATGTGTAGTAAATGGCGTGAAGAAGGAGGATGACAATCAATGAAAGATGGACGTGTTAACTTTCAAAAGTATTACAATGCAAGACTCACGGAGGAGTCATTTTGATGAAACCCAGAATTTTTTTTGTGTGCACGGAGGTGGAATTTTGATAGGATAAAGTCCAGCAATTTATTTATGTTATTTATGGGGAAGGTGAAGCATTTAAGGAGCCCACCTACCTCCTGCACATTTGTACTTGTCCCCAACCTTTACCACCTTTATATGTTCAAAAGCTACTTTTTGATGTACTTTTTCAGGTACATTTAAGTGCACCTCACCTAAAGTTGTTCAAAAAAAGTTTGGTTAACTATTACATTAAGTGAACCTCACCTAAAGTTAAATGCCCTTAACTCATAATTCACTCCTAAATGAACCATTAGATGTGTGCACCGATCATCCATAAATTGCATAGGGTTTTATCTAAAAATCATTTTCGAATTGCATAACATTGTAAACCATTTTTATGTAAACATCCTTTGCAAATGGATCCTTGGGAAGGGCTTGATATTGACGACAATGACATTGATACTTTTGTACGTCATTGCAACTCCACTAGTAATGTGCAAGCCGTTATTCTGAATCGAAACTCTGACGACGCAATAAACACTCAAGAATTTATAAACTGTATAGGTGAACAAACTTATCAGCGTGATTTTACATCCAACCCATGGAAATGGACAGAAAAATTCCTTCAATTCCAAGGTAATATTCACTTTACCTTTTTACAGTTCCATCGCTAAATATAATTGTTATGATATTTTAATTTTATTTTGAAGGACAAATTAATGGACATGATTGTGAACAAATATCATCCCTGTGAAGTTTGAAAGAATTAAATGTTTTCCACTCCTAAGTTGTCTTGTCAAATCATGCAAACCCACTAGTCTAGGACACATGTTGACATTTATATTTACATTGCTCTAGAATACAACCGGCTGACATGACAGTTTTAATATTAAAGAAATAGTGTGTGGGTCCCATTTGCTAAGGTGGAAATTTTTTTAAAACTTAGCAATTGAAAGGTGCATTTTTGGAATGAGTTTTGTGAAGCAATAGCGGTGTGTTTGAAAGGTAGGATTCTGAATTTTGAAGGAAGAACATTTCGTTTAAGGGTTCTTCGTTGCAAAGGGAGAGCGACAATTTTGTGTGCATTTAGCAAAAGCAGCAGAGGTCCGACAATTGCATTTTGCGGAGAGGGATTTGGAGGGTTTAGGTTTTTCGATTGGGGCCTTTTTGATTGTGGGGGTTTTTGAAGAGAGAAGGAAGCATAAGAAAGGTGCATTGCCATTTTGAGGGGTTTAGGGTTTTGGTTCAAAAGTTTGATTTGGATTGAGGTATGTTTTTTGATTCGTCATTAACATGTGTCCTAGACCAATGGGTTTGCATGATTTGACAAGACAACTTAGGAGTGGAAAACATTTAACTCTTTCAAATTTCCCAAGGATGATATTTGTTCACAATGAAGTCCATTAAAATAAAATTAAAACTACATAACAATTATATTTTGCGTTGGAACTGTAAAAAAGTAGCGTGAATATTACCTTGAAATTGAAGGAATTTTTCTGCCCATTTCCATGGGTTGGATGTAAAATCACGCTCATAAGTTTTTTGACCTATACGATTTATAAATTCTTGAGTGTTTATTGCGTAGTCAGAGTTCTGATTCAAAATAACGACTTGCACATTATCAGTTGGTCTCGGAATCACATTAGCAATGGAGTTGCAACGACGTACAAAAGTACTAAATATCGTTGTCGTCAATATCAATCCCTTCCCATGACTTCATTTGCAAAGGATGTTTACATGAAAATGGTTTACAATATTATAAAATTCGAAAAAATTTTAAACAAAACCCTATGCAATTTATGAATGATCGGTGCACACACATAATGATTCATTTAGAAGCGAATTATGAGTTAAGGACATTTAACTTTAGGTAAGGTCCACTTAATATAATAGTTAACCAAACTTTTTTTTGAACGTTAGGTGAGGTGCACTTAAATGTACCTGAAAGTACATGAAAAAATAGTTTTTGAACCTATAAAGGTGGAAGTAAAAGTTGGGGGCAAGTACAAATGTGCAGGAGGTAGGTGAGCTCCTTAAATGCTTCACCTTCCTCACAAATAACATAAAGAAATTGTTGGAATCCTATAAAAATTCCACCTCCGTGTACACAAAAATTCTTGGGCTTCATCAAAATGACACCTCCATGCATCTTGCATTGTAATACTTTTGAAAGTTAACACATTCACACGTCCATCTTTCATTGATTGTCATCCTCTTTCTTCACACCATTTACTACATGTTAAGGGTTGCACACCCATTCTACCATTAAAGGTATTGTTGCATTGATTACGGTTTCATTGTTGGGTGGATTTCACCCTTCCATTTGATTCACTTGTATCTCCATTGGATGTTGCATTGAATTTTTTTTTTTCCATTCTCACCCACATTTAACTGTGGTAATAGTGCCACTGTCACGCATTGAAACGTATTAGGTTGGATATCAAGGATTTTTTTATTTTTTTCATGCACATATACACATAAAAATGAATAAATGTAGTTTTGTGTGCATTATTGCCTTCTTTAATGTCATCTAAATTTATATAAAGAAATTTGTATTTGTTTGCATTATTGTGGTTCGTTAATATAATTTAAGCTAACCGTAGCATGCACAACCTTTTATAGTGCAGAGGTCTAAGGTAATGGAAAGTTTTTCACTTGATGACATTTTCTTATTTGAAGAATCTCAGCATTCCAACCCTTTAAATGTTGATGATTTCGTTCCAAATATAGTTGATGAATCTGATTCCCCTTTAAATGTTCAAGACTCAGTTCCAAATACAATCCATGAATTCGTTCCTACAGTTGGAATGTGTTTTGACACTGCAGATGGTGTAAAAAGCTTTTACCAAAAATATGCTATTAAAAAGGGTTTTTTCATTAGAACACGAAGTTCAAAGAAAAGGCCTGACAAGGAATTGAGGTACTTTATGTTGGTATGTGCAAGGACAGGAAAATACATGTCGACGATTCCACCCGAAATAAACACACGACCAACTCAGACCATTGAATGTCCAACTCGTATAACTGTTGGCATAAAAGAAGGCAAGTGGTATATTATGTCCGTACATGAGGAACATTCACATGATATGAGTCCCACGAAGTCTAAATTAGTTCACGATAATAGGAAAATAAGTTTACACACAAAAAGAGTGTTTGATATAAATGAAGATGCTGGGGTTCGTATAAATAAGACTTTTAAGTCTTTTGTGTCTGCTGGTGGTGGTTACGAGAATCTTGACTTTGTTGAATGAGATATGCGCAATTATGTTGCCCAAAGTAGGAGAGCATTGGGAAAGAAAACTGATGGAAAAACTCTCTTAACTCATTTTTATAAGATAAGGGAATTGAATCCACAATTTTACTTTGTCATTGATTTGGACGATGATAACCGCATAGGACATGTAATTTGGTATAATGATAGAAGTAGGGCAACATGGGATAGTTTTGGAAACATTTTATGTTTTGATACCACATACCTAGCAAATAAGTATGATATGCCATTTGCACCTTTTGTTGGTGTAAATCATCACGGTCAATCAATATTGTTGGGATGTGGACTCTTATCTTCTGAAGACACTGATGCATTTGTGTGGCTTTTTCAGAATTGGTTGCGTTGCATGTCATACAGGCCCCCATAGGCATTGTCACTGATCAATGCATGACAATAAAAAACGCAGTTGAAGTTGTTTTCCCAAATGCACGACACAGGTGGTGTCTTTGGCACATTATAAAAAAAACTTCAAGGATATACTCAGTACAAGGAAATGAAACGTGCAATGAAGACAGTAGTGTATAAATCCATAAATGTTGATGATTTCTTGTGTGTCTGGACGAATTTCATAAATATGTTTGACTTAAGTAGCAATGATTGGTTGAATACATTATTTGAAGAACGACAACGTTAGACTCCTTGTTATCTAAAATCATTTTTTTGGGTTAGAATGTCAACAACGCAGAGGAGTGAAAACATGAATACATTTTTTGACGGATACATTAATTTGACCACAACTCTGCAACAATTTGTGCAGCAATATGACAACGCTCTACAACATAAGGTCGAAGTAGAGTGCAAAGTGAATTTTGCTTCTCTAAACACGGTAATTCCCTGCACATCACAATCAGGCATTGAAAGACAGTTCCAATCACAATACACATGCAAAATCCAATGAAGTGTAAGCCGAGTTTAGAGGAAAAATGAATTGTGTTGTTAATAATGCCTATATTGAGGGTCATCATTGTCGGCTCACTGTTATAGAGGAGTCATTTCGAAATGGTCAAATTGAATACCGCAATGTAGTTGCTCTTTTTTACCGTGAACACCTACATGTATGTTGAACTTGCTTGTTATTAGAATTCAAGGGGAATTTTGTGTCGACACTGTCTCATTGTCCTTGTCCAAGAAAAAGTCACAAAAGTCCCACAAAGTATGTACTGGCAAGGTAAAGTAAAAACATAAGGCGAAAGTATACGTACATAAGATCATCGTATGACACGAAAGAGAAGGATCCACAAGTTGAAAGGTATGATGGGTTGTGTAAGAAATTTTATAACACAGGTGAACATGCCAACGGGGAAAATAATACAACAAAACTCTTGCATAAACATTTGGACACATTTGTGTTCGAATACGATCAACCAACACATGAAAAACACACAACAAACCATAACATGCGTGCAACTCCTAAACAACCAACATCAAGTAATCCTACCACAATATTGAACATCAACGCTCATGTCCGTAGCCCTATAGTTGTCAAAAGAAAGGGTCACCCGCGATCAACATGACAAAAATCCTGATCTGAAAAGGCTCTGAGAAGAAAGAATACATCTACTAGACGTCAACTTGCAAGTAATCCAACTACAATTAGTAAAATGATTTATTTTTATTATAATAAATATTTTTGTGAATATGTTCAGTATTATGTGTGAAATGTAACTTTGAATTCTAATTGAGCACTAATTGACTTAGGGAATTGAGGAACCAAGTTATGTGGGAGGTCTTTCTTTGATGCTCACCAATAAAACTAAAGGGAACATCAATACATTGAATGGGATGACTCGTGCAATTACAGGGGTAGGTGTAAACTATATTTGTTCATTGAAAAAAGTGTTTCATAGGTCACCATATAAAAAGCAACGGGTCATCGCTTAGTTAGACAAACTACATTTCAAGCTACCCTTAAAATAATCCATTGTCTAACCTCCAATGAGCTCAATGGCCCTTTTGAACCCTCACAACACCAAAAAAGACATGCAAACATTCACTTGTAAGACAACATCACAGTACAAAAAGTGTTTCATAGGTCACCACATAAAAAAGAAGGGGTCACCACTTAACTAGATAAACCACATTTCAATTTACCTTTAAAATAATAAATTGTCTAACCTCCAATGACCTCACTGGACTCCCTTTTGAACCCTCACAACACCAAAAAGGGACATGCAAACATTCACTTGTAAGAAAACATGATAGTGCAAAAAGTGTTTCATAGGTCACCACTTAAAAAGGAGGGGGTCACCACTTAGCTAGACGGATAACATTTCAAGGTACCCTTAAAATAATCAATTCTGTAACCTCCAATGAGCTCACTGGAATCCCTTTTGAACCCTCACAATACCAATAAAGGACATGCAAACATTCACTAGTAAGACAACATGACAGTGCAAAAAGTGCTTCATAGGTCACCACATAAAAACGAAGGGATCACCACTTCTCCATGTCAGTGTGACTAATTCAATACATTAACATTCACATTAAATTCTATTACTAGTAACTTAGAAGACACACAAAAACTTCAAAACCAGTCCCAAAATCGCAGAGTACAAAACACTAAACAATGAAATTTAAATCAATTCAAACTTCAAAACTAAAAAACCACCAAACAAACAAACGAAATTACACTACACTGAACGCTAAAAAAAGGAAATCAAACCAAAAGCAAAACAATCAAACAATTAAGCCCCTAACAAACAAATCAAAATAAATTCCTCAATCAAATCCAAAAAACAATCTGAAGTAAAACATTTGGAGAAGGAACCATGCAAGAAAAAAGGGAAACAAAAAGATAATATAAAACACAGGCAAAAATATCACCATGCATCAGCATAAGAGAAAGTTTGACATGCCAAAGACCTTTGTCTGGGTACAACACTACAAACACCATAAATTAATTATTTTTTGTAAAATGAATTACCTAAAATTGTTATTTATCCTTGTTCATAGTTCTCTACTATAATCCACTAGGTGAATATTACTTAAATAGTAGTCATTTGTTAAATTTAAGGGAACATGACTGTAGCTCCCATTATTGCTTAGTTACCCTTATTATATATGAATTTATGTCTGTTACATTATGACAATCTTCTGAAGAAACCAAAGAATACAAAATCTAGCAAGTCAAATTTAGTTCTCATTTGTCAATCCTTAGCAAATAGTTATAAATTGGTAAAGAGGGTACAACACAATTTAAATAGTCTTGGTTGAAGGACAAGTAAGAAAGTTTGGTGTAAAATAAATCTCATAAATAAGTACAAAAAAAAACCTTTGCAACAAAACTACCTTCTGGATTATGATTGCTTAAAACAATGACTTAAATGGAAGTTGCTAATAAAGTAGTTTACAATTGTTGAAATGAAAGAAAAATATTAATAGATACCTGTAAAATTGCAAGCCACTACAATTTAAAAGCATGACCGACTGCAATTATTTGAAAGTACATGAACACATTCAGACCCTTCAAAAATTTTTTTGCCATGGATTTGCCAAAATAAACCCTCAAACCTAAACAAATTAATAAATAATCACAAAAGCCATAAACCATATACACATAACCAAACGCCCACACAACAGAACGTCGATTGCATCAATGCATTCCAAAGAAAACGTCCACAAACTCAATGCATTCAAAACCAAAACGACCACAACACCAATGCATTCAAAACACGACCACAAAAGACCACAAAAAAAAACCCTACACACCTTTTCGTCGCTCTTACCACTCCAGCCACAAGCTTTTCGCACCCACCTTCTCCTCCGTTGCACTTCGCCCCACTTCGCCACACTCCGCTGCCCTACGATGGAACTCCACCCACACTCGTCACCTTCTTAAGGTTCGACACCACAAGCTTTTCACTATTTTCAGAGACTGATTTGCGAAGCACACAAAGAGCACTCTTTACCTTCCCATTACAGTTTTTTCTCTTTTTCAAAGCACAAACTGAATCACTGTTTTTCGAAACGAAAATTTTCTACTCTTTTCCTGTGCTAGTTTGATTTTACCAAAAACCTCTTCTTACCACGTCAAACAGTTGTACCTTGACGCAAATAGACACACAGTTGTCTAAAAATCATTTTGAAATACATAAAGCATCCATTTTCCATGTTTAATACTAGATATATTGAATCATTAAAAAATGTATATTCCTATACCATTTAAGTGGAACGTATTGTAATGATAAGAGTTTCTCTCATTTTTGTGTGAATACAATTTACTAACAGAACACATTAAATATTAAATTATTATAAAGGATATACGAGTGATAAAGAAAATCTTTATCCTTCAAAAGTATATATCTTATGTACGTTATATATATAAATATTTATTATGTACTTTATATATATATATATTATTCTTTTATTTATTTACAATGAAAACAAATAAATAACCATAATTGTGTTTGGATAACAAGATCTACCACACATGCTAGAATGGAAGCAGAAAAAATATTCTTATTATTCACATTTAGATAACATGATTTAAGTGGAAAATGAGATAAATAAAGAGAACAGTTGAGAGATAAAAAAATAAAAGCAATTTTACATTTTCTTTGGATAATTACACATTTATTCTCATAACATATGTAAATGTTAAACAACATGCATGTATTTATTTAAAATTACATATGGTTTCATGGATAATCGATTAATTTCAGTTGCATAATCGATTACTTTTACTTTAATTATATGTTTGTATATAATCAATTATATTATATAATTGGACTCATTTTCTACATTTCATAAACCTTAAAAGTAGAATGAAAAAATGTTGTTAAAGTAACTTTTTGTCTTAAATTCCCACCAACTTGTCCCAAGTGAATACTACCAATAATTGTGAAATTTTTTCTTTAATTAAAAACTTTAAACACAAATTTATAAATAAATATATAATTATTTATATATAAAGAAGATTCATCTTTATCTTAATTAAAATTATATTATTCTTCAAAAATTTTAAGACACAAATATTTTGATAAATCAATTGATAATAGTTTCTTTTATATTTTACTCACATTAATAATATTATTTATAAATTTTTAATTTATTTTGAACTCTCTTTATCTATGTTTAAATAATTTTACTTTTCACTCTCATTACTTTTTTCTCCTTCCATTTTCACTCCCACATCTTCATTCAAAGATAACTAAAGAAAAAACTTTCACAAACTTAATGCATTCAAAACAAAAAAAACACCCGCAACACCAATGCATTAAAAACACAACCAAAAATATCAACAAAAAAAGTAAACCCTACACGCTCTTACCACTCTGACTACAAGCTTTTCGCATCCAGCACACTTCGCAACCTCTTCGTCTCCGTCACACTTCGCCTTACTTCGTCGCACTTTACCACACTCCACCGCACTACGACAGAACTCCACCCACAGTCGTCGTCTTTTTAACGTTCGACACCACAAACTTTTCACTATTTCCAGAGACTGATTTACTAAACACACACAAAGGCTTTGTTTGGATTAGAGAGTGTGGGGGAGTGGAAAGTTGAGGGTGTGGGGGAGTGAAAGTGTGAAAAAAGTTAAGGTTGTTTGGATTTGGGTATGTTAGAATAGATGCGTGAGGAAAGTTTATTGAAATTGGTGAGGGATGTGATAGTTGTAAGAATATATAAAATTATTTTTAATAGTATAAATTGTAAAATTACAAATTTATCCTTATATATAAAAAAAATAATTACATTAATTTACTCTATATTTAAAATAAATTTTAATTAACACTCTCAGAACTCATTCACAGTAATAAATATATTTAACTTATTAAATTAATTTTAAATAATATAATATAATTTAATTACTATCTTAATATTTCTATTTTAAAATAATGTATATAATTAATTTTCATAAAAAATACCCAAAAATCATTTGTATTAATAATAATATTTTAAAAAAACATATTCACATATGTAATTTAAATTCATGTCAAATAAAATAAAAATTTATATTTCATCAAATTTCCAATATTCATCTAACAATATTAAACCTTCTAATTTCTTCTCTTTACTTTTTTTTTTTTTAATTACTAAAATATTATTTATAATATTTCTAATTATAAGATTAATATTTTATGTAAAATGTGAGAAATTAACTATACTTAATTTATAAGATTATGTTATGTGAGAAATAAAATATAAGATTAAAACTTTTATATTTCTATCCTGTCAAAATATTAATTTTAAATATAAAAATTCATCTTTTTATAGAAAATTAAATGTTTAAAAAAGAATTTTGTAAACAAAAGAATTGAAAAATATAGGAATAATTTTAAGTTTTTTTTTTCTTATATCATGTGATACTTTTATATTATATATCATTAAAAATATTATAAAAATATCATATTAATTCATTTTACACAAAAAAAAAAAATCGATTCTATAGTATTTTTTTCATTATTTCTAACATTCAAATTTTTAATAAAAATATTTATTTTACATATTATTGTTTAAATTTTAAAATAACATGATTTTCTTAAGTATTCTCAATTTAACTAATATATAGAAAAAAATCACTTGTGATAACAAAAGTATATAATATCACAGATGTAGATTCAAAATAATTTTTTTTCATAATATCAAGTTAAGAAATTGGATTATAACTTTTCTAAATCTAAAATATTGGACTGCAGCTTACATGTGAGTAATAGAAAACATTATGTGAGTAATAGAAAACGTTCATGGTGAGAGTGAAATTGATTTTCAGTGATTTGCAAAGGGTATTTAAGTAATAGATTGTGTATCTATGTGACAATCATCTCTTTTTCCTCTCTTTTCTCTGCTCATGAGAGGAGATACAAAAGTATCTCACCTTATCAATTCACATCCACACTCGTTCGTAAATCAATAGATGCAAATAAGGAGTCCTTCGTTTTTCTTTCTACATAAACAATACATGAACGGATCCAAACATGAAAGCGTACTTTTAACCTACCCGCTGGAGTTTTTTCTCTTTTCCAAAGCACAAACTGAAGCACTCTTGTTCAAAACTGAAAACCTTTTACTCTTTTCCTATGCCAGTCTGATTTTACCAAAATGCCCTTTCTTGCCACGTCAGCTCTCCAGCCACGTCAGGCAATTGTACCTTGGCGCAAATAGGCACACGGTTATCTAAAAATCATTCTCGGTTTCCTTTATACAAGCTATGTATTTTAATGGCAAGGAGCTTTCTAAGCGGTGGTGGGAAGGGAAGTGCACCACCCACCCACCCGCCAACAAAATACAATATCCAATTTGTTATTATTACTTTTTGACCTTTTTGCTACTGCTTCACATTCTTCATGCCACTATTATCTGTCACCTACTAATTATGTTGCACTCTAAACCTGGTTGGCCTTGCTGGTCCAAATAGTTGCAATAATCAAACTGGAGAATGAGAATGGTTGAGCTGGTAATCATAGTGTAAGTTGTAGAAGGGGGGAAAATAAATGTATAAAGGAAACTAGGGTGAGATCCATTAAAATTGAATACATATCATGTTTGTAGACGATTTCAGAGATTTAGTTTGCTAACTTTTAGTTATCTCTCTAACTTAACTACCCTTGTTGGCTTCTTCCATGTTATACTTACAGTTCTTCATGCTGTTCTACGTTTCTTCATACAGGTAAACTCAAGCCCTTATAAAGATGGATGGATAATTAAAGTTGAACTGAGTGACAGTGGTGAACTAAACAACTTGATGGATTCAGAAAAGTACTCCAAATTCTGTGAAGAAGAAGATTCACATTAAGATATTTCAGCTCTCTGCATGCCCTACATCATGTTTTGGTTGGGAAAACTAAGAATGGATTGTTCCCTTTTCTACATGTGTCACGTCTTGACTGTTCTATTTTTATCTTTCACCAGCTTCTGATTAAATGGGATGATTTTTCACTCTATGCAACGGAAATTTGAAATTGATAACGTGGTAAATTGATGGTTAGTTTTATTTATAAAGTTATGCCAGTTTTGTTGGACAGTAGTCATTAAGAATTGAAGATGGGATTGAGATTCCAAGGTCCATATTCTTTACACATGATAGACACCATTTTTCATATATTGCATGAAGAAAACTACTCTTGTTGCTCGCTCAGAATATATCCCATTTCACCTATTTCTTCCATGATTATGTAGGTGTATCGTCCCTTAATATTTCATAAAGAATTTAATCGAAAAAACTATGGCTATTTTCAAAGAACATAAAGCTGAATCTGAAAAAAGAAATATAGATTTATTTATGTCGCAGTTTAAGTGATGTAATACCTACTAAAAGTGGGTGCAACATCACTGTGGAGTCATCCAAAGAATTAGGGACAAAAACTTCAATGTGGTTGGTTACAAACTGACACAATACTTCGTTCTTAAGTCATAAAGGAGCTTCGTTTTCGTGTTTGTCATGCATGATACTTGTGATTTATGGTTTCAAATTCATGTGATTCTATGCTGAAGGCCTCGACTATAAAAATAGTGAGCAAATTAAGTAGTACTTGTTATTGTACTCAAACATTCATAGTACCTACGCAATACGAAATGTGCTTACTCAAGTATGTAAAACATGTCACTAGCTTTGATTATGAAAGAAGTGACATAAAATACTGATTTTTTTTTTTTTATGGAATACTAAAATTTATTCACCTTATGAGGATAAATGCAGTACATCAGCAGTTCCATTTGGAACGGAACCTCTTTTATATCTATCCAATAACTCAAAAGCAAGAATTGCTAACTAATCTGCCACTTTATCACCATCACGTTTAACATAAGATAAAAAGAAAAAGAACATACGTCTACACCAAATCCAGTCTTGTAAAATTACCAACAAAGTGCGTGTTTATTGGTTTCTCAGCTCACCATCTCTGATAAAGCATGAGACAATCTGTTTTGGGGCAAAATTGATGTAAACAAAGATACCCCTTTTCATCTATAAATACCCCTCATAAACCAGATCCTATATTCTTCTTCCTAACAGACGCATCAAAATTACCCTTGAAGAAAGGTATTTCAGGGGCCTTCCTCTATCGTCCTACTGTTGCAGCGGGTGAAAAGGATTTAACACTTGCAGATGCCCATAAGCTCTACTTAACACCCGCAAAATTCATTTTATTCCCTTAAAGACCCATTGGTTTCTTTTGTGCAATATGAACAAAGCAATGGTGCAAAATTTTCTAATAAAATCATCACCACCTGAACTTTACTACGTATCCAACCAACCCCCAAAAGATGTATTTGTTGACACTGTTATGCGGCCTCCTACCGAGATTCACACCACACTACTTTTGCCTCAACACACTCCAAGAGTACTTATGCAACTGTTTCGGAAATTTCCTCACGCATAGGGCAGATCTCATCTACTTGAATCCCTCTCCTACCTAATTCTATCCAACAGGGAGAATCTCTTTGGTTGATGAAATGTACACATTTTGGGGGCACCTTCACCTTCCAAATGGGCTGCCAAAAATTGCCTGGTATTAGATTCAATGAAACTTGGCATCAACAGTTTTCATAAACCAGAGTGTCCAGCCTAAAACGAATAGTCACCGTCGGCTGCATCCCTACACATAATCTGATCTTCTGTATTCTGTATAATAAGACGTGTTGAGAAATTATCACATGGCCATAAAAGATTGCTTAAATGACAGGAATGTTGCATGTATATATGCTGAGTGCACAATTAAATCTGCAACTATAATGGCTGTTATTTAAAGTACTGATTAGTGTGTCTCATGTGAACAACGAAACCAAATCAAAGTAGTGAAGATCTCAGATTTAAGTTTAATTTGATCCAATACAGTCTAAACATGTCGTCACTAAGTTCATAATCTATATACTATTTAACTATTATATAGAAAAACAATACCTCACATGACTAGCACTACTTAACACTTTTGCAGCTCGATTTTTTTGAACCATTTATCTTCTGTCCAAATTTGCAGCTCGATTTTTTTGAAACTGCGTAAACAAGTATTCCAACACGTGTTCATAGAGAGAAGCACTGTAACCTTACATTAACTTGAATAATCTCTTTTTAAGAATACTCTGTTTAAAAGAAATACATTGGTTGGGCATAAAAACAACACATTTTATAATTTGATCGTGTAAAAAATACAAAATAGGAGAACCAAAATAAGAGGGGGAGAGAACCAGCCACTCAATGCCATGCACCAAATCACAGCAAGCCAACAGTATAAGCAACGTATCTGAGGTGAAAGTAGCCTGTTGGATTGTCCATGAAAAATCCTTTACTACAGATGAAATCTGCAGCTTAGTACCATCTATCACATTTAAAGGATCCAACCCCGTAATCCTCAACTAAATTTCTGGGCAACATTAATATCCAAGAAACTGTGTGTACTTCCACTATCTATTAAGACATGAATAGGCCTTTTGTTATGATAACCAGTAATTCGCATAGTGCTGAAATCAGCAACCCAACAATATAGACAACATATCCGAGGTATAGGCAACAAATCCGAGGTATAGGCAACATATCCAAGGTATAGGCAACATATCAGTTTATCAAAATTTCCAAGTAAATGTAACCAGCCATGCAATGCCATGCACCAAATCACAGCAACCCAACAGTATAAGCAACATATCTGAGGTGAAAGTAGCCTGCTGGATTGTCCATGAAAAATCCTTTACTACAGATGAAATCTGCAGCTTAGTACCATCTATCACATTTAAAGGATTCAACCCCGTAATCCTCAACTAAATTTCTTGGCAACATTAATATCCAAGAAACTGTGTGTACTTCCACTATCTATTAAGACATGAATAGGCCTTTTGTTATGATAACCAGTAATTCGCATAGTGCTGAAATCAGCAACCCAACAATATAGACAACATATCCGAGGTATAGGCAACAAATCCGAGGTATAGGCAACATATCCAAGGTATAGGCAACATATCAGTTTATCAAAATTTCCAAGTAAATGTAACCAGCCATGCAATGCCATGCACCAAATCACAGCAACCCAATAGTATAAGCAACATATCTGAGGTGAAAGTAGCCTGCTGGATTGTCCATGAAAAATCCTTTACTACAGATGAAATCTGCAGCTTAGTACCATTTGCACTACCACATTTAAAGGATCCAACTCCGTAATCCTCAACCAAATTTCTTGTCAACATTAATATCCAAGAAATTGTGTGTACTTCCACTATCTATTAAGACATGAATAGGCCTTTTGTTATGATAACCAGTAATTCGCATAGTGCTGAAATCAACAACCCAACAATATAGGCAACATATCCGAGGTATAGACAACATATCCGAGGTATAGGCAACATATTAGTTTATCAAAATTTCCAAGTAAATGTAACCAGCCATGCAATGCCATGCACCAAATCACAGCAACCCAATAGTATAAGCAACATATCTGAGGTGAAAGTAGCCTGCTGGATTGTCCATGAAAAATCCTTTACTACAGATGAGATCTGCAGCTTAGTACCATCTGCACTACCACATTTAAAGGATCCAACCCTGTAATCTTCAACCAAATTTCTTGGTGACATTAATATCCAAGAAATTGTGTATACTTCCACTATCTATTAAGACAAGAATCTGCCTTTTGTTATGATAACTAGTAATTCGCATAGTGCTGAAATCAGCAACCCCTGTTAAAGCATTCATGGAAGTTTTTGGTTCTTTCATGTCTGCATCTGTGGCATGCATCTCACTATCAGATGATTGGAGTTTCTCATCTTCATCATTCATTTCTAAAACATGTATCTGGGATTTCTTGAGTCAAACTGTGAGTTTGAGTAAAAGGTTCATCACAAAAGTAACAAAGACCCTTAGCTCTTATTTTTGCCATATATGCAGGAGTAAGGTTCTTGGCAGTCTTGGGTGCTGTCTTGAAATTGTCCACCCCTGAAAGTGCGAGAGATACTGGTTTTTCTCCCAATAAGGATTTTGGAGGCAAAGGATTTGTATCTAGTTTATTGAAGGGAGATGCTACCGAGGATGGAGAACTAGCAGTTTCATACATTTTACCCAACGTAAATGCCCTTCCCAGAGAATCCGGTTGAAGCATTCTCACCATCATTTGAATTTCCTTCTTTAATCCTCCTAAAAAACAACTCAAAGTATGCTCTTCTGATAACTGGATTCGAGAAACAAGAGCATCAAAATCCTCATGGTATTTTTGAACGGTGGTCGTTTGGAGCAATTTCATTAAGTCAACCATGGGATCATCACAATCTTCACCGAATCGGTCAATCAACAATTTAGTGTATTCAACCCAATTATGAATAGGAAAATTACCAGTAGTCCTGACAAATGCCGTAAACCATTATAAGGCTTTCCCTTCAAGATGAATTATAGCTATCTTGAATTTAACATCGTCAGGTGTATTATCGATAGAAAAGTAATTCTCAGCCTGGTAGATCCATTGATGAACATCATCGCTAGCAAAATTTTGGAAAATCTATTTTGGCGAGTCTCATGCCGCAAAAATACTGTGATGTAAGGCCCCTATTTTGGTTCAGAGTTATGTCTGCAGAATAACCATTACCATTCGTGCCTTCTTGTGACTTTCGAAATTGTTCTTGAATGTTGTTTGTTAAAGATGCATCAAGAGCCTTTTGAATGTTCGGCGTAACTTCCACCAATCGTGTTGTGATACGATCCTCCATGTCCTTCATTGCTGTTTGTGTTCTTGTGTTTTCCGCCATGAAAAAGATTTGAAAAAAAACCGGCTGATACCAATTATGGAAGAAGTAGTTCTAGGAATTGTAGAAAGTCGAAGAACTAAACGTACTAGGGAATCTTGAAGAAGAAGAAGAGATTGCGAAGAGATTTTTATTGATTCAGAGCTTTACACAATTGACAGAATATTATTACTATACAGAGAATGGGAAGTTTCCCTTTTATACTCTCAACATACACGTGCCTCAACGAAACATATACACGTCATTGACAGCTCATCCATATCAGAAAACAATGATAACGGATGTTACCCAATCTAATTTAGTACGTAACTTTTTTTCGCGATATCATAGTTTACAATGTCATAAATTAAAATTATTCAAATCTACAAAACTATTAAAACAATAATAATTCACTTGGAGATGGAATAGTCAAAGGTTTTCAAAATAGTATATTTATTTTTGTGTTAGATCTTCAAAACAATAAACTATGCAAGTTTCTTATGCTACAACTAAAACTTTTGAAACTACATAATTATAACAAGAAGAAATTCAAAATATGACTATGGGATAAAATTAAAAAAAAAAAAAAAAGTAGTCAAAGTAGGGTGTTGTGAGGTAAGTTATGTACAAGCCCTTCTTTAATATTATTATTAATACCAATAGAGATTTTTTTTTTCAATTATCTAAAATATAGGGCGAGACTAAATGTAAATAACTAAGTTAAACAAAAACCTGTTTTGATAATCACTGAAATAAAATATCTACTTTTAACAACCATTTAAAACAATTTAGTTAATAATTTTTTAATCCTTTTTAAATATAAAAACACATGGAAGATAAAATTGTTTTGTATTGAAAAGTGTATAAGGAAGTTGATGAAAAGTTGGCTTAGTTGCAAAGATGTCAAAATTTTATGTGTGAATTACTAGAGAAAGATAATATAGCACTATTTATATTTACATTTTTCCATCTAGCATCCTTTTGTTTTTATTTTCCTATCTAGCACTTTTTTTTATTTTCCTATCTAGCATCATTCTAAAAGTAAAAAAAAAAAAAAATTTAAAAAATTGATAATTTTAATTTTGAATGCATTAAAAAAATAAATGTATTGGTTGTAAAAAAAATAAATATTTTTAATGTTTAAAATAGTTAGAAATATAATTAATGAATAAAAAAATGAATTTTTAAAAAATAAAAATAAAAAAATAATAAATTAAAAATGTTTAGTTTAAAATTCAAATTTTTTTAAGAATGAAGAAAATAAAAAATTAAACCCTAAAACAACATAAAAATTGAATCTATAAACATAAATTAGTATTTATTTTTATTATTATTGATGATGTAATCATGTTAATTTCATGTAAAAAATATAATTATAAAAAAATCAAAGTCAATTAGTATTAATTATTAGTGGACAAATATAATATTGAAGTGTCTACCCTAAATGCAAAATCCTAAAAAAGAAACAAATGCTACATTTTCTATGGCCAGTTGTTTTCCTAGCCATGCCTTTTTGTATGTGACTGTATACCCTAAGGATGACTTCATGTGCGCTATTATGGTTGACA
Organism: Phaseolus lunatus; assembly: GCA_013389735.1. Classification (NCBI taxonomy): domain Eukaryota; kingdom Viridiplantae; phylum Streptophyta; class Magnoliopsida; order Fabales; family Fabaceae; genus Phaseolus; species Phaseolus lunatus. The sequence goes on along the minus strand of CM023859.1, from coordinate 23,425,032 downwards.
CTGGTGTGGAAGGATCAACTTGGATTATTTCATGAATGCTTTGTGCAATCATTCGATGCCCCAACTTATTGTGGTCTTGTGAGATCATAGGGGATACACAGGTGTGAACACCTTCCAACTTCATAATTTCCCACAATTGATTCTTTGTTCGTAAAATCACTCTACACCTCCATGCGCAATCATCATGAACACCAACTAGGAGCCTTGATTGATTTGATGATGACACCTTGTACGTGCAATGATTGATAATGTGGAAACGATTGATGGCATCTTAAGCTTCTTCCTTGGTGTTGAACTGTTGCCCAACAAAAAGTTTCCTTGGAGGATACACTACTGTGTCGCGATCAATGGCATTACCAAATGTTGGGTCATACATAGGTGGTTCAGGTGGAAAGTGCAAAAAATGCTCCGGTGGGACAAAGGATGAGTTATGTTCATGTTGTTGATTGTTTGTATGGTGTGCATGTGGTTCTTCTAGCTCCTCATCATCAAAACTTGCAAGTATTTCGTCTTCATCCTCATTAAAAGGATCAAGACTTCATCGGGAAGACCAACAACCCCATGCTCTTGTGGTGGTTCTTGAGGGAGTTGTTGATTTTCATGTTCGCTTAAACTGATATATGGATCACTTAATAGTTGGGTATATGACTGCATGTCTTTTTCTCATTCCCCAAGATGTTGATGGGTGGGTTCATTCATATCTAATGAGAAAGGGTATGGTGCTTCATGGGACAATAGTTGTGATAGGTGGTGGTATGAAGGTTGAATTTCTTGCGATGGTTCAAAATGAACGCTTAGTGAAGGAGAGGAGTGTGTGGGTTGACATTGTGTTAATGAAGATGTAAACCTCTCAAATGTGACGTACACTTCGGGTCTGGTTTGTAGCTGAATGGAGTCGTAGATGCCAAAGAACGCCTCAACATCATCATCCTCGGTCATCTCGATGGCGGTGTAATGACTTACCCCTCCACCAAGTCTAGTCGGGTAGCAGAAGTGAATTGTTGCAACCCTTTCTTCTGCTTCCCTATGCAATTTTCCGATGATGAATTCTTTCATTCTTTGTAGGGTCATTCCCCTTTAGATAGCAACAACTTTTGGTGTCATAAAACTAAATGTACATCCTTCAATGGGACATTCTTTCATCGATCCATCATAGTGAACAATGACATATAATGAAACCATTTGTTAACAACAAACAAAATGTTGGGTGTGTAATACAAAAGGAAAAATGGAGAAATCAAAGATGTTGGGTGTAACATACTTATTTAGTATCGCCTTATATCTGTTATCTTTTATATTGTTTTGATTGGTTTTTATTTTTTTATATCTTTTATCTTTATCTTATTTTGTTTTGCCTTTATTTTATATCTTTTATTTTTTAGTTATTATTTTTTTTCTATCATTCTTTATTTATTTCTGTTTTTTGTTTTTATTTTTATTGTTGTTGTTTTTATTTTTATATTTATTTATTTATTTCATTTTTTTCTTCTCATTTTTAAGCATTAAGTGTAGCATTTGTATTAATTTTTTTCTTTTTCAGGATTTTGCATTTAAGGTAGACCCTTTAATATTATATGTGTCCATTACTAATTAATATTAATTGACTTTGGTTTTTTTATAATTATGTCCTGTATTTTTTACTTGAAATTAACATGATTACATCATCCATAATAATAAAAATAAATACTAATTTATGTTTATAGATTCAACTTTTATATTATTATAGGGTTTAATTTTTTATTTTCTTCATTCTTAAAAAAAATTAAATTTTAAAATAAACATTTTTAATTTATTATTATTTTTTATTTTGTAAAAATTCATTTCTTTATTCATTAATTATATTTCTAACTATTTTAAACATTAAAAATATTTATTTTTTAATGTATTTAAAATTAAAATTATCAATTTTTTTAAGTTCATTATTTTTTTATTTATTTTTTAAATGATGCTAGATAAAAAATAAAAAATAAAATGATATTAGATAGAAAAAAAAATACTAGATAGAGAAATAAAAAAAATATGTGAGATAAAAAAATAAAAATGTAAATAGTGTTAGATTGATAATTCAGTCAAATAATATATCAAAGTATAAAAAGGATGCTACTTCTAATTTACTGATTGCGCATTATCTTTTTCTTTTTGCTTCTTTCATTAATCCATGCAATTTAAGAAGAAGAAAAAACCTCCATAGTCTTATTCAGATTTACTAAACTTTGTGGAATGTACCTTTTGTTTCTAAATACTTTTACAAATGAAAATTGAATCAGAAAATCTTAATTGTTTAGAATCTAGCACAAACATAGACACTCACAGCCACTTTCCAGGGTGGGTTTCATTCGCGAAATCACCGTCACCGCCGTCGTCAACCACCACCTTTATTAACTGGGTAAGACTAAAAAAATTCTTCCCTTTGATAGAGTTTGCAGTTTCCAGAAATATATTTTTTTATTTGAATAGTATTGAGAGTTTATTTTTGATTTTTTTTTTCTGTTACCACTGGCCTTTTAAACAGTGAAGATGTATATTGATTGGCTATTTAAAGTCGAATATTGTACTTAATAAGATTTTTGAAACATGGATGCTATGAAGAAGAAGTTTGAAGGAAGTGCAAGGGTGAAAAGGTCACATCTTCAAGCTCTCTGCAAAAAAATTGAAGTTCTTGAGATGAAGTGTGGTGAAGGAGTGACAGAGTACTTCTCTGGGGTCATGACAGTTGCCAACAAAATGCAAACTTATGTGTCAGATCTTAAAGTGGTGGAAAAAAATTGCGCTCTTTAACTGAGAAGTTTAACTGTATTGTATGTTTAATTGAGGAGTCAAAGGACTTTGATACACTTTGGATTGATGAGTTGCAGAGTTCATTGGTAGTACGTGAACAAAAGTTCCAAAGGCATAGTGGAGAAGATACAAGCTCTGAAAGTAACTTACTTTGAAGGAGGAAAGGGTTGTGGTTGGGGGCACTCATGAAGGAAGAGGTAGAGGTCAAGCAAACTTGTACAAGGCAACTGTAGAGACCCATGTCATGAACTTGAACATTTTCGCTATGAATGTCCTCGGAATAAAGAAGAACATTATGCAGAGATTGATGATAAAGAATAAATGTTTTTGATGTCTTATGTGGAAATGAATAAAGGGATTAAAAAGTAATTTATTCAAAAATATTTTTCTTGATTAAAAAGGATATTTTTTAGGGAATAAAAAAACAGAAAACTTTCACCAACTAATAAATATATAAATAAAGAAATGAGCGTTTTGGAGTGATGAGAGGAAAGAGTTGAAGTGACAAATAGAGATTGACAGAGAGGAAGAGAAGAGAGAGATGGGTTGCAGGCAAAGGTGGGCTTCAAGAGTTGTCTCTTACCTTTTCTAATGCTCATCTCTACATCTCCTTCTTCTTCCCTCTCTCATCTCATCCCATCTCATCTCTTTTTCATTTCTTTTCTTTCTTTCATTCATCACTTACACTTCTCATCCTCTCATCCATCTCTTTCCTTCAATCTCTCATTTTAAATCTGCCCTCTCTTCTTTACTGAATTGGAAATTCACATTTCTTAAAATCTTTTTGTGTGTATAATAATAGGAATCTCTTAATATATTGGCCCTGTTCACATTGCTTTTTCCACTGTTTCCTTTACACTGGCTATATATTTTAATGGCAGGGAGCTTTCTAAGTGGTGGTGGGAAGGGAAGTGCACCACCCACCCACCCGCCAACAAAAAACAATATCCAATTTGTTATTATTACAATTTGACATTTTTGCTACTGCTTCACATTCTTCATGCCAGAATTATCTGTCACCTACTAATTATGTTGCACTCTAAACCTGGTGGGCCTTGATGGTCCAAATAGTTGAAATAATCAAACTCGAGAATGAGAAGGGTTGAGCTAGTAATGATAGTGTACGTTGTAGAAGGGGGAAAAAGGATTTTTTTTTTTTTAACAGTAAATGTATAAAGGAAACTAGGATGAGATCCATTAAAATTGAATATATATCATGTTTGACTTATCTCTCTAACTTAACCACTCTTGTTGGCTTCTTCCATGTTATACTTACAGTTGTTAAAGATTTGAACTACGCTGATTCCCACAAATGGGTAAAAGTTGATGGGAATTCTGTAATGGTTGGCATCACTGATCATGCCCAAGATCATTTGGGTGATGTTGTGTATGTTGAATTGCCTGAAGTGGGAGCCACCGTTACACAAGGAGATAGTTTTGGTGCAGTTGAAAGTGTGAAGGCAACTAGTGAGGTTAACTCTCCTGTGTCTGGAAAAGTGATTGAAGTGAATCAAGAGCTTAATAGCTCTCCTGCTTTGGTGAGTTTTGTTGGCAACTATCTGCATTAACTGTTTTTTTCTCTTTGCTGTAGTTAGTTGTCACATACTACATCTTGGATCACTATGCATGTGTAGTGCGGAAGTATTGTATTGAATTCTTTTTATCTCAACACCAAGTGTTTTCATGCTGTTCTACGTTTCTTCATACAGGTAAACTCAAGCCCTTATAAAGATGGATGAATAATTAAAGTTGAACTGAGTAACAGTGGTGAACTAAACAACTTGATGGATTCAGAAAAGTACTCCAAATTCTGTGAAGAAGAAGATTCACATTAAGATACTTCACCACTGTGCATGGCCTACATCATGTTTTGGTTGGGAAAACTAAGAATGGATTGTTCCCTTTTCTACATGTATCACGTCTTGACTGTTCTATTTTTATCTCTCACCAGCATCTGATTAAATGGGATGAATTTTCACTCTGCAACGGAAATTTGAAATTGATAACGTGGTAAATTGATGGTTAGTTTTCTTTATAAAGTGATGCCAATTTTGTTGGACAGTAGTAATTAAGAATTGAAGATGGGATTGAGATTCCAAGGTCCATATTCTTTACACATGATACACACCATTTTTCATATATTGCATGAAGAAAACTACTCTTATTGCTCGTTCAGAATGTATCCCATTTCACCTATTTCTTCCATGATTATGAAGGTATTTTCAAAGAACATAAATCTGAATCTGAAAAAAAGAAATGTAGATTTATTTATGTCGCAGTTTAAGTGATGTAATACCTACTAAAAGTGGGTGCAACATCACTGTGGAGTCATCCAAAGAATTAGGGACAAAAACTTCAATGTAGTTGGTTACAAACTGGCAATGCTTTGCTCTTAAGTCATAAAGGAGCTTTGTTTTTCGTGTTAGTCATGCATGATACTTGTGATTTATGGTTTCAAATTCATGTGATTCTATGCTGAAGTCCTCGACTAAAAAAAAGTGAGCAAAGTAAGTAGTACTTGTTATTGTACTCAAACATTCATAGTACCTACGCAATACGAAATGTGCATACTGTTCAAACTTATTTTCCCAGCAACAGCAATGATTAAAAGTAAACGAAAACCAACCACAATAATCATGTATCAAGTATGTAAAAAATGTCACTAGCTTTGATTATGAAAGAAGTGACATAAAATACTGATTTACTTTTTTTTATGGAATACTAAAATTTATTCACCTGATGAGGATAAATGCAGTACATCAGCAGTTCCATTTGGAACGGAACCTCTTTTATATCTATCGAATAACTCAAAAGCAAGAATTGCTAACTAATCTGCCACTTTATCACAATCACGTTTAACATAAGATAAAAAGAAAAAGAACATACGTCTACACCAAATCCAGTCTTGTAAATTACCAACAAAGTGCGTGGTTATTGGTTACTCAGCTCACCATCTCTGATAAAGCTTGAGACAATCTGTTTTGGGGCAAAATTGAAGTAAACAAAGATACAGCTACTTGCAATAATATTCCCCTTTTCATCTATAAATACCCCTCATAAACCAGATCCTATAATCTTCTTCTTAACAGACGCATCAAAATTACCCTTGAAGAAAGGTATTTCAGGGGCCTTCCTCTATCGTCCTACTGTTGCAGCAGGTGAAAAGGATTTAACACTTGCAGCTGCCCATAAGCTCTACTTAACACCCGCAAAATTCATTTTTATTCCCTTAAAGACCCATTGGTTTCTTTTGTGCAATATGAACAAAGCAATGGTGCAAAATTTTCTAATAAAATCACCACCACCTGAACTTTACTACGTATCCAACCAACCCCCAAAAGATGTGTTTATTGACACTTATATGCGGCCTCCTAACCGAGATTCACACCACACTATTTTTGCCTCAACACACTCCAAGAGTACTTATGCAACTGTTTCGGAAATTTCCTCACACATGGGGCAGATGTCATCTACTTGAATCCCTCTCCTGACCAAATTCTATCCAACTGGGAGAATCTCTTTGGTTGATGAAATGTTCACATTTTGGTGGCACCTTCACCTTCCAAATGGGCTGCCAAAAATTGCCTGGTATTAGATTCAATGAAACTTGGCATTAACTGTTTTCATAAACCAGAGCGTCCAGCCTAAAACGAATAGTCACCGTCGGCTGCATCCCTACACATAATCTGCATCCCTACACATAAGACGTGTTGAGAAATTATCACATGGCCATGAAAGATTGCTTAAATGACAGGAATGTTGCATGTATATGCTGAGTGCACAATTAAATCTGCAACTATAATGGATGTGATTTAAAGTACTTAGTTAGTGTGTCTCATGTGAACAACGAAAACAAATCAAAGTAGTGAAGATCTGAGATTTAAGTTTAATTTGACCGATACAGTCTAAACATGCGTCACTAAGTTCATAATCTATATACTATTTTAACTACTAAGTAGAAAAACAATGAATCATAATATGATGACAACCCCACCCAACAATGAATTACTCCAGATTAGACTACAACCGCTCAAAGTAGAAACCCAGCAATGAATTACTCCAGATTACAACCGTTCAAAATAGTAGAAGAAGAAATAATCTTTTCACTGAAACGAGGGTCCATATGAGAAAATAGAGAAATTTTGAAAGATTATAAACTGAAGTATTTGACTATACAGTTGTCAAAATGTGAGAAAATAGAAAAAATTTGAAAAATTATAAAAACTTTTTCCAAAACAATTTCAAAAAACAATGCCTCATGACTAGCACTACTTAACACTTCTGCAGCTCGATTTTTTTAACCATTTATCTTCTGTCCAATTTTGCAGCTCCATTTTTTTAAACTGCGTAAACAAGTATTCCAACACGTGTTCATAGAGAGAAGCACTGTAACCTTACATTAACTTGAATAATCTCTTTTTGAGAACTGTTTAAAAGAAATACATTGGTTGAGCATAAAAACACAACACATTTTATAATTTGATCGTGTAAAAAATACAAAATAGGAGAACCAAAATAAGAGGGGGAGAGAAACACACACAGCAACAACAGAAATTAATAGTTACGGATATTAGTTATCACAACAGAAGGACAACGCTCAAAATCACCCAGCACAGAGAGGAGGAATGAATTGCTTAGGCCTTTTCCCACTTGAGGGGCTTGACCACTTCCCATGTGAAATCAGGGTCCTCTCTGCCGAAGTGTCCATATGCAGCAGTCTTCAAGAACCTGCTATTCCCACCCCTCTTCAGATCAAGGTTGATGGAAATCATACCAGGCCTGAAGTCAAAGTTTTCCTTCACAATCTTCAGGATCTCCTTGTCAGGGATCTTTCCAGTTCCATAGGTATCAACGAAAACCGACAAAGGCTCAGGCACACCAATAGCATAAGACACTTGCACAATGCATCTCCTCGCTAGTTCACTCGCCACAATGCTCTTAGCAGCCTGCCTCACAATGTAAGCACCACTCCTATCAACCTTGGTAGGGTCCTTCCCAGAGAAGGCACCGCCGCCGTGAGCACCCCATCCTCCATAGGTATCAATGATGATTTTCCTGCCCGTAAGACCGGCATCGCCATGAGGACCACCAATGACAAAACGGCCAGAGGGGTTCAAGTGGAAAATGGTCTTCTCATCAAGGTACTTCTCGGGAATCACAGGCTTGATCACGTGCTCCTTGAGATCAGCAGCAATTTCATCGTTGGTGACAGTCTCGTCATGTTGTGTGGAGATGAGCACAGTGTGAACACGAACTGGAACCATGGCACCCTTGTCGTTGTAATACTCAACAGTGACTTGGGTCTTGCCATCAGGCCTGAGCCAAGAGCAGGTACCGTTCTTGCGAACCTCAGTGAGACGAGCCCCAAGTTTGGTTGCAAGGACATGGCTCAATGGCATCAATTCAGGGGTCTCGTCGGTGGCATAGCCGAACATGTGACCCTGGTCGCCAGCACCGATTTCTTCAGGTCTTTTGGTGAGGTGGCCATGGACACCCTGGGCAATATCAGGGCTCTGCTGCTCAATGTTCACAAAGACCTTGCAGTTGTCGGCATCAAGTCCCACATCGTTTGAGATGAAGCCGATATTCCTGCAGGTATCACGTACAATCTTCTCGTAGTCAACGTTGGCCTTGGTGGTGATTTCTCCGAAGACCATGACCAAGTTGGTTTTGGTGCATGTCTCACACGCGACCTTGCTCTCCGGATCTTGCTCAAGGCAGGCGTCAAGGACAGCATCCGATATTTGGTCGCAGAGCTTGTCTGGGTGTCCCTCGTTCACAGACTCCGAGGTAAACAGAAATGTCTCTGCCATCTTTAAACTTTTAAAACTGCACCACAACTCTACAATTAGAACCTAAATGCAAATTCACAAAAGGGAGCAAAATACTTCCATAACATTCGGCAAAGGAAAAGCTTAGAGATTTTGAGACAAAATTGCTTTTATTAGCCATACAAACAAGCAATTAACCAACGGGAAGTGGATCTAGCAGAAGTATCTGATAAATCAATATTCGAATCTCTATTCAGGTATATATATTTTGTAATGAGTACGTTTGCTCGAAACTTCTTCATAAAATAAATAATTACGAGAGGAGAAAAAAAAAGAACGATAGATCTTCTCTAAATTTTTCTAATTCATATATTTTGTTCTATGCTATAAGACAAAGTCCGTGCACATAAAGTCTCGTACACAATCAGCCAACAACAATAATAGATGCGAGAAACAACAGATACACACCCCCACAAGCATATACAACTCCAAAAAATCCCCCCCTTCCCCCAAAGGTGAATATTTTTTATAAGCTATTCGAAAGAAAGGCCGTTAGCATACAATTTCGGATAGATCTGAAAGATTGACACGTATTCTGCAGCAATAAAATAAACAGGGTATAGTTCACATTCGTCTAAACCAGTTTGGACAAACAAAGATCGACCCAGTAAAAGAAAAGGCAAAACAAACGGACCCAGAAGCTCAAGATCCTAGATTGATGAAGGGTAGCTACTATATACAAGAATGCTGAAGAAAGAGAAGGTTGGAACAGAGTGAAGGAAGAGTACCTTTAAAGGTAGAAGAGCAGAGAGAGTGATCTTAACGATAGGAAGGTTGAGTGGGGTTTGGTCTGAACTGTGAAGTCAAGCGCTGCGAGTTGAAATGGGAGCATTGAGCTGGCATTTATAGGAAGGGGGGTGGGTGGTTTAACTTTAATGACGCAAAAGCCCCTAAGTAACATGATTACATTACGGGTTAGATTCATCCATTTGCATGTGAATGTCGTGGCATTTGAGTAGACGGATGAGATTGAAAGTGAAAGTGAATCTGAAGCGTTGAGTGAGTGGAAAATGAGAGAGGAAGGTAAAATGGGTCATGCCTAATGCTTACCAACTACACATGCTTTGGGGTTGGCCAACTCTGATAATGACATGTTTGCATAGCTCAGTGCCACCTCTTACCTACCTTTTTATTTGTCTCTCTGGTTTTGACTCTCAATTCAGTGCCTCCTACTCCCAAGAATCTACTGGCTACTGGTTCTATTACAACATTTCAATTGCATATATTAAATGATAAATGATGAATGATGAATGCTTTTATCAACAAAACTAATGGAGTGTGGTTGGTGAGGAAAAGATGCATGTCTTTTGACAGTGACTAGGGTGGGAGAAATGGAGATGTCTCTTACTCAAGAAACTTTCATAGTTGTTGAGACATAATTTTTAGAATGAATGGCATAGGTTTTTTGTGGCAGCATGGAAAGAAAAAATTCAAGAAAAGATGTTTCGCAGAGATAAGTGAGAATGGATGAAAATTAGAGGGAAATTTATAAGTATTTTGTGGAATAGGAAAAAAAAAACTAAAGAGAGAAATAGGAAAAAAGAAAAGTACCCGGGTCAATTATTTATCGAGTTGTGATTTAGAATGGTTAAAAGTAAAAAAAAAAAAATTACTGTAAATGTGAATTTTATAAGAAGATAATTCTTTTTAAAAAAATTAAATTAATATTTTTAACTATAGAATTGTTAAAATAATATTTTTCTTATTTATCCGTTCCTAATCTCCCATCTATCAATTGTCCTCTCTCAAGTTTAAGGATCATGTCAACTTTAAGCAGCATGTGTAAGAGAATTAATTAACATAAAATTAATATACTTTGTTTAGTGAGGGGGGGAAAAATTTTAAAATATAACTCTGAGCTTACTCCTAATTTTCATAGAGTGAGGAATTATCTAATACTTATACATTATATTTTAATATTATTTCTAGTTATGATGAGATTAGGATTTTTGTAAATAATTTCTAACATATCTTTATTCATATATTTTTTACTTTTGTCTCTTTTTTCTATTTTCATTTTTCTTCAAATAAAACATTTTAATTTTTAATTTATTCTTGATACTTTTTTCACGATCTTATTTCCTTATGACACATTTTGTCCTTTTTTACTAAACATAGATAAAGGAAAGTGTTTTGGTAATCCTTCTGGTAATAAAAATTATAATAAATAGTCTTGTTGTGTTTATAAGTGTTTGCCGTTAAGTTTATTTTAGTTTTTCAATAAATTATCCCTCAAACTAAACATAAAAAAGCACGGAGAATTCAATTTACTTCAGTTTTAATTTCATATAAAAATTAAAATATTTTTTACATAAAAATATTTAATATATTTTTAGATAAAAAAATAAAAAATAAAGAGATATGTTATAAATTTTCTACATTCTTCATTTTTAACTTATTTTCATATTTTTCAATAAATTACATAATCTTATGATTAAAAGTTACAATATAAGTTTATTATCTTATTTTAATAAGTCTAAATATATTATAAATAAAATATGATTAAATTATGAAATAATTAAAAAATATATTTGTATACGTTTCTTATTTGTTAATTAAATAAATGTGTTTGAACTTTTTTTTTGAATTAAATATTTATTAATTTTCATCAGTTTGGTTTTCAGAAACCTTGCATGAAAAATCTGTCAACTTGATTCTTGAATGATGGAACTAAAATGGTGAAAATATAATCCTTGAGAGACTATTTATGTAATTTGATCACTTTAAAAATAATTAGGAAAGAGGACAGTTGGGATTAAAATGATTAATTATTTTTTATCATTTTTCTTATAAATGACTTCTTTAGAACATATAATTCCTCCTTTTTTGAAATTTACCTCAGATTAGTAAAGTTATGTAGAGCATCCAACCAGACAGGTCCTTCTTAAATGTAGGTACAACCTCAATGTGGTTACAAATTCTGAATATTGCACCAATAAAAAATACTCACCACACTCTTCCCTTTCTCATGCATGAAATGTGATTTAGGGTTGTGAAAATTCATGTGCTTTTCAAACAAAATAATTGGCTTCTTTTATCAGCAAATAAGCATATACTTTCATATGCAAATTCTCCCTTGACTCCTCTACCTCAATATTAGTTTTTAGTTTTGAAAAGTCAATTTTAACTTTAAATAAATAAATATAAATAAACTATAACCTCACATTTTTAAATAACATTAATTATATTTTCACATCTCATATCTTTTATCAAGTTACATACTTCTATATCTTTCTTTCAGCCACAACACTCACATCCTTCTCTAGCCACAACGTTTAAGAGAGCAACTCTATCATTTGACATATGTTAGAAGGTTGACTATAAGATTTTTTGTATTTAACGTTTCATAGTGCGAAAATATTTTTTTTTAGTTTTGTATTTTATTTTTGCACCTTGCTGAGTTTTGACCATAAAACTTGCCCCAATCATCACAAATAACAACCACAAACAATTAACACCACTTGAAAATAAACAAGAAGAAGTCACCCTCTTTACCATACTCAAAGAGATATTATTAAAATTAAAAAAGAAACATAAAAGTGTAAAAAAATGTATGAAGGTGCACCAAGAATTTGTCCTATCATGACAAGATGCAAGAGGCAATTTACATAAAAATTTAAAATCCAACGATAATCAAACAAACTCATCATTCCACACTTTATTCGAGTAGAATTTGACTTAATATTTCTCTTCGACTTTTTTCTTCTATTTTTTTTCTTCATTCACATTCTCTTAATCGACAACACGGTCAGAATTATGATAGTCCTAAAAACTGAGTTATTTATTCACCTATATTTTGAAATTAAAACAACCAATATTAATGGTTAATATTGGTATCAATACTTACTTTATAGTGTTAAAATTAAAATGGTCTTATAGTTTTCTTTAAATTGGACCTTACTTTATTTAATTTTTCTGGTTTAATATTCATTGAACCTTATAGCATATCAATTTTTAAAGTCGCTTTAATCAAAATATACATATCGAAAACACTTATCTTTTTAAGAATGAAATTTTAAGTGTAACTTAATTTTATAATAAGGTGAGATTTATACCTACTTATATACTATAAAATGTTTGAATGTATAATAATGTCAACAAATTCTCATTAGGATAGACTCTAAATGATCATGATATTATATTAAAGAGTGAACTTTAAATCTAATTCAACCTTATCAAATTGACTTATAATATCTTTATCTCTAATCGATATGAGATATACAAGATGTACTTAAATTATTATTATAGATCTTCATTTATTATTAACCTTAAAGATACCAAGTTTTAAAAAATCAAATTGATAATAGAAAATGTAAGACTAGACAAAAAGATAAATAATGAGTTTCAATTCACCTTGTAAACACCTTTATTTAAATTATTTCGGGAGATTTTATAAGAGGACACTTCTAAGTTGTTTTTTCGAAAAAAGTTTTAAGCAATCTATTCATTACATTCATATATATTAAGTGGCTTAAGAAGAATATGAGAATAAAATTTATTATTGATCTTAAAATGAACTATAGACCTTTTATGACTCTCGCATTTGAAACTAGGAGCAATTATTAATTGTCATCAATTCACTCTAGTTGGTCATTTTCATAAGTTTTAAGGTGAATCACAGTCTATTATGCATATCAAGATCTCTTATCCTATTATTTTCATATGTATTTTTACTCTACCAAAATTTTAACTATATTTAAGGTTGAAGTTGTTATAGATTTCATCTGCTATCTTTCATCATGCTTAACAAGATAATCATGACTAGAGTACTAAGTTACTTAGTAAACATTAATATGTCAACTCATTTCAATAAACTAAAAATAACACATTTATTGTTATACTTGAAATATTATACCACATTCTTATATTTTTTTACAAAGGATTTTAGAATGTAATGAAATGTAGTGCAACAAAATATTATATATAAAAGACTAAGGTATATGAATTTAACATGTCAAATAGGTTTAAGAATTCATAAACCCAACAAATATTTAGGTATGAAATGTTATATATTGTGGGCATTATAAAAGGTTATTTAATCTCATTATTTACTTTTCACACTTTCAAATGTTTGTATTCTATTATTGTTCACAAAGAAAGTGGATGCTTTCCCCATGAAATTGTGGACCTAATAAGTGTGTTCAACTATCTTTATTTACTTTTTTCCTAAATCTAACTTTTGGTAGTAAATAATTGTTTCATTTTTTATTTTTAATAATTTACAGTTTTAACCTTTTTGAACTTGTACTTGTTGAGTTTAAGAGATTCAAATAGTACCTTCTAAGTGCGTGATAGATTCGATCTCCGTTCGGTTGACTCGGTCAGGTGAGTACCTGCAATGACACTCCGACACTCAAGTTAACATAAGGTTATAATGTGTTACAAGTGAGAGGTGGAAAAACGTACATTTTTTCCTCCATAATAACTCTTTTTATACTACTTCTTTTGTAGGCTTTTATAGGCTAAATTAATCACACAACTGACATATCATGCATTCCTAGATTTACGCACCTATACTTTTAGTTTCTTGTTATCTCACTATTTTTAGAACGTACCTATACTTTTAGTTTCTTGTTATCTCATTATTTTTCACAACGTGGATTGACCTATTCAAAGCATGCTTTAACATTTATTAATAATAATGGTGTTCGTTCATCCGGTAGCCCCGGCCATGACCCGCACGTCCGGTCTTTCCCGTTACAGAACTCATATATCTTAATATTTTTACTGAGTTGAATATTCAATGGTCTCGGAACTCACACGCTTCATTTGGGTGAGAAGAGTAGTGGAGTGTAACTTTGCTTGATTAAGATACTTCAACCAACATGATCTATAGTTTTTAACATTTTATAAATTAAAATTCGCTTTAGCTATCTTCAATTCAATTGGTAGACATAGCCAAAAATGGAACAAATAACTGTCATATACCACTTCAGTTTATGACCATAGAAGTACGATCCACTACTCCTAATTTTTAAGCTGTCCTCGCCTGCAACATGGTCTCTGGTCGGTTAATAATAGCAACCAAAGGAACCATGTCACTGTAAGTGATAGACTTGAGGATTCATATTATCATATTCCTGTGAAATATACACATGCTTCAAACTTAAAACTTACTTATGATAGCGTCTAATTTCTATAATATTTCATATTAAAATATAGACACTTATGAGTATTAATTGTTAATTTATATATAAATAATTCTTAATTTATGAATTTATACTTTTTTACATTTTTTATGATCTTTAATTGAATAAGAGCATTTTATTTCTAAATTTAGTGTTAATTGCAGGTTTTTATAGAAGAATGAAGATTTTGACTAAAGAAGAATGATATATGTTAAAAGGAGAAAGCTGGAAGACCCAAAATATGCAAAAGAGAGAGAAAAGTCTAACTCAACAACAAGAATGTGTCAGATTAATTGAGCTATTTTTATGTTTTTATTATTAAGCCCATAAGCGTGACTTAGGAAGTCACTCAACCCTAGCAAATTAGGTTAAATAGGAGACTAGAGGCACAACCCTAGTGTGCAGATTGAGAGGAAAACACCATAGAGTGAATTGTAAACCAATTGGGAGAATGGAAGGTGCTAGAAGTATGCGTGGCTAATTCTACCCTTTGAGATTGGGAGTAATCTGCTCAAACTCTTATGTATTGAGGTGATATCTTATATTAAAATATTCAGTTCTTGATTTATTATTGGTATTGTTGTTTTACTCTTAATTTTTCGTGACAAATTGAAAATCTTAAATCTGACTGGAAAGTATTTTTAGGGTTCTGACCTAAACAACAATACTTAATATATTTGAGTGCTAGGAATAGACTTGAAATGTTCATTTCGTTCTAAGTTGTTCTTATAATTATGCGAGGGATCGATAGTTAGGGAACATTCTTTAGAATTTTATATGCGAGGAATCGATATAAATGATTTTTATATAGGCATCAATTTCAATCAAAGAACTTAATATTGACATGCTAATCAAAATACATGAGAGTGAGAGAGATGAAACATAACCCTATTTTTCCAACTTGAAGCAACCAATTCTTTGTCTGTTTTCTTATTGATCATCTTCAACACAACCACTTTTAACACACTTTTAATTGTTTTGTTTTATATTTAACGATGATTGTACTTGATAATTCACTGTTTCTTGTGGGATCGATATCCGTCCTAAGAGACAATTATTACTTCTGACAACGCGGTGCACTTAGCGTAAAAAGTTATCAACTTCTCAACACCAACAGTTTTAGCCAAACATTTATCTTCTAAACAAATTTGCAGCTCGAACTTTTTAGAATTATGAAAGAAGCCAAGCATTTGAATTCACCGAGAGATGCATTGCAATCCATAAATCTATGCACTTAAATACTCTCTTTTACTGTAAGGATAATCAAGAGATACAGTGGTTGGGCACACTAACGGAGATTACGCTCCTTAACTGATAATGTAAAACAAATTAAAAATGAAGACATAGAGAAACACAGAACAGTAGACATGAATAGTTTATGAATACTAGACACTATAAGGGCAACGCTCAAAAACACCCAGCACAGAACAGTGGAATGAATTGCTTAGGCCTTTTCCCACTTGAGGGGCTTGACCACTTCCCATGTGAAATCAGGGTCCTCTCTGCCGAAGTGTCCATATGCAGCAGTCTTCAAGAACCTGCTATTCCCACCCCTCTTCAGATCAAGGTTGATGGAAATCATACCAGGCCTGAAGTCAAAGTTTTCCTTCACAATCTTCAGGATCTCCTTGTCAGGGATCTTTCCAGTTCCATAGGTATCAACGAAAACCGACAAAGGCTCAGGCACACCAATAGCATAAGACACTTGCACAATGCATCTCCTCGCTAGTTCACTCGCCACAATGCTCTTAGCAGCCTGCCTCACAATGTAAGCACCACTCCTATCAACCTTGGTAGGGTCCTTCCCAGAGAAGGCACCGCCGCCATGAGCACCCCATCCTCCATAGGTATCAATGATGATTTTCCTGCCCGTAAGACCGGCATCGCCATGAGGACCACCAATGACAAAACGGCCAGAGGGGTTCAAGTGGAAAATGGTCTTCTCATCAAGGTACTTCTCGGGAATCACAGGCTTGATCACGTGCTCCTTGAGATCAGCAGCAATTTCATCGTTGGTGACAGTCTCGTCATGTTGTGTGGAGATGAGCACAGTGTGAACACGAACTGGAACCATGGCACCCTTGTCGTTGTAATACTCAACAGTGACTTGGGTCTTGCCATCAGGCCTGAGCCAAGAGCAGGTACCGTTCTTGCGAACCTCAGTGAGACGAGCCCCAAGTTTGGTTGCAAGGACATGGCTCAATGGCATCAATTCAGGGGTCTCGTCGGTGGCATAGCCGAACATGTGACCTTGATCGCCAGCACCGATTTCTTCAGGTCTTTTGGTGAGGTGGCCATGGACACCCTGGGCAATATCAGGGCTCTGCTGCTCAATGTTCACAAGGACCTTGCAGTTGTCGGCATCAAGTCCCACATCGTTTGAGATGAAGCCGATGTTCCTGCAGGTGTCACGCACGATCTTCTCGTAGTCAACGTTGGCCTTGGTGGTGATTTCTCCGAAGACCATGACCAAGTTGGTTTTGGTGCATGTCTCACACGCAACCTTGCTCTCCGGATCTTGCTCAAGGCAGGCGTCAAGGACAGCATCCGATATTTGGTCGCAGAGCTTGTCTGGGTGTCCCTCGTTCACAGACTCCGAGGTAAACAGAAATGTCTCTGCCATCTCTAAACTTTTAAACCTGCACCACAACAACCCTACAATTATAACCTAAATGCAAATTCACAAAAGGGAGCAAAACACTAGCATAATATTGAGCAAGGGAAAAGCTTTTAAGACTAAAGTGCTGTTTTTTAATCATACAAACAAGCAATTAACCAGTGGGGAGTGGATCTAGCAGAAGTAGATGATAAACCAACTCTCTAATAGAGTGTCTATATTTAGTAGCAGATAGGTTGCCGACAGAATTAACTAGGAATGTTTTAGATTAAACATGTAATAAAGAAAAACATAATGCGTACCAGCATGTACAACTTCAAAATTAACAGAAACCCAGTATTCACCAAACCATATCTAAGCAAGAACAAAGTCAAAGTTTAGTTATAAACCAAAATCCCCCAAAAGTGATATTTTTTTCACAATCTATCTTTAGAGAAGGGCCGTTTGTGTAGGATATGGAGTAGATCTGAAAGGGCAACGCGTTTCCGAAGCAATTAAAGAACCATAACAGTGTCAAAATAGTGAGTAAAAATCCCTCTGGGGAAACAGAGATGAACCCAGTAAAGGAAAAAAACAAAGGCAATAGACCCTTAAGGCAAGATCCCAAATTGAGAAGTTTAGAAAGAGAGGAAAAGAAAAGTACCCTGAATGATAGACGAGCAGAGAATAAGAGAATATGAACGAGGGTGGGTGAAATGCAGGCACCAAGTTGCCATTTATAGGGAAGATGGGTTGGTCGTGCAATTTAAAGACGGAAATGCCCTTAGTAAGACTAACATTGCATTATTGGCTGCTTAGACACCATATATTCTTTTTCATGCCGCCTAAAATCTATTTTTTATTGGTTCAAATTTATTAAAAATTACTAAAAAAAATACATGTATCCGATTTTCTAATTTTATTATTCATATATATATATATATATATATATATTATATATATTATATATATATATATATATATATATATATATATATATTGTTCTTACCAGTTAATTCTACGACAATCTTCCGTCTCCTTCCTTCTCCTTAGGTAATGTTTCACTGGATCAAAACAACCTGCACCTGCAAAGATAGAAAGGGCGTCCTAGAGGCCGTTTGCACTCCGACGCTCAAGTCAATACTGGAGCAAGCACACCAAGTGTATAGTATATCTCAGTTTAGGTCTAAAAACTGTGTACTTTTGTGAAGTGTTTTACTATCCTTTATATAGCCTAGGGTTTCCTCTGCACCGCTACCCATATTTAGGGTTTCTACAGGAATACCGTTGCGCCGCTATTACCCAGTCTTAGGGTAATCTAGCGCGTAAGACTTTCCTTAACTGGAGTGCAAATTCTAACAGGATGACCACCTGGGTACCTCTCGTGCACCTAATCTCTGGGGTCACCTGGCTTGGGAGTGCACTCACGGTTCACGTGTCATGCATGTAGCTTCACTTGGAAACCCTAATCCTGACGGGCACTCAAGCCCATAGAGATTCTGCACCTAACTATGTTTTCCTTGCCACACGCATGGATGCTTTGTGACCTAGGCTCCTCCCTACCTCTAGGCATTTTACTGATAATTGTGTTGGGTTGGGCTCACTTCCTATGTGGAGGCCCAATCTAATTTTTAATCACCTTTAGGGTTTTTTCCTGAGAGACAGAGTGACAGTCGTCAGCAGAGACAGAGAGAGAAAAAGAGAGAGAAAAGAAAAAGATAGAAAAGTTTCGCCCAGTAACTTTCGGCCGCCGCCGACACTTTGTTCACCGTTGGATCGGGCTGAAATTTTGTAAGCAGGTTCATAATTTGTGTGAATTCAATCTGATCGTCTGGATCTTGCAGAAGTGGTTTGAGCAGAGAGAAATTCATCTCACATTACAGCAGCGTTTTCAGCGTTTCTCTTGAGAACGAGTTTTTTCGGATTGCTGCTGCTGTTTCGTCCACCGTTGGATCGGGCTGAAATTTTGTCAGCAGGTTCATACCTTGTGGTGCTTCAATTGGACCGTTCGGATTGTTCAAAAGTCACTGGAACAGTGAGATATAGGCCGCGTACGGTAGCTGCAGTTTTGGGAATTTTTCAGGTTTCTTGTTCTTTGTTTCATCTCTGTTGTATTTCTACTTGGCTGGTTATTGAGCACAATTTGTGCTGTTTTGAGACTCTCTTGTAACCATAATATTGATCATAGTGGAGTTTGATTGACTGGCTTGTGCCCGTGGTTTTTACTTCTCACATTGAGAAGGTTTTCACGTTAAAAATTTCTGTGTCTTCCTGAAGTGTGTTTTTGTTGCTGCCATTATTTGTTATTGCTCCTCACAGATTCTTGCTAGTTGGGGAAATTATTATCCGCTGCTTATTGCTCTTGTTGAGATATTATATAGGCCGCGTACGGTAGCTGCAGTTTTGGGAATTTTTCAGGTTTCTTGTTCTTTGTTTCATCTCTGTTGTATTTCTACTTGGCTGGTTATTGAGCACAATTTGTGCTGTTTTGAGACTCTCTTGTAACCATAATATTGATCATAGTGGAGTTTGATTGACTGGCTTGTGCCCGTGGTTTTTACTTCTAACATTGAGAAGGTTTTCCACGTTAAAAATTTCTGTGTCTTCCTGAAGTGTGTTTTTGTTGCTGCCATTATTTGTTATTGCTCCTCACAGATTCTTGCTAGTTGGGGAAATTATTATCCGTTGCTTATTGCTCTTGTTGAGATATTATTTTTATTGTGTTGAATTTCCCATCAGAGTGGTATCAGAGCTCCTTGGTTGGGGCTATTTGACTACCTGAATGATGGAGGCAAATACAAATAAGATGATCTGTTTGAACGACACTAACTATCACTTATGGAAGGGAAAAATGAAGGATCTGTTATTTGTGAAGAAATTGCATCTTCCTGTGTTTGCTACTGAAAAGCCAGAAGACAAGACTGGTGAGGAATGGAAGTTTGAGCATCAGCAGGTTTGTGGTTTTATTCGTCAGTTTGTTGAAGACAATGTTTATAATCACATTGCTAATGAGGAACATGCAAAATCCTTGTGGAAGAAGATTGAGACTTTGTATGCTTCTAGTACAGGAAACAATAAATTATATTTGTTGAATTGCTTGATAAATTTGAAGTACAAGGAGGAGATTTCTATTTCAGATCACTTAAATAATTTTCAGGGGCTCCGAGATCAATTGTCACAAATGGGCATCAAATTTGATGATGAGGTGTTGGGATTATGGCTACTGAATACTCTACCAGATTCTTGGGAAACATTTCGGGTTTCAATTACAAACTCATCTCCTGATGGTGTTGTCTCCTTGGAAAATGTCAAGAGTGGTGTACTTAATGAGGAGATGAGAAGGAAGGCTCATGGTACTTCATCTCATTCCGAGGTACTTGTCACTGAAAATAGGGGGAGAAGTCAGAAAAGGGAACCGAAAGGGAGTAGAGAGAACAGCAGAAGTAAGTCCAAGTCTAGATACAAAAATGTGGAGTGTCATTATTGTCACAAAACAGGGCACATTAAGAGAAACTGTTTTCTTTGGAAAAAGGAGAACAAAGATAAGAAAGGGAAGCAGAAGGAGAAACATCATGACAATGATGATCGTGTTACTACTGCTACTTGTGATGATGATCTTATTATTCTCCGTGACCATGATTCAGTTAATCTTGTATCAGATGAAAGCATGTGGATAATTGACAGTGGTGCTACATTGCATGTTACACCAAGGAAGGAGTTCTTCACATCTTACACTTCTGGTGATTTTGGAGTGTTGAAGATGGGTAATGATGGTGTGTCTAAGGTAGTTGGTATTGGTGATGTTTGCTTGCAAACCAATATGGGAATGCAGTTGTTGCTTAGAGGAGTCAAACATGCTCCAGATATCCGCTTTAATTTGATCTCTGTGCAGATGCTTGATGATAGTGGTTATGAAAATCACTTTGGTTCAGGAAAGTGGAAACTCTCCAGAGGTAATCTAATTGTGGCCAAAGGAGAGAGAATTAGTAAACTGTATTGGACAAAAGCATTGGTTGCTAAAGACAGTGTGAACGCCATGGATATGGATGCTTCTTTGTGGCACCGAAGGCTTAGTCATATCAGTGAGAAGGGGCTGAATTGTTTAGCTAAAAAGGATGTGCTTCCGGGATTGAAGAGTGCAGAGTTGGAGAAATGTTCTCATTGCATGGCTGGTAAGCAGACCAGAGTATCCTCCAAGAAGCATCCTCCCTCAAAGAAGTCAAAGTTGCTTGAATTGGTGCATTCTGATGTTTGTGGCCCATTGAAGGTAAAGTCATTTACTGGTGCACTTTATTTTGTTACCTTTATTGATGATTGTTCCAGGAAGCTTTGGGTTTATGTTTTGAAAACAAAGGACCAAGTTCTAGAAAAATTCAAAGAATTTCATGTTTTGGCTGAGAGACAATCAGGCAAGAAGCTTAAATGCATTCGTACTGACAATGGTGGTGAGTATTGTGGACCGTTCGATGTTTATTGTAAGCAACACGGTATCAGACATGAAAAGACTCCTCCTAAAACTCCTCAGCTGAATGGTTTAGCAGAAAGAATGAACAGGACATTGATAGAAAGAGTTAGGTGTATGCTTTCTGAAGCAAAGTTGCCTAAGCATTTTTGGGGTGAGGCTTTGTACACTGCAGTGCATGTTATTAATTTGAGTCCTGCAGTTGCTTTGAATGGTGAGGTGCCAGACAAGATTTGGTTTGGCAAGAATGTCAAGTATGATCATTTGCGAGTCTTCGGTTGTAAAGCATATGTGCATGTTCCAAAGGATGAGAGATCCAAGTTGGATGCGAAGACAAGGCAGTGCATCTTTATTGGTTATCGTCAGGATGAATTTGGCTACAAGTTCTTTGATCCTGTTGAGAGGAAGTCAATTAGAAGCCGTGATGTGAAGTTCATGGAAGATCAAACCATTGAAGATATTGATAAGATAGAGAAGACAACATCTGAGATAGATAATAGATTGTCTAATGTTGATCCAGTTCGAATGCCTCTACGTGATCTGGATACTATTGAGAATAATGTTCAGAATGATGACCAACATGATGATGTTGATGATCAGCAACTTCGAGAAGATTTTGATGTTCCTATTGATGACGTTGACGAGGAACATGGGATGTCACAAGATGAAGATCTTGGTGATGCTTCTGAACCACCTCAAGTTCAAATTCGGAGGTCTAATAGGCAGAGGGAACCATCTACCAGGTATCTTTCTGATGACTATGTTACCTTGACAGATGAAGGAGAACCTGAGTATTATCTTGAGGCCATAGAGAGTGAAGAAAAGAAAAAGTGGTTGGATGCAATGCAAGATGAAATGAAGTCTTTGTATGATAATCACACTTTTGACTTGGTGAAATTGCCAAAAGGCAAGAAGGCTCTAGAAAACAGGTGGGTTTACAGGGTAAAGCAAGAAAGCAATTCTACATCTCCAAGATATAAAGCCAGATTGGTGGTGAAAGGTTTTAGACAGAGAAAAGGCATTGATTTCAATGAGATTTTTTCTCTTGTGGTGAAAATGTCATCCATTAGAATTCTGTTGAGTTTGGCTGCTACTCTTGATTTAGAGGTAGAGCAAATGGATGTTAAAACTGCTTTCCTTCATGGTGATTTGGAAGAAGAGATTTACATGAAGCAACCTGATGGTTTTCTTGTTGAAGGCAAGGAAGATCATGTGTGTAGGCTGAGAAAAAGTCTATATGGCTTGAAGCAGACTCCGCGTCAATGGTACAAGAAGTTTGAGTCTGTTATGTGTGAGCATGGCTACAAGAAGACTACTTCTGATCATTGTGTCTTTGTTAAAAGGTTTGCTAATATGATTTCATTATCCTGTTGTTGTATGTTGACGACATGCTTATTGTTGGGAAAGATATTTCCATGATCAACAGGTTGAAGAAGCAATTGAGTGAGTCATTTGCTATGAAAGACATGGGAGCTGCTAAGCAAATTCTTGGTATAAGAATCATGCGTGATAGGCAAGAGAAGAAGCTTTGGTTGTCACAGGAGCACTATGTTAAAAGAGTGCTACAGAGGTTCCAAATGGAAAATGCTAAGGCAGTAAGCACTCCTCTTGCTACTCATTTTAAATTAAGTGCAAAACAAAGTCCTTCTAATGAAACTGAAAAATCAGATATGCAACGGGTTCCTTATGCATCTGCTGTGGGTAGTTTGATGTATGCAATGGTGTGTACAAGACCTGATATTGCACATGTTGTTGGAACTGTTAGTAGATTTTTGTCTAATCCAGGTAGAGAGCATTGGAATGTTGTGAAATGGATTTTAAGGTATCTTCGTGGTACTACTTGTTTGAAGCTTTGTTTTGGAGGTGATAAGCCTACCCTTGTGGGCTATACTGATTCTGATATGGGTGGAGACATAGATACTAGAAGGTCTACCTCAGGCTACGTGATTAAATTTGCAGGGGGAGTTGTGGCATGGCAATCTAGATTGCAGAAGTGTGTTGCATTGTCCACTACTGAGGCAGAGTTCATTGCCATTACAGAAGCATGCAAGGAGTTGCTTTGGGTGAAGAAACTCTTGCAAGAGCTTAGTTTTGTTCAAGACAAGTACTTGCTATTTTGTGATAGTCAAAGTGCCATTCATCTTGGTAAGAATTCAACTTTTCATTCTAGGTCCAAGCATATTGATGTGAGATATCATTGGATACGTGATGCCTTGGAAGCTAGGTTACTGGAGTTGGCAAAAGTTCATACAGATGATAATTGTGCTGATATGATGACTAAGACACTATTGAGAAGCAAGTTTGAAACTTGTTGTGAGATTGCCGGTTTGTCAATCATCTCCACATAGTTGTGAGGGGGAGATTTGTTGGGTTGGGCTCACTTCCTATGTGGAGGCCCAATCTAATTTTTAATCACCTTTAGGGTTTTTTCCTGAGAGACAGGGTGACAGCCGTCAGCAGAGACAGAGAGAGAAAAAGAGAGAGAAAAGAAAAAGATAGAAAAGTTTCGCCCAGTAACTTCCGGCCGTCGCCGACACTTTGTTCACCGTTGGATCGGGCTGAAATTTTGTAAGCAGGTTCATAATTTGTGTGAATTCAATCTGACCGTCCGGATCTTGCAGAAGTGGTTTGAGCAGAGAGAAATTCATCTCACATTACAGCAGCGTTTTCAGCGTTTCTCTTAAGAACGAGTTTTTTCGGATTGCTGCTGCTGTTTCGTCCACCGTTGGATTGGGCTGAAATTTTGTAAGCAGGTTCATACGTTGTGGTGCTTCAATTGGACCGTTCGGATTGTTCAAAAGTCACCGGAACAGTGAGATATAGGCCGCATACGGTAGCTGCAGTTTTGGGAATTTTTCAGGTTTCTTGTTCTTTGTTTCATCTCTGTTGTATTTCTACTTGGCTGGTTATTGAGCACAATTTGTGCTGTTTTGAGACTCTCTTGTAACCATAATATTGATTATAGTGGAGTTTGATTGACTGGCTTGTGCCTGTGGTTTTTACTTCTCACATTGAGAAGGTTTTCCACGTTAAAAATTTCTGTGTCTTCCTGAAGTGTGTTTTTGTTGCTGCCATTATTTGTTATTGCTCCTCACAGATTCTTGCTAGTTGGGGAAATTATTATCCGTTGCTTATTGCTCTTGTTGAGATATTATTTTTATTGTGTTGAATTTCCCATCAAATTGGTCTTGTTCTTGGGACCCACCTTCTATGGTCTAGTTCTGCCGTTCAAAACACCCAAGACCGATGTGACCTCATCGCCCTCGGTTGCCGAGGACTCATCACCCGTTGCGTGACGAGGACACATCGTTCCACTCTGGTAATCGACACGCTAACGACTAATCAGCCCACTAGTCCATGCTACCTGTGGGACCCAACCCACGTGGCTTTGGCCCATGCTATGGGACCCAACTGACGTGGTTCATCATTACTAGTTGTTCTCGGTCTCCGAGGACTAGTCGATACATGTATTATTATTTTTAAATATTAAATTATTTATTTATATATATATTTATATATATTTTAAAAAGAAAATATTAAATTATTTTTTAGAGATACGATTAAATAAAATAAAGATTGATATTTAAAATATTTTTCTACACATTATTTAAAAAAAATAAAATTATTGTTAACAAATATATTCATTAATTAAATTATTTATAATAATCAAATTATATAAAACATATCATTTATAATTTTTTTAATTTTAAAAAATTACAAATTTTATTTATTATTTTTTTACTTGTGTATTTTTATCAAAATTAAAAAAAAAATAAAATGAACTATTATGATTATTAAGTATTATAATTTATTTGATTTTCACAGAAAAAATAAAAATTGAATTATAACATGAAATAAATAAAAAAATGACAAAAAAATACATAATGAAAGTGAAAGAAGAAAAAAAAAAAGAAAGGAAGAAAGAAGTTGCTTAATGAACCACATATTTTTCAGTAGGAGATACAAAAATACTAAATAATTAATATATATATTTGTTTATATAATTTTTGTTTTGCAAGATACTTACAAATAAAAAAAGCAGAAACTATATTATTATCCTTAAAATCAGTTATAAAGATGAATATTTTTATATATAAATATAATATATTCGTATTTATTAAACTAAATTATAAATTTATAATTTTAATATAAATATACAAATAATATTTTATTTAATTTTAAATATTATTTTACATACAATTTGTCTTTTATTCAAACTATTGACAGACATCCTAAGTGTAACAGCCAAAAATATATTTAACAATTACAATACAAATCATATGTGTTTATATACAAGCTCAGGGTTTTTCAAATCATTTCTAATACGTGATTATGACTTATAAAAATATAGATATTTACAATATAAGGTTCAAAAGAACATTCTAAAGCTCTCGAGAATCTTCGACACTTGTATGATCGTCATCTGCTCGTGTACATATTATATGGAGTAATTTCTCAATTATTCAATCTTCTTCAAATTCCAACATAAAACAATCACATAGATCTTGCATGGATCTACAGATCCAAGATATTCAACAAACAGAATACCAACTGATGCCCGTATTAACTAAGTCCTACTAGAGATTAACCATATATCTTAGTCTATGTGACTTAGATCATCAGTGAAGGTCGGAGATCTATATTACTACATAGGAATTAATACTTAATACACAAACAAATAACAGTCCATACATTGTCCAAAATGTATGAATTCAATTCCATAAATTCAATTCCATACCATTTTCATCATACAGTATCATTCAAAACGCGATCCACAACATTCAAGAGTCTATTTAACATTTAAAAAAAAATACTTAAATACTAAACCATCAAAATCTAATATTTCTACAAGTTTAAATAATATATAAACAAACAACACAATATATAAACACACAACATCCCTGCAAGAGAAATTGAATATTGGGACCACGTCTCCTCCACATCCAGATCTTCTACCCTAGGGTGCTATTAAAAATTAAAGTTAGTTTTCCTTACCTGAAATTCCTTATTCCAATAGAAATTCTACCTCAAACAGGAGAACCACTCCAAAATTTAGAAACCTAGAGCAAGTTATCCAAATGTTACCAAATTTTAGTATGAGCTTAATCAAGTTGAGAGAAACACTTTTCTCAATTCACCCCACTAAGATTGATGACTAAATCAGAGAAAAAAAAAGAGAATAAGAGATCTTTAAAGTAAAAATGAATTTACTCCGTTTGAAAATCTGATCAAGTAAAAATGTATCATGACTCCTCAACCACAACATGGCGTGATAAGATTTTGGAATAAATAAGGTATGGGAGAGAAAGAAGAGGGAGAGAGAAGAGAAAGGAAAAACATAAGGGAGACGGATTCTCTTAATTTTTTTTACGTTTACATTAAGTACTATATTCTCTAAATTTTAAAAAAAATGTAATTTAACCATAATATTAATAAAACTAAATTTTGAATTTACTAATTTTATAAAAAAAATTACATTAATAAAAATAAAATTAGTAATTAATTGTATCCACTAAAATAATAGTTATAAACTGTTATAGATATATAACAAAAATAATTCTTTCAAAATTCAAATAAAAAGTAAGAGTAGCAATAATAAACTATATTTTTTTAATAAAAAAAATCAACATAATACCTCTTTTATTGAATAGAAATAATTAATTATAAATATATAAAGTTAAAGACAATTGTTTCCAGTATAATATGAACTACTTATAATATTTAAAGTAGTCTTTCCGAATTTTTAATATTTATAAATATAGTTGTATATAATATTAATAATATATAGTTATTAAAAATCCGTAATACAAGTAATACAATTGATGGTACGAATTATATATATATATATATATATATATATATATATATATATATATGTATGTATATGTATATGTATGAATTCATTCGGTATATTTTTCTTTCAAACATTAATATAATTTATTTAAAACTATTATGAAGTAGAAAATTAATATTTTTTTAGAATACATGTTTGTATGTTTTGTATTTTCATATAGAAATTTAAAAAAACAAAACTTATTGAAGTAAAATGAAGTATTGGTAAAAAAAAAATTATTGAAGTCCTGCAACTTATCACTAAGAAAAAGTAAGATAAAACATTTTCTCCCCTATCAATTTCAATGAATAATTTTAATAATTAAATTACAATAAAAAATATATTAAACAAATTTAAAATTATAATATAATGAACATGATTATATTAAAAAATTACTTATTCTGTTTCATTCTCAACACTTATAAATCACTAATTTTGATTTGTTATTAATATAAAACTAAAAAAAAAAGACTATGTCTAATAATGAAAAAAATAAAATAAGAAGAATAAGATGAGAAATTCCAGTAACAAACTTTACAAAAATATCTACTTTTTAATCTCTTTACTCCTCTCTGCAACCTGTGTAAAAATTTAAATGCTCTGTATTGAAGTAACTGTTTGGGATATTTTGCTTCTCTATCTTCTTCCTTCAGCTTCCATCATAATTTATAGAACATGTATTGATTGATTATATCAAAATAAACAATAATGACATTAGTTTAATAAAAAAATACATTTAGATTGACGAGAATAAAAAAAAAAAACTTAAATTTTTGTAGTTTACATTCCTTTTTTTATGTTCCTTTTTTTTATTATTTTTTTCTTTTCAGTCTCTTTTTCTCTCACTTTTATTAAAATTTTCTTTTGTACTGTGCCTTTTTACACGTTTGAGGGAGTTAAAGTAATTGTCATCAAACCACATTTCAATTCAAAGTTTTATTTGACTCATTTTTTTCAAATAATATATAAATTTGTCCCAACAGACAGAGTCTCAGTTCTAACTTCATATATGAGAGATAGTATCGGTAGGGTCAATCACCACATTCAAGATATTGTTCGTTTTAGAAGTCGATTTTATCCTTAAAAAAACCTTGGTGGATTAGGGTAGGAAGGAATATATAAACTGTCTTTGACCTCAATTCCTTTGAGTGATGTAAGACTATATTAGTGTATCAGAACACAACATCATATCAATTTAATTTACTAATTTTTCACATACTCCACCTCAATTTAAATAAAAATTATAATGTTCCACTTAAATATAAAACCAACCTACACATATTACACATATAACTCAAATTAAATCAGTTATAAACATATAATAAATTTAATCACGAGTAATAAATTATTTCACACAATTAAACTAATAATATTTACGTGAGAAATGTTATATAAAATAATTTAGCAGCAAATCTTAATTCTGTTTTTAACTGACAGAGTTGTAAATTTGCTAAATTATGTTTAACTATCTATAACCTTTAATTTTGGGCATGTTAATTATATTGATACACATTATTAATTTTTTTCTTCAATAATTGTTTTAGTAATAACTGGAATGATAATATTAATCATACATTTATGATTAGATAAATTTACAATTTATAATTAGAATATAATTTTTATTTTATTTGAAAATGTAACATTTAAAACGGAATTTGTTGAAGTTGATGGAGAATCTGTAATGAATGAAAGTATAAAAGTAGCATAAAAAAGAGTAACTATCATACCATATAATCCAGTGGGCAAAAATGGTATCTGATCCTGATCATGAATCTCACGCTGACATCTGTGCAAAAAGCCACCGTTGATCTCCCTCCTATTGTGTCTCTGTCACAAACCAAACCACTATGAACAAAAAATGTGACACCCAACAAAATCTTCGGTGGATTTTATTGCCACTCACATGACTCTGACCGCATACTTATAAGGTACTGTTTGTCTTATTAGTAAGAATCATATTAAAAATTTGGTTTCATTTCAGATTGAAAATAAAAAGTCATATTATATAGTTTATTGTATTTAAATATAATGTTATATATTTAAAATTAATTAATAACTAAAATAATTTCAAAGTTTTAGTTTACTTACAATTCTAATAATACAAGTTCAATTTTTTAACTATATAATTTAATTATAACTATAAGACAAATTCAAATTATAAATATAACAATAATTATATATAAAAAATTAATAAGATACTTTTTAATGGGCGAATTTTCATTAAGAAATATTTTAACAATTTTTTTATAAATAAATGTTTTAAAAGTATTATGCAGTAATAGAAATCATAAAAATTGACCCAGACTAAACAGTAAAATATTTCTTTAGTTTTATTCAGATTTTATATTAAATTAAAACTAAATAGTATTTATTTAACATAATTATTTTATAAAAATTTAAACCAAACCAGCAAATGGTGTGAGAAATTTTTGTTCAGACGATAGTATTGGTATTTCTTCCCTAACAACATTATTGACACTAGCAGAAATACATACACTTTTACATTGTATATCCGTATTTTTTATTTATATCATTTATATATATTTATATTTAATATTAAAATTTAAATAAATAATATTAATATTATTATAGTTAAATACACTTACTGATATATTGTGAAGGAAATATAGTCAACATAGTAGTTATATATGATAAATTTACAAATATCTTAAATTTTAAAAATAGAGAAGAAAATCAGTTTAAAACAAAAAAAAGTTTCCAAAACAAACGGGTTAAAACTTAACTAAAAATTTATCCTTAATGTTCAATGAACATTAATCATGAAAAATATTATATACAAAATAAGAAAATATAATGAAACATGTTTCTCTTTTCTTTGTATTGGACCTGCAGAAAAACTTAGTCAAGTTGTTCCTAGATCACCACCGTCAACCATTTTCCCTCCATATCCTCCATCACCGACACCCCCTATTCTTAACCCTCCCAATCAAATCCTAAAAACTGAACCATTTTTTTTTATTCACAAACAAAACTACCAACCTTTTCCTACACTCTCCCATGGATGTAGAAGCGCATGCAACTTTTTTTCGAAAATACAACACACACCACACCGAATCCAGATTATACACCGCTCTTAACAATGTTTCTTCACATTGAAATCTTGCACTTGGGGGTAAGCACGACAGTGATAGGAAAGCTCTACATTCTTCCTCTTTCTACATTCTTCTAACTGAAGCTTCTCTCTTCTCTCTATTTGAAGATTGTGAAAAAATAATGATAAACAAAGAAAAAAAAATTAAAAAAAATGGGAAGAAGAAGAACTCGTGGCAAGAAGACAAACTCTTGTTAATACTTCTGCTCTTCTTCCTCTATTTTGCTCTGAAATTTAATCATCTACAATTAACAAATAAAGAACAAACAAAACAAAACATCAGTATAGCATATAACAAAGTAGAGTTAAGAATATGATGACATACTTTCTCTACATAATGCTATCCAATGACCAAACCCACTATCTCTATTTTGAAGGTATTCTCTTGAATATGAAAATTGTTCCCAAAAAATTGTGTATGATTTTATTTAAATCCATAAAAGTGTTCCAAAAAACGTAAGGAATTTCATTACTTACCCTTTGCCTTCTCTTGTTAAGTCCTTCTTATTCCTCTAGTCACATGTTTTAATCACAATTTCATAAGAAAAATGTTAAATTTGTGTTTCACAAATTGAAAAGCACATAAAGAGAATTATCGATTGTTGTGATGGTTCCCGCAACTCCTTTTGTTAAGTCCTCCCCTCCATCTAGTCACAAAATTTAATTACAATTTCATAAGAAGGGTCAAATTTGGGTTCCATAAAGATTAATCAAAATATAGAAAGAGAAAGAGAAGTGATAATGAAAGTATGCTTTTACATGAAAGAGAAAAGGAAAGAGAAAAGAAAATGGGAAGTAAGTACAAAAAAGAAAGTGGGAAATGGGAAGTAGGGTGGATACGTGGGTTTATGTGTAGTGGAGATATTCAGATTCATGCGTGGTGGAGATATTCAGATTCATCCGTAGTGGAGATATTCAAATTCATCCGTAGTAGAGATATTCAGATTCAATAGGGACCATGTAAAGAGGAATTAAAAACTGCTTCTTAAATCAATTTCAAAACTGTTCTCTATGAAATTACAAAATGGCCAAGATAATTTAATAGAATGAAAGATTGTTATAAGAGAAAAATGAAAAAAAAAAAGTTGTTATAAAGAGGAATCCTCTTTGTACATAGAAGAAGACAATGATTTCTTTATTAAAATTAATTTTTTTTGAAAATCCCCTTTATTGTTTTCAATGTATTACACAAGCATTCATCTATTTTTCAAATGTACGGTGTTGATGAAATGTCTCCGATGGAAACTTAAAATGAAAATGCCTCTTATCAATTGAGATTCACACTTGACAACATAAAAATACCATGTCCAAAAACTACATCCAATAAATGTCCTTTGTCATTAATGATGAAGGAAAAATGAGAAAAGATGACAAGATAATGGGAAAAAATTGTCTTTTAAAATTTTTCATTAGCAGTATGTTAATAGTATTCCTTGATGAGGTCCCATTTTATACCATGTACGTGTTTATATTTTGGTGCAATAATCCTATATTTCTTCTTCCATTTAATGTACGTGTCACTTTTGTTTTTATATGAATCTGTTTTTATATGAATCGAGTATATCTCCTCCTTCAATATGTTGTTGTCTTCTTGAGTAGATTTTAAAGTGTTGTCCTTCAAAAGCTTGTAACGTCTCAAGTAATAGAGGGACATAAGTATTTATGAGTAATGAATACTATTATATGTGTTTACTCTTCAATGACAATATATTTATAGAGTTGTAATAGACGTTGCACAATTGGGCTTGGATCAGCATAAAAGGAGTTCTTAACCTCAAATTAATATAACCATAAGAATTATTTAATGTTTTTTTTATTAAGGATTGGCATCATGCTTTATTACTCATCGCATTAGTTTTCCTATATGTGTTTGACAATATATTCTAGGTCACCTCAGCCTTGTAAATCATATCATCTTGATCACTTAAGTCCGAGACGATCTCAGGTATATACAATATAAGTTCTACACACATATAAAAAGCGCCTAGAAGAAACAAAATAGGAGTAGAGAAACGCATAGAGTAAGACACATGAAATGTTTAGAACTCATACCAAGATAACATAAGCTTAAAAACTAAACTTACATAGCATGAGAATGAATTACTCGATCCCATACCTCAAATCAAAGTTCTCCTTCATCAAATTTTCACAAATAAAAACATTTCTTTTTTCTACAAATCATAAAATGATTACAAATATAATATTTGTCATGGAAAAAAGTTAAAACTCAAAATCATAATGAAAATTTTGTTTTAGAAAAAAAATAGAAGAGATGCTTATAGAATATTTATCAATTTTGTATTGATGATTATCAGTATTGATGTTTGTTTATAATTGTGTAAAATTTTGAATAATTATGTTTGCATAATATTATAGATAGGTATGAGTAATTAAAAAACAAATTACACTACATTTTTCCCATAGAATACTTAGTATACATAGTTTTCTCTTTTTGTAATTTTAAAAGTTTTACTCTATTTTATTTAAAAAAAAGTTTCATTAAGTTTTTAATATCTGTATTAAAGAAAAAAAATCATTTTGAACTTTGAAATTTAAAAATATATGGGTTATGTTAGGCATGGTCTTACCTTTATAATTGACAAAAAAAAAATAAAACATCATAAGTTGATTTTACAAAGACATCACTAGAAGAGAAGAGTTTTCCTTCAAATGTCAAGACTTGCACGATTATTTTGGCTCATTCTCTTTCTCTCGTCATATTAAGAAGTAAGTTTAAACTTAACTCATCCTCACAAAATCAACTTGTAAGGTGAGGATCGTTGTAACATCCCTCCAAAACCTTTTCCTATTTATATAATAGAATAAAACGTAGATATTAAATTTATAAAATCAACATATGTATTAGATATTGAAAATACATCATCCCGTACATCGTATTCAAAAAGAGACGTCCCTCTTATAGGGTTTTAATACATTCCATCAATTGTTTCAAAATAAAAACCAAATACAGCATGAAAAGGACAAAACAGGCGATCTCCTATCAGAAGACCCAAAACAGCCGATCTGCTATCAGAACAGAAAACAGGCGATCACCACGTAGAGACAGAAACAGGCGATCTCCTCCCGGCGACCACTCACTGAGGAGATCTACTCCCTGGAAGATCATCTGCTCCCGTGTAACATACACGATCATCACAGTTTTAAGAGAAAACAGCCACATAACAATACAAAGGGTAAGCTAGATATTTTTAAACTTTAAATTATGAACTGGACAACCAACATAGATCAGCCTTTTTAAACATTCACAAAAGTCCATCACTTCCTCATTCATATCACACAGCCATCAAGAAATCACATATTTCACAATTCCTCAAAAGTCTTTCAATTCACATAATGCATCAAGTGTCTATCAATTTCAATGTTCCTCATTTCTCACGTCAGACTTCCACTGACTCATCACACAAGACACTTGACACTACTTCCGGAAGACTCGTGCGTCGACTCAGGCTCAGAGATCTGCACCTGTCATACCACACCACTGTGAAATCCACACAGGGTCGCTGTGAAATCCACACAGCCATGCGCATACATAATCTCAATATCATCACTCTCCCGGTATGACAGGGTTAATTCATATAACAGGCCGAGCTCGTTCTTTTTCACACGACTCACCCATTCATATGAACCTCTTTCGACTCTCCACAACTGAATAACTTCATCTATGTGATTCCATTATATCAGCAGAGTCAGGATATCTCCTTCTAGACAAGCCCCTAGTCAATACACATTACACACGATCTTACACGGTATTTTCTTTCCTAAAAATACTATGCCTTGATCCCACATTCACAACATTCACACGTCATACAACACTTAATGAACGATTCCAGTCACAGCAAAACTCATGCCAAGGTTCAGATTTTCGAATATCACATTTAAATCTCAAACAGTTTCAAACAACACCAAAAACAGGGGAGTTCGAAAAACAACGCCAAAACTGGCGATCTCGTTCAAAAACAGGGGATTATACAATAACAGTTGAAAACCGGCGACCACGTCGCCCCATCATCTCAATCATCTACTATAAGGTTTTCGTTGGAAATAAGGCTAGCTTCCCTTACCTGGACTTGCGCAAAACATCAAGAGCTCCAAAACCCACCGAGCTTAAAGGATGCCTTGGCTCTGTTTTAGCGTCTGGTTTGTAGAACTTGCAGAGAACCTCCCAGGTGCTCCAAGGGCAGTCGTCGCTCGTCGCACTGGTGCTTGAGGATGCCTGAATCGCAGCACGAAGGAGAGAAAAGAGAAGGATGAAGGTAACTCACTCACTCACTCTGTCACTCTTGAACCACAACACCTTCTTTGCCTCTCAGAAGTGAGTTTTTAAATCTTAAACCAACTTGTCCACAAAAGCCGCTGCCACCACCCACTCTGCAGGGAAGTTTGCGTGTACGCTTCCCTGAACAGTACGACCACGCGTGACTCTACGCAGGCCAACATTCTGAGGTCACTATTCTGAACCACCCTTTTTGTCTACGTGTCGCGCGTGCAGTACGTCTGATGTTGAGAGCCTGGGTCCCACCTTATCTGTGTGAAACTCGACATCGCGCGATAACCTTCCACCGATGACCGCTCGCGCGATGACTATCCACCGAGGCCTCATCCTGGAAGACGACCGATGTCTCTCCCTGGAAAACGACCGATGTGTCCCTCATCCTGGCGATGACCGTCTGTCTCTCATACCGGAGATGACTGACGTGCCTCATCCCGGTGATGACTGATTCCTCATCCTGGCAGACAACCGATGTGTCACCCTGGGGGACCACCGATGTCTCAACCTGGCAGACCACCGATGTCTCACCCTGGCAGACCACCAATGTGTCTCCCATCCTGGTTGATGACCGATGTTCCTCCCATCCTGTTGGCGATCTCTTATCGCCCTTGTGTGTGACGAGAACACATCGCCTTACTCTACTCACCGATGTCACATCGTCACACCTTGCTGAAGGTTCTTCATCCCACTATGTTACGTCCAAGGTATCACCTCCACATGGCTTGGTGACGTCGGTAGCTTCGCACTTCCAAGAGTAGATCAGCACTACTCCACGTGCGCCCATGCATGCAACACTAAGGACGATCTCTTATGCTCAAGCATAGAGCTTTGCATGCACAGCGTATCTAAGGCTTAACCCACACCTTGATACGCGTGGTTGTTGGAACCCACTCTGGTTGATCCAGTATCTTGACCACATACTACGTGCAATTCCGGCGATCATGTGCACCATAGGCGATTGGCGGTCATGTCTCCTCTAGGCGACAGGCGATTATGTGCCAGAGAAGTAGGAGATCGCCTCCGTCTTCAATAACGGCGATCTCGTAGGAGACTTCTTAGCTACACTTTTCTTCCTTTACTCTTCTTGATCCACATGTCTTCCTCGAGCACATCCACGTGATTACCTCACGATAAAGTCATCGCACCTGACTACTTGGTTAATACAATGGTCAGCCGACCGACCTCGACCAGCTGACCCCAGACCTTGGGCGACGTCCGAGGTCCGACTACTACGAAACTTCATTTACCAGCTCTTTGTATTTTAAATAATAACATCTTCTGAAATTATTTAAATATAATACTTTTATTCCAATTAAAGTTTCTAGGTCCTTACAATCGTCCCATTTATATTCTATAAATTGACCTTATTTCTAGTCAATGTGCGATATTCAACAATGCATATTGAGACATGGTAGGCGCAAAAGAAAGAAGATGAAGAAAAAGATAAGAAAGACAACTAAGAATGAAAGCACAAAGAGACTATTATTATTATTTCTCTGGTGTTTGTATCGATGATAACATAACCTTTGGTTCCATTTTTTATATCCAAGAAAGATACATTTTTGTGCTTTAGGATCTAGTTTATTTATGTTATTTTGTAAAGTAGAAGCAACACAAATACAAAAAAAAAAAAATTAAACTAAGGGGATCAGGATGTTGTTGATAAAGAACTTCATATGGACTTTTATAACTAATGACAAATGAAGGTGAACAATTAATTAGATAAACAATGTGAAACACAACATGTGTGTCTTGTAAAATCATCAACAACAATGAGGAAATATTTATGGCATGCATTGATGCAATGCTAAAAAGATCTCATATGTCAATGTGTATAAGATCAAACATATCCAAAAGATGAACTTTTACTCAAAGGAAATTGGTAGTCTATGTTGTTGAGCAAGAATCACAAACTCTTTTATCATCTTGTAAATTTCATTAGAAAAATATTTACAAATATGTTTAAGAATATTTGAAGGATTACCTAATTTGCAGTGTCATATGTCCATGTTTTTAGTATTGTAGTTTTCATTATTATTTACCTAAATATGTTTGTTCATGTTAAAGTACCTAGTGATTTGATATAGACCATCTAAAAGATCAACTTGTCCAATCATTCCTAAAGTAGTCGTATCCTGTATCTGGCAAGTAATTCATGAGAATAAGAACTAATAATTCAAAAGTATTTATAATTTTTTGAACAAAGATAATAGTCAAAGTAAA
The DNA here is from genome assembly GCA_013389735.1 of Phaseolus lunatus. Taxonomy (NCBI): domain Eukaryota; kingdom Viridiplantae; phylum Streptophyta; class Magnoliopsida; order Fabales; family Fabaceae; genus Phaseolus; species Phaseolus lunatus. The sequence continues at coordinate 23,387,778 of CM023859.1, read as the reverse complement.
TTTTGTATGAAGACAACATTATAGTGAACAAGTTGTTTTTTAAATTCCATAGTCCCTGCATAGTTGACAACAACGTAGTTATTATTTGAAAGTTTCAAAAATATAAGTTTGATCCTAGGAAACTTAACAAAGACATTTTTCATATGTGTAACAAGATTTGTGGCACCGATGTCAAGAATCCAAGAATAAAAAAATTTACCTTTGTCATTTTAAGGTGTGAAAGAAACACAAGCAATATTAATCTGATTAATTTCATTTTCAGAAGTTTGGAGAACTCTTAGGAGTTGTTGTATTTGTTCATTAGTAAAGGAAGTTTGAACATTATTCTTTTTGTTCTTATATTGGTTGTGTTGAAGATCATTTTCTTCCATAGTGCACTGATTGTTTGATCTGCTTCTAGATGATTGATAGCATACTTATTCCTTTATTTCATCCAAGGTGGGATATCCATGTTTGGAGTAACATTCCTCAACTATATGATTCATTTTGTGACAATAGGTGCATTGTTTCTCTTGGTTTCTACCTCTTCCCTATGATTTCTAACCAAAATTGTTGTTATCATTATTTGATGGTTTCCATTGATTATGACTTGTGTTGTTAATAAGAACCTTAGTACCAATGCAGTTGTTGCCACTCAATCGTCTTTCTTATTAAAGGACATGAGAAAAAAAATTAGTTTTATATTAGGTAGAGGCTTCATAAGAATGTTTTGACTTTTGTCATTTCCAAATATTTTTCTAAATCTCTTCAAGAAACACATCACATGTTCAAAATATTTATATTTGATGATGATCTTAACAAAATTGTAGCTTCATTTTATGTCACATGTGCAAACTAAAATGCGTCTTAAGAACTTAAGTTCTTCCCAAAGAATCTTCAAATTAGTGTAATAATTTGTAACACTTTTTTCACCTTACTTGATGGAATTTATCTCTTTGAAAAATATTTATCTCAATTCTTCCCAAAGCTCTTGGGCATTATCAATGTAAATCGTGTTTTGTCTAGTTTGTGGAGATAAAGTTCATGTAATTAAAGAGATTATCATCATATTATAGTGTTTCCAAGCATAAAAAATTGGATCTTTGCAAGTTGGTTGAGTAATATCTTCATTTGATAAATTTCACCTTATTCTTGGATTGCATTTCAATCCTCTACTCTAAAAGTAGTAGTTTTGTTTAATTATGGAGTAACAAGAGTCATGCTAGGGTTTTCTCTAGGGTATAGATAGAATGGACTTGATAGATTTTGTGACACATCCATGTTGTTGATGTTCATGGAGAAAAGAGCAAAAAGGAAAAACAAAATTATAAGAAATAAAGGAAGGAAGATATTAAAGGCATAGCGAAGCAGAACAATATTAGCCAGTTTTGATACCATAATGAGACATGATGGACACAAAAGGAAAAAAAATGATGAAAAATATAAGAAAAGATGATGAATAATGAAAGTAATATTTTAAAACATATCTAATTACATGCAAAAAGAAAATAAATAAGCTAAAGGAAGAAGGATTAAGGAAAAGAAAGAAAAACAAACCCAAACCCAACAAGTCAAACGATCTATTCCATTAGATAATTTAACATGTTAAAAAATCCAACATACTAAATGTTTCAACTTGCTAGACCCAGCCAATTTAACATTATAGACGATTCAATTTGGTAAACCGTTTAGTATAAACTTTAACATATTTATAGTTTTTTAATATTTAAAGATTATGGACCTTAGTATAAGACAATAAACAAAGCATTCCTCTCTTCATAAAAAAAATATGAATAATTCATTATTATATTGTAATTGATTTTATTATAATTGATTTCAGAAGAATTAATTATCTTTTCTATTTTGATTAACGTGAATAGAAGAATATCAATACTAAGATGGTGAATTAAGTGTACTAATCTTTTGTTGAAATTTGTACAATTAGTAACTTAAAATTTTCTTGTAAATAACCTCATAAAAACAATTAAAACTTTTAATTTTACCTAAAAAATACAAAGATACGTTGAACATCCAACGAAAGAAGTGGTACGAAGAGTAGGTGCAACAACATTGTGGAACCAACCATCAAAGTACTATGGACAAAAGCTTCAATGTATGGCTCTTAATTCATAACTTAACTCATAAAGGATCTTGCTTTTGTATTTGTCAAACATGAAACTTGTAGTTTACGATTTCAAATTTATGTGATTCTTAAACAAAATAGTTGGTGATGTTGAAGGCCCCCAAGTAATAATTAGTGCTATTAAAATGGGACAATCTTCCACTCATTAACCAATATATCTGAAGTTGAGTTAATATGAATCAAATAAATATTATATTATATATATACATATACATACATACATATACATACATACATATACATATATATACATATATATATATATATATACACACATATATATATATATATATATATATATATTATAGACACACACATTATGCATAATAGTTAAATAAATATGATGGTCCAGTAGTAAGTTGCCGCACAAAAAACCTTTTAATTATAATAATGTTGATTTCAGCCAATGCATTTTTCCAGTTATATTAAATGAAGCTTTTTTAAATTACATAATGTATGAAAGTTGAGAGGGAAAAGAACTTCTAGGGGAAGGTAGGGTAATCATTAATTATTATGTAAAAGAATTTATCTGGTTACCATTAAATAAAATATAGTTTTAAAGTATAATCTAAATAAAATTATATCACGGTATTACTGTAAAACATAAGTTTAAGTAAGATTAATTTATTTTAAAATAGTTTTAATTTCATAAATATAAATAACATAATTCTATAAAAAATCAAATTGTAAAAATCACTAATAACGTGAGTATTGGATGGATGTCATAATACTTATAAACTTATGATTAAAAATTCATACTTATTGTTTGTAAATATTCATTAAGAAAAATATCTGTTTAATATTTACATCAGATTATTATTTGTTAACATGAATTTGTTTTGTAATTGAGACAATATTACTACAACTATTAGCTTTTTATTACTCAACCATAGATGAACAAAACTGATATAATATTAGGAAACAATACAATATTATGATCAGTACCACCAACTCCAACATGAAATGAGAAAGTAAATAGGAACTATTATAGAAAAACTTATTGAGAGATACTTGATTGGACCCAATTTTTTAGAACAATTTGCAAACTAATATTATTGGAGTTTTTAAGTAGGTACACTACAGAAAATTACACATGCATTTACCATAGAAATTACAGCACAATGATTAAGAAGATAAAAATTGTGAGATCAATTAGTTAAACACTGCCTACCACCTACCAAATTAACATGTGGTAATGGTTATTAATTCAAATTTTATTAGTTTTAAATTATTTACGTTAGTATTGTATTAGTGGTCAGTTTATAGGGCCGTTAGTATTCCTATTTTATAGCTTTCAGTAATTGTAATTTTATTATATATATTATTGAAATAAATCAAAATATAAGAATCAGTTCAACACTTTTATAATTTCGTGCAACTACGTTTAATTAGTTTCTACAACTTTTTGCCTTTTGTTATTTCCTTCAATTAGTTATCATGAGTTATGGGATGTCGTTGAGGGTGGAGTATTTGCATTAGCTAATAATGCAACTGAGGCGCAACGAGTAGCACATTGTGACCAGAAGCATATAGAAGGAACAACAACTGCATCGTGACCATTTTGTCAACCAATTATAAAGGTGATAACAAGATAAGAGGGTGCATCTTCAAACCCTAAGATGCCAATATGAACTGCTGCAGATGAAAACCACAAAAACTATTGATGTCTATATAAATAAAGTTCTTGCCTTGACAAATTAGATGAAGACTAATGGTGAAACACATTCAGAGTAGGCAAAGGTGGAGAAGATTTTGAGGTCTTTAACTCCCAGATTTGAACATGTTGTTGCCGCAAGAGGCCAATGACATTTCAACAATGACAATAAGGTTATTGTCCGGTTCCCTTTGAGCACATGAGCAGCAGATGAATGACAATAAGATTGAAAAACCAATTAAACAGGCTTTACAAACACAAGTCTCAATTGGTAGCTCTTATCATAAACACGATAGTTCACGAGGCAGAGGACGGGGACGTGGTGGTAGCTATTCCAGCAAAGGTCGTGGTGGCCGGAACCATGGAGGCACTGAGCAAAACAGCACCGGTTCCAATCACAATCCAAGTTCAAATAACTTTTGGCGCGGAGGATGTGGTCGCATAGAACGTGGTCACGGAGGACGAGGAGGCATGTATAATAAATCAAATGTGGAGTGTTATAACTGCCATAAACGCGACCATTATGCAAATGAGTGCAGATCAAAAGGTGATAATCATGCTGCCAATTGTGCTCAAGAAGATAGTAATCACGAACAAGATAAAAAGGATCATGCAGTACTAATGGCAACCACATCAAATGAAACTCCAAACAATTAGACTTGGTATTTGGATATAGATTGCACGAATCAGATGTGTGGTCAGAAGGAGTTGTTTGCAGATTTGGATGACTCATTTCGAACAAAAGTGAAATTCGATGATGGTAGGTTGGTTCCGGTGACTGGAAAAGGGTGATCTAGCACATAAGGTTTACTGGAATACCCTTGCACCGCTATCACCCAACCTTAGGGTAATCTAGCACATAAGGTTTCCTTCTCTGGAGTGCAAACTCTAACAGGGTGACCACCTGGGTGCCTCCCTGTGCACCTAGTCTCTGGGGCCACCTGTTCTGAGAGTGTCTTCACTGTTCACGTGCCATGCATGTAGCTTCACTGGGAAACCCTAGGTCTGATGAGTACTCGACCCCTCAGGACTCTGCACCTAACTGTGCTCTCCCTGCTACCCGCATAGGCTCTTCGTGATTCAGGCCTCTCCCTACCTCTGCGTACTTAACTGGTCATTGGCCCACTCTGGGAACTAATCTTAACTGTTCTGGTTACGTTGTTCAAATCACGCAAGACCGATGTCACCTCGTCACACTCTGTTGCCGAGGACTGATCACCCTGCGGAGTGACGAGGCACATCAGTCCCTTCTGGTGATCGTCACGCTGATGACTAATCACCCTTCTCTGTGGAAACATGCTGATGACTAATCACCCTTCTCTGAGGGGACACACCGATGACTGATCACCCTTCTCTAAGGGAACACACCGATGACTGATCACCCTTCTCTAAGGGAACACACCGATGACTGATCACCCTACTCTGATTGGACACACCGATGACTGATCACCCTCTAATCCAAGCTGCCTGCGGGGTCCACTCCATGTGGCTTTGGCCCATGCTGTGGGACCCAGCTGACGTGGTTCGCCCTTTACTATCTGTTCTCGGTGTCCAAGGACTGGTCTGTACACAAGCCCCCCAGTCTCAAGCTGTTAACTTGTTTCAGCGAAGAGACTAAGTCATGCTCGGGCGACCTACATGGCTCTGACCGAAAGGACATGAACAGTGCCCTGAAGGGACATCTCACCACCTTGTCATCGCCCACATCTCTTAACCCTCTGAGGACTTCATTGGTGAGCCCTCTGCTCGAATTGAGGACTTCTTTCTCGACAAAGAGGTGTTCTGTGCAAACCCACTCTCCAACCGTTGAGACTCTAACCTCACCCGAAAAGCTCAATCTAACCCCTGATCGCCATGGGCGAGAGAGGATTTCACTGCTGACTTCACTAGTTAACCCTTCATTCAAGTTGGGAGTTCTCACTCGGAGGGGAGGTGTCCCTTATGAACCTTCCTTACCACTCACAAGACCTCTAATCCCAACTGATAGGTTCTGACTAACCTCACATCGCTCATATGCGAGGGAGGATTTAACTGGGCGAACCCTTCTGCTGACTGACCTCACATCGCTCATAGGCGAGGGAGGATTTAACTGGGCGAACCCTTCTTTCACGTTGGAAGTTCTCACTCGAAGGGGAGGTGTTCTCTACGAACCTACCTCTCCGCTTACGAGACCTCTAACTCCAAGTGACAGGTTCTAACTGACCTCACATCGCTCATAGGCGAGGGAGGATTTCTCTAGGCGAACCCTTCTTTCACGTTGGAAGTTCTCACTCGAAGGGGAGGTGTTCTCTACGAACCTACCTCTCCGCTTACGAGACCTCTAACTCCAAGTGACAGGTTCTAACTGACCTCACATCGCTCGTAGGTGAGGGAGGATTTCTCTGGGCGGACCCTTCTTTCACATTGGAAGTTCTCACTCGAAGGGGAGGTGTTCTCTACGAACCTACCTCTCCGCTTACGAGACCTCTAACCCCAAGTGACAGGTTCTAACTAGGGAGGATTTACCTGTACGCATGTCACACCTGAAGGGCCTTTGCGCTTTTCTCTGTGCGCCTAAGTTATTCCCTTGGGAAGTAACTTAGCGCGTTTCTTCCCTCTGAGTGAGTCGCATGCTCCCAGGAGACCATCAGGGGTGGTTGGTCTAAACACACTCGCCAGGCGCTGCATCCTGCACGCATGATCTCACCGCAAAGTGCCATGCACGTAATGGGTTAAGAGAGTCACTGATCACTGACCAGTTTACTAGCTCTCTCATACCATCCTCATGCACGACCCTACTGGCGAGCAACTCTTCTTCTTCTGGTTTGAAATCACGCGAGGTGCATGCGTAATGCTCTCGCTGGGAGCCTGGGGCCCAGTTTAACTGCACGTAGCAAGAAACCCCGATGACCATACACCGTTGACGGATCAGTGCTTCATTACTTCTCGCGCTCTGCTCCCAGGCGCTCATCTAGGCACTGATCTGCGGGCAGTGGTCACTTAGCAACTGACCACCGATCACCGTTTTGAGTGATCTCCTCCCTGATTCACCTGCCATCCTATTCCACGTGCCACGTCGTGAATGGTCCACGTGGTCATCTGCTGTTGACGTCATCGACTACTGATGACCGACCGGATCACAAGCCCCCCAGTCTCGAGCTGTGAACTTGTTCTCAGCGAAGAGACTAAGTGGTCGTGCCCTCGGTCCATGTGGCAAGTGGGGCCACGCCACGTGTTGTTCACGCGTATGGTCTTTAACGTTATGACTTCCACTCTTTATCTCTCGACACATGGACGCATCGATGGCACATACTGAGTGTCACTAACGTTTCCTTCATTCAAAAGAGGCGCGCGCATTCGTCTTGATCATTCGACCTTCAACCCTTCATACTTGGTTTCTGACTTGAACGTGACTAACTGTTACCTTAGCATTCTCTTTAACAGTTTTTACGCATAACTTCATGTTGGATGACTGACTTAACGGGGCCTAAATGCTTCGGCTTATCGCTTGTTTGGAAAAGCTTTCTTACTCAAAGCTTTTACCACTGACCATCGACTAGCATGTTAGTTCACCACTCATCAGTCTTCGCGCTTCAGGCTTTGCTTTACTTCTCTGTCACTCCAGCGCTAAGTGCATAGAGGACCTGGCCTGGGGCTTTCGTGGCTCATAGGGCTTCTGCTTTCCTTGAGCCTTTTTCTCTGTCGTGGTCTCGTGCACCCGCAGGGGTTGAGGCCGACTAGGCACTCGGGGCCTTGATGAGACGGCGCTTTCTCGTTTCTCATTGAGCTCTCCATCAGCGACAATGTGAGCCACAGCACGTCGTTTTATGTTGCCGAAGGTCTTGGGGCGATTGCGGATCAAAGACTCGCTGAAAGGCCCTAGCAACACGCCTTTCCTGAAGGCGTGCACCACCATATCTTCATCCTTGGTGTGCAACCTCACCCTCGGGCAAACTCGCGAACCATTCCAACGTCGTTCCTGTCAACGTGGCCATAAAGAGCTTGCAGTGCACTGCGTCAGACCCTCCTGACAACATCATCTACGTATGGAAAGCAATGAGATGTGTTTCAGGGTCTTCTTTCCCGGTGAACACGGTCTTAGGCCCTACGAAGGTGGCTGGGACCACCGTGTCCATGATCGCCTGGGAGAAAGGCGTGGGAAAGGCCCTTGGGGGCGTTGGTGGAGTCCGATCATCTCCCCCACGGTCTCCAGCTTGTTGCATGTGTTGCAGATTCAAGCGTAGCTCCTTGTTCGCTCTGTGCAACTCTTCATTCCTGGCCTGTGAGGCGGCCAGGTCCTCTTGCATACGCACCTGATACGCTCTGGACTCCGCCACCGTCTCCTAGAGGGCGCGCATCATTTCCATGAGTTGTTGCATGGTAACGTTGTCGCCTCCATTTGGTGGAACGTACCCGTGTCTTGTATTCCTCATCTTCTGTGGTTTCTCCTCTCACTCTCGTGTATGAGACCCCTTTTTACTCCGGCCCCATGGTGGGCGCCAAATGTTCTTGCCCGTTGACTCGCCTGTCAATTGACTCCACGACACTCACATGCCTCCTTCCTCACATTGATACGTGCTTGGTTCTTTCGAAGGAATCTGCAGCTGCAAAAGAGAAAGGGGGCGCCCTAGAGGCCATTTGCACTCCGACGCTCAAGTCAATGTAGGGCAAGAAACACCAAGTGTATTGAGTCTCTTTGTGTTTAGGTCTAGAAACTGCGTACCTTTGTGAAGTATTTTACTGTCCCTTATATAGTCTAGGGTTTACTGCGCCGCTAGCCCTAATTAGGGTTCACTGCGCTGCTAGCCATATTCAGGGTTTACTGGAATACCCTTGCGCCGCTATCACCCAACCTTAGGGTAATCTAGCACATAAGGTTTCCTTCTCTGGAGTGCAAACTCTAACAGGGTGACCACCTGGGTGCCTCCCTGTGCACCTAGTCTCTGGGGCCACCTGTTCTGGGAGTGCCTTCACTGTTCACGTGACATGCATGTTACTTCACTGGGAAACCCTAGGTCTGATGAGTACTCGACCCCTCAGGACTCTGCACCTAACTGTGCTCTCCCTACTACTCGCATAGGCTCTTCGTGATTCAGGCCTCTCCCTACCTCTGCGTACTTAACTGGTCATTGGCCCACTCTGGGAACCAATCTTAACTGTTCTAGTTACGTTGTTCAAATCACCCAAGACCGATGTCACCTCGTCACACTCTGTTGTCGAGGACTGATCACCCTGCGGAGTGACGAGGCACGTCAATCCCTTCTGGTGATCGTCACGCTGATAACTAATCACCCTTCTCTGTGGAAACATGCTGATGACTAATCACCCTTCTCTGAGGGGACACACCGATGACTGATCACCCTTCTCCAAGGGAACACACCGATGACTGATCACCCTACTCTGATTGGACACACCGATGACTGATCACCCTCTAATCCAAGCTGCCTGCGGGGTCCACTCCACGTGGCTTTGGCCCATGCTGTGGGACCCAGCTGACGTGGTTTGCCCTTTACTATCTGTTCTCGGTGTCCGAGAACTGGTCGGTACAAGTTCAAGAGCCATTGAGAAAGAACTTGGGTTGCATCATAACATAACCTGTCCCTACACACCTCAACACAATGGAGTTGCTGAGAGAAAGATAGAGCAATCATGGACATGGTGAGGAGCATGCTTAAAGCGAAAGGTATGCCAAATTATTTTTAGGCTGAGGCCGTAACGTGTGTGGTATATTTGATAAACAGATGACCCACTCGAAGTGTTCCTAACACAACTCCGATTAAGGCATGGAGCAGATTCAAACCCAATGTACAACACTTGAAGGTATTTGGGTCAATTACTTATGCTCATGTCCCCAAGGCAGCAAGATCGAAGTTGGATGATAAGGCAGTGAAGACCATTTTCATTGGATATAAGCATGGGGATAAAAACTGTACAATCCAATGACAGGGAAGGTGATTGTCAGTTGTGATGTTACATTTGCCGAAGATGAGGAATGGCAATGGAATGCAGTAGCTGAAATGGATTCGAAAAAACGATATATTTATGTTTTGAACGATGATGTGGAAGATGGAGTCACTCTTGAAGCACCTGCAGTTCAACCTGAAGCTGTAACTCAACCTAAAGTTGCTACTCCAATTGCAATTATGATGGAGCGACCAAGAAGGCAGCAGCGACAACCTGTACACCTTCAAGATTACGAAGTAAATATTGATGATGAAGTTGATGAAAATGGAGAATTGGTTCACTTTGCTTTTCTTGCAGATTCAGAACCCGTAAGACTTGCAGATGTAATTCAACACCCCAAATGGCAAGAGGCTATGAATGAAGAATTGATGGCGATTGAGAAAAACAATACATGGTAGCTTACTGATCTTTCAAAAGGAAACAAAGCAATTGATGTGAAGTAGGTGTACAAGATTAAAGTGAAAACAAATGGTGAGATTGATAGATACAAGGCAAGGTTGGTGGCAAAGGGATTCGAGCAAAGAGAAAGTTATGATTACGAAGAAATATTTTCTCCTGTAGCTCAAATGGAAATAGTGAGATTAATCATTGCTTTAGCTGCACAAAGGCAATGGAAAATTCACCAAATGGATGTCAAGTCTGCATTTATAAACGACCCACTTTGATGATGAGGTTTATATAAAGCAATTGCCAGGTTTAATATAATCTAGCAAAAAGGAGAAGGTGTACATACTAGCTAAGGCTTTATATGGTCTTAAACAGGCACCAAGAGCTTGGAACAAAAGGATTGATTCATTTCTTCATGCCACTGGATTCAAAAAAAATGTGCATCAGATCATGGTCTTTATGTAAAGACTAATGATTATGGAGATTTGCTAATTTTATGTCTTTATGTTGATGATATGATTTTTACCAGAAGTAATCTCAAAATGATTGGTGACTTCAAGCATATCATGATGAAGGAATTTAAGATGACTGATCTCGGTCTTATGTCCTACTTTTTGGGCATTGAACTCATCCAAGGAGACAATAGAATTTTCATTCATCAGAGGAAATTTGCTGCTGAGTTTTTAAAAAAGTTTAAGATGGAGGATTCAAACTCAGTTAAGACTCCAATTGAAACTGGAATTAAGCTTACGAAGGAAGGTGATGGGCGAACTGTAGATGCAACATACTTTAAGCAGATTGTTGGGAGCCTTAGATATCTCACATGTACTAGACTCGACATATGTTATGTTGTGGGATTGGTCAGTCAATACATGGTACATCAAAGGTACTACAGCTTTTGGTCTATTTTACTCTTCATCTAAGAAGATTGAGATCATCGGATACTCAGACAGTGATTGGGGTGGAGATTCAGACTTTTATGATCGGAAAGACGGTTTGCTTGTAGTCATCAAAGAAACAGTCAATTGTTGCATTATCTACTTGTGAAGCTGAATATGTAGCAGTAGCAAGTGCTTGTCAATAAGTTAGGCTCAACAATATCATGATTCAAATTGGTTTTCATCTATATGTTCCAATCAAAATTTATGTTGACAATGTCTCTGCAATTAATCTTGCAAAGAATCCAGTTTTTCATCAAAGAAGTAAACACATTGATATTTGATATAACTTCCTGCGAGACAAGTTGGGAAAAACATGATCAAATTGGAATATCACAAATCAGAAGATCAGATTGCAGATATTCTTACTAAGCATTGAAGATCGATGTATCAAGTTAAGAGATATGTTGGACATGAAGGTTGTTCCAAATCAGACTTAAGGGAGAATGTTGGTTATTAATTCTGATTTTATTAGTCTTAAATTATTTACCGTTAGTATTACATTAGTAGTCAAGGTTGTTAATATTCCTACTTTATAACTTTCAGTAACTATAATTTTATTATATATATTATTGAAATAAATCAAAATGTAAGAATCAATTCAGCAGTTTTACAATTTTATGCAATTACGTTCAATTAGTTTCTACAACTTTTTGTCTTCTATTATTTGTTTCAATTAGTTTCTACAATCCTGACACCCACATTGTACCACTGATTATAGTAATACAAAGTGAGCTACCACTGATTATAGTAATACAAAGTGAGCAAAAATTTTGTCCACGTTAATTCTAGCTGGAAGGCATACACCAGGAGCTAGCTCTTCCACAAAAATGGATTCAAAGTTCACCAATTTCACAACATACTGATATACAGGATGGTACTTCAGTTGAGCTTCGACGAAGCATGTGCCAAGAACATGGTCAACCCAATTCTCCACTGCATTTTTCTTGTCTGATAACCAAGCAGCTGCATTACCTCATAAACAATTTCCAGCTGAAGCTCTGAACCGAATGCCTTTTAATGCTTCTTCAGCAAGCTCGTCAAAGTTGGATGGCTTAAACACCACTTTCTCATCAATTTGGTCATAGAAGTCACTTAACCCAGGTTTCTTTGTTTTCTGTTATGGATTCACTTTCTTGGTCATTGTCATTGACACCCTCATCACCCTCCTCTACAGGCTTGTTTATATCGAGATGGCTCACTGTCCTGTCTCTGCATCTTGCTTGTTCCCTCCTTGGACTCACTAATCCTTGGACTCACTAATCTCAGTCGGCTTTCTTTTGTTCAGGTAGAACCTTTTCTAGGTAGAACCTTGACATTAGTGCTAACAAAACCAATTGTTTTGGCATCCTCATCCTCGGAAGCTGTCCTAGACATCTTTTGTTTGCATTTGACAACTTTTGGCTTCAAGGATTCTTTCTTCCGAAAACATCTTAGACTCATCTGAAACCAAAGAACCACTACCTTTACATACAGTTGAGGCTGCAATAAAGATTGTGTTATGGATGCTAATTGCCCTTCCATGCTAATCTGGAAAATTGCCTGCACTTACTGCCTGCAACAGACTACTCTGCACCAGAAAATCAGCTTTATCTACATTTGCAAGAAAGACAACTGAATGGAGTTTTTTACTCAATTCGCCAGCAATATAGTCCACAATTGTCTTCCTCCTAAGCACATCATAGCAACGTGATTTTTGGCATTCAAAAACTGAGTTCAATGAGTAAAAGCTGTCCTGGAAGCCTAGATCCATGGAGATTAGGCTTTCAGCGTTTCTAAAGATAGTCTCTGCAAAAACTGAAGCAATTTTCCTTTTGCCAAGTCTATCTGGTCTTAAGGAAAGCCAATTTAAACATATGTCCGCTCTACCTTGCGAGCCTTCACTCTTACATGATAGGACCCAATTTAAATGAATGGTTGCACGAGTAACATATATAATAATAGAATATTTCAATATTTATATTGTGGAAGAATCTGCTGAGAAATTCTGGTTAGAGAGTAAAGATTAATTGAATTGTTTAAACAAAAGAATATAAGGTGACAGTGTAGGAAAGTGTGCAATATTATTATAAAAAATAAACTTCTTCGAATTTATTGGTTGTTTAAACACCTTAGTTTTAGTTTTGTGTATTCAATGCACGTTACCCTACAATTTTTCCTCTGTGCAAATTTGCAGGAGCCTTTTGGAGTTACGATAACTAAGATTTAAAATGCATGTGACTGGCGACTTGATCCAGAGATTCCTAGCAATCCATACACTAACGTATGGTATCTTTTTTATATGACATCAAGAGATACATTGGTTGGGCATACAGAGTACAGTTTTTTTGGTTGATAATGTAAAATGTAAAAAATTATAAATGAAGTACACAGAAGAAACAAAATAGGAGAACAGAGGAAGAGGAAGAAGGGCATACATTAAGTAAGGGAAACAAACGTTTTGAATAATAGCTATCACATGAGCAACTCTAAAAAAACTCCCAGCACAGAGAGGAGGAATGAATTGCTTAGGCCTTTTCCCACTTGAGGGGCTTGACCACTTCCCATGTGAAGTCAGGGTCCTCTCTGCCGAAGTGTCCATATGCAGCAGTCTTCAAGAACCTGCTATTCCCACCCCTCTTCAGATCAAGGTTGATGGAAATCATACCAGGCCTGAAGTCAAAGTTTTCCTTCACAATCTTCAGGATCTCCTTGTCAGGGATCTTTCCAGTTCCATAGGTATCAACGAAAACCGACAAAGGCTCAGGCACACCAATAGCATAAGACACTTGCACAGTGCATCTCCTCGCTAGTTCACTCGCCACAATGCTCTTAGCAGCCTGCCTCACAATGTAAGCACCACTCCTATCAACCTTGGTAGGGTCCTTCCCAGAGAAGGCACCGCCGCCATGAGCACCCCATCCTCCATAGGTATCAATGATGATTTTCCTGCCCGTAAGACCGGCATCGCCATGAGGACCACCAATGACAAAACGGCCAGAGGGGTTCAAGTGGAAAATGGTCTTCTCATCAAGGTACTTCTCGGGAATCACAGGCTTGATCACGTGCTCCTTGAGATCAGCAGCAATTTCATCGTTGGTGACAGTCTCGTCATGTTGTGTGGAGATGAGCACAGTGTGAACACGAACCGGAACCATGGCACCCTTGTCATTGTAATACTCAACAGTGACTTGGGTCTTGCCATCAGGCCTGAGCCAAGAGCAGGTACCGTTCTTGCGAACCTCAGTGAGACGAGCCCCAAGCTTGGTTGCAAGGACATGGCTCAATGGCATCAATTCAGGGGTCTCGTCGGTGGCATAGCCGAACATGTGACCTTGATCGCCAGCACCGATTTCTTCAGGTCTTTTGGTGAGGTGGCCATGGACACCCTGGGCAATATCAGGGCTCTGCTGCTCAATGTTCACAAGGACCTTGCAGTTGTCGGCATCAAGTCCCACATCGTTTGAGATGAAGCCGATGTTCCTGCAGGTGTCACGCACGATCTTCTCGTAGTCAACGTTGGCCTTGGTGGTGATTTCTCCGAAGACCATGACCAAGTTGGTTTTGGTGCATGTCTCACACGCAACCTTGCTCTCCGGATCTTGCTCAAGGCAGGCGTCAAGGACAGCATCCGATATTTGGTCGCAGAGCTTGTCTGGGTGTCCCTCGTTCACGGACTCCGAGGTAAACAGAAATGTCTCTGCCATCTTTAAACTTTTAAACCTGCAAACACACACACACACAGCAAAAATGGAATCAGTATCTAAGATGATAGAAATTGACAAAAGGGAGTTAGACACACGCATCAAATTCAGACAAAAAAAAAGGGTTAGAAAAATTTATAACAAGAGTGCCATTTTTTAACCATAAACACAAGCATGTTGGGTTTAAGGGAAGGGACTAATTCCCTCCGCAAAGTCTGAACCCCTATTAGGAAAGATGCCCACATTTAGTGACTCACTCAGATTAAATTGATTCCTAAACTAAGGAAGATATAAGAAACAAGGAAAAAGAACTACAAACAAGCAAGTACAATTACAAAATCTCGCTAAAACCCTCCATCACAAAGCCATATCTCAGCACAAGGTCAACATTTAATTGTAAACGCAAAATCCCACCAAAAAGTGAATTTTTTTTTTCATATGCTATACGTAAACAGGCCATTTGTAAACGATTTCGATTAGATCTGAAAGGCTAACGCGTTTCCACAGCAAGTAAAGAAACAAAATATAGTTAACATTCATTCAAACCCGTTTGGGGAAACATGATCCTAGATCAACCCAGTTGAGGAAAAAACAGAGGAAAGGAACCCAGATGTGCAAGATCCAAAATTGAAGCAGCGTATCCAGTATATGACATGAATGTTGAATACAGAAAAGGTTGTGACAGAGGGAAAGAAGAGTACCTTGAAAGGTAGAATAGCAGAGAGAAGGAGGTCTGAACGAGGGTTAAGGTGGCCTTGATCTGAAGTCAAGTTCTGCGAGTTCAAACGGCGAGCTATGAGTTGGCATTTATAGAGAAAACGGGTGGCCGGGGGTAATTTAATGACGGAAATGCCCCTAAGTAACAAGATTAGATTGCGGGTTAGGTTCATCCATTTGCTGGGATTTGAATCCACCGCTGAGATTGCGGGTCAAATGAATCTCAACCGTTGACTCGACGGGGACGAGTCTGAGGGAGACAAGGATTTTCAAATCAATTTATTGTAGTGTCTTCATCTTTACATGATCTGATAGAAGGTGTGTTTGTTTTTCAATTATAAAATAAAAAGCAATGAATAATAGCATTAATTAATGAAAAACGATGAGATTAAGATTAATAAATTGTATTTTCATTAAATTGATATGTGAGATGAATGTGGAAAGTGGCAGCAGCTCTACCAACACCAACCCCAACCCCCCCCCCCATCCATTGGGGTTGGCCAATTTCAACCTGATTTTGACTCTCTGCATTGTGGTATTGCGTGTCATTTCTCTACCTACTCCTACCCTCAAGATTCTATGATAAGTAGTATTAAAAACTTTAAAATGCATAGATTAAATAATGAATTTTTTGTAAATAAAATAATGAGTTGGTTGGTAGGGAAAAGATCATGCCTTGGATATATGTGTTGGTTAGAGTCTTGTTGGTTGGTTGGTTGGTTGGTTACTTTACTTGCCAAGACTTCAAGAATGCTAAATGCATACATGTTTCTATAAGCCTTTTTCATGCCTTTAAGCATGCATCAAACTTTTCTTTTAAACAAAATAAATTTTAAATATCAAATTTTAAAAATTAACATATGATAAGATTTATATCCACTTTATATAATTTGATAGGATCTTCAACTCCAGTAATAATTTGTTACTTTCATTATCGATATAAATGTTTTAGATGGTTGATAATTATTTCTCTTATTAGATGACTTATTTTCCTAATATTTAGATACAATTTTACCTAAAATTGATTATATATAAAATTTATTTAAATATTTTAAAAATTAAGAAATTAAAAATATTAATAAGAAGATGTTCTAATATGACTAATATAGTCTCGTATTATTTAAAAGTCGATACTAATATC
This sequence comes from Phaseolus lunatus, assembly GCA_013389735.1. Lineage (NCBI taxonomy): Eukaryota > Viridiplantae > Streptophyta > Magnoliopsida > Fabales > Fabaceae > Phaseolus > Phaseolus lunatus. The sequence goes on along the minus strand of CM023859.1, from coordinate 23,371,193 downwards.
AATTTAAATACACTTTTTTCCTTTTATCTACTAATATGTTTTTAAGAACAAAATCATAACGAAACATCGACTTCCAAATCGGTGTAGAAAACTCACATTTTTATTTGAAACCACAACAAATTGACAATGCATGATTCACAATACCAATAACATGTATTACATAATTACCTTAAAAACAACTAATATTTGACCATTGACTTTTTGTTTTCAAACTACTGGTATTTTTCATATTACTCACAATCTATTGACTAAGGTATCTGGAAGCTAAAAAATCAAAAATAAATTTTCCATGTTAAGATAATGTCAATATATTTTATCACAAATCGTACGTTATCTTTTTTTTAACACTTCTTATTTATTAATTTATTCAGTTTTGTAAACAACTCTCAATTTAATGTGGTTGATTATATTTGGTTCCTCCCCTGTTCACAATAAACATCATAATCTTCTTTAATAAATCCTAGTAATATTGTTTTGATCTAACTGTTAAAATAAACTAAACCAAAACAATAAAAAAATTATGGAAAATATAAGAGTCTAATTTAATAGGACAATGGATTGGCCAACGTTCATACATTAAATATAAAAATAATATATGGTTTAAATCTATGGTAACTTTTTTTTTTATTATTGTGAAAGAGAAGATCGAAATATGTTTTAATTTGATTGATAACAAGACACCCATACTATTTTTTATCTTGTATTTCAATTTCTTGGACCATGTAAAAATTAAGTAATAACTGAGTGATAAAATTCATTTTGATAATATATTTTTTAGAGTTTAAAAATAGTAGTGGTTAATATGTATTTAATGATGTTAAAATATTTTTTTAAATAAGAGTAAAGTGAAAATAAATAATTAAAAATATACAATATTTACCTCCTTTTTCATGAAAATAAAGAAACAATTTAAGCATGATAATAAATATTTTTAATAAAGATATTTAAAAATAGATTTTTAAGCTTTTATTTTCATCCTCTAATTTACAAAGAAATTTTGAACTCAAACATTCTACCGGCTAGACAATTGATTATTCTTTTTCGTCTTTCTCTCTCTTCTTTTATTTACGTTGGGCTTCAACTCTTGATAGGGAGTGTACCTACAAAAGATTCTCTAATACTCAAGTGGGAAAATTTACCAAAATGATGCAATTCACCTTGAAAATTACACAAATGGACAAATGCAGAAAAATTACAGAAATGGACATTTATGAGTCAAAGTTGTCAATGGCATAGGCAACATCAATAAATTTCATTAATCTATCACTTTTTTTTAATTAAAGTTGTCAACCGGATTAACAACTTCAATTTAAATAAATTGTGAAGAAATTGGACACTAGGTTGACAACTTAAGTGTATTTTATCTAAATTAAACTTGCATTGGCAACTTTAGTTAAATTATTTTTAAATAACTAATATTTTTTAAAACTAAAAAATGTACATAATAATAATTTAAAAATTATTTAAAATTACAGGAAGTGAATAAGAATGTTGTGAAAATTTGTATTTTGTAGATAAATAATATTAAAAAAATTAAAATTAAAATTTGTTTTGACAAAACACAAAGTTACCTTAAATTAAGTTGGATTAAAAATAGGTTCTGTAATAAATATAAAATATTTAGTACTTTTAAATATTGTTAAAATTAAAAATATTTTTTTGTTTTAAAAAATATTGAAATTATGTTCGTGAATTAGCGTTTATAATTGATACAATTATAAATAAAAAGGATAGCATTTAAAAAATATTTATAAAAGGATAAATAACTACAATTTATACATCATTAAAAAATAGAAATGTAGAAAAAGTTGTCATCTATGAGAAGTTGTGTCACAGGGTGATATTCTCCGTTGTCTTTGTGGTCGTCCTTGTGACTGTTGTTCGGATGGAGCGGTAGGAGAGGGCAGGGGTGGAATGTCATCGTCAGTGCCTTTGACTTCATTGTCCTCACTTTGATTTCCGGACACCTGTGAAGGCATTGTATGTTCCTGCCGGTTGACTTGGTCGCCGGTAGACTTCAACGGGCGAGCTCTGACTCTATGTTTCCTTTGCTGAAATCTGCACTTTCTTTCGTGGTTGGGTTGTTGTTCCTGTTAAGATAGAGGGCGCCCTACCGACCTGTCGCACTCCGACGATCAAGTCAGTACAGGGCTTATAATAAACAATAAGTATCTAGTTTAAGGCTTAGAAAAAGCCTACCTTCACCTGGGACCTCTAATCCCTTTTATAGACTAGCACTAGGCTACCTCTTGTAACAAACTTCTCCTGAGAATCTTATCCCGAACAAATGCATATTCAATAACATATTCAATGAGATAAAATCCTACTATAAGGGCATAATCTTAGCGCCTCAATCTGCATAGAATCTTATCTCCACGGAGTGCATAAAACCTTAACAGAATAACCACCTGGATACCAATTCGAGTACCAACTCCTGGGGTCAAATCTATTTTCAAGTACATTTACGTGCTTTTGTGTATCACAGTACCATGCATATGCCATTACGTATCCCATATACAGATACTCTATCAAGTCCTAGCACATTTGGGCTTAAGCTGATAGAATATGTTTTACTCTTCCTAGACCCAAATGCACTATATGCACCCCTAGGCCCATTTAACACACTTTCACTGACCTACCAGGCCTTATACGCGAAAGATTATACCAATGCATGAATGAGAATTAATATGCACATACCTGTCAGTCACGTAATTCTCACCCCCAAAGGTTGAGCTGACCTGCCTGTTCGCAGGCATCGATGTTCGATCTCCGAGAACTGAGCTTTACGCGCTCTGGTCCAATACAGTCGATAATATTGCATGGATGGCATTGGATTGTAGGCAGATGGTGGGTCATGGTAGAGGTTGCAAAGGGATTTGGTGGATCGGCAAAAAATTATTGTTGAGATGGAAATGTTGAGTAGTTGAAAGGTGGTTGATGGAACGACAATTGGAATGACATGTGAGGTTGATCCCTATATCCGAACAATTGAGTCAGGTGAACACCTAGTGGACGAAAAGATTGTTGTTGAAATAATTCAACTTGAGAAGAAGACACGACATGATGTTGATAGTGAGGTTATGTAGTCTCCTATGGCATATCATACTATTTTGAAAATATGTGTTAATTTTGGATGAGTCAATGAAGAATAATAAATGATTTTGTAATTGAACTTACATCGTCATCGGACGGTGACGGTATAGGCGAGATGTAGCGGAAGTATGGTTGATGTACCATTTCATGTATGTTGACTTGTCATGAAAATGACCATTTTCGTTAAACTGATTTCCCTGAATTAAACGATTATGACAGTTATTCCACATAGATATCCATGCGGCATGATATTGTGGTCAGTATTGATCAGTCCGTCCTCTCATATCCTCTATGTGAAGTTGATCAAGGTTCAATGGGTCACTTGGAATACTCTGTCGAAATCCAAATTGATGCATAACCCTATCAACCTGATGAAATTCAATTGTTGCAAAACATATGAGAGGAACTATCGCCCGTGCAATTGGGGAAACCTCAATAATGATCAAGCGCCTAACATAATCCACTCAATATGGAGTCCAAAGAAACTGTAAATAAATGTTTAAAATATTAGTAATGTGAAATTTTCAGTTAAAATGGTATGTTAGTGTATATATTGTTTACAACCTCTCTAGCTTTAATGCCATCAAACATTGTCCGTATTTGGGGAACAGTTATTCCTCCTGTGTGTGTTCTATGCATCCTCCAAGTCCACCAAACGTAAACAAAGGAATATAAAAAAATTTACAACTAAGATAACTTGAGTTGAACTTTGTTTTCTTGTCTCGAAAATTAATACAAAAATAACATACATTTTCCCGAGTGGGAAACCAACGCCTTGTTCAACTTCTTCATCAGTCAATGGTTGAAGTTGTGGAGAAATGCATGTTAGGTGTTCCCATGCCCAACACTGTAAAAGCAGCATGCAACCTTCAGTATTATCCTGATTAAAGTCTATTACGTGATTGAGCGTACGGTACAGAGAAGTCCATATAACTGATCTCCAACTATAATTTTTGACGTTGTTCAAGTCAGCCAACAATAATAGATACATTAAATGTATCTTACTACCTGAAGAATTAGGCATCAATAGGCTTCCAATAAGTGTTAGTGTGTGGGCTCGAGCATGTTGAGCAATAACATCATCGGTTGCATGATGTGACAGTTCCTAAAAAGTGTTGTTAAGCCAAGACAAATTAATTTCATTTTCTTTCACTACTGTAGTGAGTGGTATAAATTCGAGCAACTACTCACACAAAGATACTAAATCACCACTAGTAATCTCAGTGACAGCCTCTCCATCAACAGGTAAACCCAATACCAATTCCACATCTTCCAATATAATAGTTGTTTCACTTAGAGGAAAGTGAAAGGTATGAGTCTGTGTTCTCCACCTTTCCACTAATGTTGTAAGTAGTAGGTGGTTGAAGTCAATGTTTTTACATTTTAACAGATGTCCAAAACCACAATGATCAATTAAGTGTTTGACTCGCTGGTCAAGTATGTCCCCATGCTTTGATACCCAGATTGCATGTCTTTTGGGTGTCAATAGTCTTTTATTACCTTCACATACATCTTTAGTAACATGTTTTTCTTAGAGCCGCAATAGGAACATATTCGCAAAAAAACGATGAGATGTCATAAAATTCTAATAAGATGATTCCTGAAAATTGTAACAAAAATATTAACCAAAATATATAATAATATAATATATAAATATTCATATAAGAAAAAACAAATATTTATATTATATAATAAAAATATTCATAAGTAATAATATAATATAAAAATATTCATATATAATATAATGTAAAAAAACTAGTAAAACAAAAAAAAATATTAATATATAATAATATAATATAAAAATATTCATATATAATTTCATAACAAAATATTCATAAGACTAAAAAAATAATTATAACATCTTAAAAGAATATTCATACATAATATAATATAAAAATATTCATTTATATTTATATATATATATATAATGTAAAAATACGATTAATACTTAAACCCTAAACAAAATTAAATTTTGGCATTGTTTATAAAATAATTTTTTTAATTATATATTTTTATTTTGAAAAATAGTAATTATTATTTATTTTGGAAAAAATTTCGACTGAACTTATTATTTATTTTGAAAAAAAATTTAACTGAAATTGTCAACCGAATTAACAACTTCAATTTAGATAAAATATATTGAAGTTGTCAACATGGTGTCCAATTTTTTCACAATTTGTTTAAACAATTCGATTAATAACTTTAATTAAAAAAATGTGATAGATTAGTAGATTTAATTAATGTTGTCTATTGAAAATTTTGACTCAGAAATATTCATTTCTTTAATTTTTCTGCATTTGACTATTTGTGTAGTTTTCAAAGTAAATTATATTATTTTAATAATATTTTCACTCAAGAAAGTATTTGATATTTGAATGTTATTAATGTTGTAATACTTTTATTGTTTGTGATGTATTTATTTATACAATTACAATATACACTATCATTAATAGAAAATAATTAATACATATAATTATAAAAATGATACTACCTTATTTATCATTTATTCTTTTTTTTATCTTGTGTTACATTAATCGGTCGTTCGGGTGCTGGTAAAAAACAAAATGAGAATGATAAAAAAATGTGGCATAAAAGTGTAATGTGACCCATTACCAAACTTACGAGGGAAGTTTTGAAAAGGATAGAATTGAACATAAGATTGCCACCAATTCTGACCTATATTTAGTCGAAGTGTGAGTGAAGGGTGTGGTGTCTTTAAACCAACACAATGAAAACTATAAATTCATTACTATATTATTATAATAATATAAATTTTACATCTTTCAGTCTTGTTTGGTTTGCCAACTAAAAATCGCGTTTGTTTGCATCAGAATAAAGTGATTAAGGAACACCACTCCGTTACAGCCACGTCTACGCACACACACAAGGTCCTATTTGTATATTCTACACACAAACATTCAAAAGAAAGGGACACATGCTAATGAAGAATAGTTTTATATACTTTTCAAACATTTCTATTAATTTTCTGATTAATTAAAATATTTCTTTATTTTTCATATAAAATTAGTGATTTTTCATTTTATTTCTGATAATTATTTATTTATTTTATCTTTCAAAAAATTAAAAAGTTTGTTAAATTTGTCTTTCACCTTACACTTGTTAACTATTTGCACTGCTTCTAGTTTAATGTCTGAACTTTCATATATTTATATTTTAAATGTAAAAAAATAAAAACTATTCAAATAATTTGAGTTTAATATAAATACCCCATCCGACATAAAATCAATCAAGCATTTAAATGTTTTGTAATTGCATGGACATTCATTATTCATTGTTGTCTATCATTCATTCTCAATTCCATCTCATTGATTATTCTTCCAAAGAAAATTCCAAATTTTAAAAAATGAATACTACTCCAAATTAGGAGAGCAAATAAAACTTTTAAGAAATTAAAACTAAATGAAATACTGTGTAGATCAAAATCACAAATTTTTAATGCTTTTAGGCCATCTAAAATTAGTAAACTTTGATTTTTTTTTGTCCTAAATATTTTTCATTTTTAAAGATTTAAAATATTTTTCTTCAGTTTTTATAAACAATGTGAATTCTAATTTTATTCCCTATAAAATATTTTTTCTATGATTTAAAATATTTCAATTATTAATATTTATTTTAAGATAAAAGATATTTAATTTATGAATCTTAAGAATTTTTTTATAATATCAGACGTTTGATTTTACATAATAACACTAATTTGCATATGAATACATAACATTTTATTTAACATATAAACAATTAGCTAGTGTCATGCAATATTAGATCAAAAGTATGTATTTTTAATTTTGAAGGTCCTAAAAACAAATAAATATTTTAGAGACTAAAATAAAAACTCCTTAATTTTATATTTTATAAAGACAAAAAAAATTAAACTTTTAAGTACTAAGATTAAAACTTTTAAATTTACAATAAGTTAAATATAGATAATTTTTTTAGAAATCAAAGTCAAATACACTCCTTTTATAAGAAGTCAAATCTATTTAAGTTAATTTTTAATATTTATAGTTTTAAGATGACACATTTATATTTTATTTAACATTTTATAAAATATTGAAAAGATTAACAGTAAAATGTCAGGAGAAAAAAATATTACAACTTGTGTACAAAATTTGAAATAATGCTGAAAAATATTTAAATTTTTAAATAATTCTACATATTAAAAATTAAACGAATTTAATTTAGTTAGTAAATTAATTTTAACAAAAATTAAAAATTAATTATAATATTCTGATACTGTAAGAAGGTTGACACTGAATCATCAATCTATTTATAAATTTATAATAATTATTTTAAAGATTATATCAATGTAATTTTTAATTAACTAAAAATGGCAAAATGTCTGCATCAAGATTAAAGTGACTGAGTTTATAATTTATAATTTTTCTGTTGAATAAGTTCATAAGTGGTTGGTTACTATAAACATGTGTATGTTGATATCTACATGTTGCAGTGCCGTTGAAATTGATTCAAGATATTCTAAGAAATATCAAAGTTTCATAAATCTCTCTATGTATAAATATTAAAAATTTAAAAATTTAAAAATTTAAAATTTAAAAATTAAAATAATAAATTTTATTATCTCATAATTCCAGATGGATCCACTTGCCCATAAATACATCAAGATAAGAAGGATAACTAACATATGATAAAGTAGGTAATACATTTTTAATCATGATTATATATACTAATTACGGTTCATCACTAATAGGACTCTTCACAACAATATAGAGAGACACAACAAGCAAAATAAAAGTACTTTATTATTATAACATTAATAGTACTCAAATAACAAATACTCACTTAAATATTAGAGAGTCTTTTACAAATACATTCCCAATTGAAAGCCGAATCCCAAACATTAAAAGAAAGAAGAAAAGTAAAATGTAAATGAAGAGATGAATCGTTCATCAAATAGGATTGTTCATCAGGTAGTAGTTAATTTCTCAACTCCTTACAAAACATTAATTAATAAGGTAAATTGGTGATGATTTGTCAAGAAATAAAAAAATAATTTATTTAGTAGTTAAAAAAAAACACAAATTGATTCCAAACCTTTTAAAACTTAAACGATAAATTGATTTTAAAAACAATACAATTTAATATAAAATTGATCTTTAACTATTATAATTTAAGGTTAAAATAATTTTACAAAATTTAAACATAATTGAGATACTTTTTACCTATTTAAGTAAATAATTTTTTGATTATTAATATTGAAGGCATTAAATTGACAGATTTCTATACATTCATACATAAATAATAATAATACTATTATTATTATTATTATTATTATTATTATTATTATTATTTAACATGGGGATTGCATGGTTGTTGGGTGATTTTGACTGCCACAAAACAAGAGTTGGAAAACATCATAATCAAATCTAGTAGCCTGGAAGACTTTTTGTTCTTGATTAAGATTAGTTTCCTTTGAAAAGTAAGACCACTCAAATGTTTGACCTTTCAACTTTCTATACCAAATGTTTGAACAGAACCTATGCATATATCAACTTTTTACCCGGAACTGTAGACCTATTTCTCGTTATTATTTTGTTTTTATGTATTATTATTATGTTGTGTTGCAGGTCTATCCTTGGCAAAAATTCAAGGACAGACCTCACTGAATTGGACAAGAAGGAGACATTAAGTACTGTAATTATATTGTTCTGCCAGAAAGCTATAATTTGCATTAATGTTCTGATTATATGTTGGTAGGTGAATGATGTTGATTATGTAATGCTTTTATTGTATACTTCAATTGTCATTTCTTTAATCATGAAGATAAACCATTGTTTTCAGTGTTGAGGTATTTTAATCACTACTACCTCTTGTAAATACTGATCTGTTCTACCTTGGAATGCAAAGATTAAAGGTTAATTAAGAAAATAGTTGCATTTTTTCTCATGTTAGAAGTAGTAGACTGTGTATACATCATTGGATTGGATTTTCATAAATTGTAGGATGAACTTGAGTCTTGGCCAAATGACTTCAACACATGAATTACAGACCTTGAAACAATTTTAGGAAACTGCATCAACCACTCCAAGAATTATAACATCTACCTCTACCAAGCAACAATCCTTCACCTGATAACCTGAGTTTTGATTGGTGAAATTATTGATAGGCATAAATCTGGATGCACCATTTTCAGGGCATGATGCAGTAAACCAGTAGTTGGCTGCAAGGAAGATAGACTGTTATTGATTGGACTGATCAAATAGATGCTTCTGTTTGGTTAGACTTGTTTGTGAATAATGTTACCCTTAATGTTAATTATGCATTCTACTAGTACTTTCTTTGAGGAATTGCATTGCACCTCATAAAAGTGATCAAATTATACCTTTTCCAAAGTGATGTTTGGCTTGCTTTTGGTCAAGTATGCGTAGTGTTGTCTGTGCATATATTTTGGAACCAGGAGAAAGGGCTGATGGGTCAGCTAAGGTTAGGTACAGAGAAAGATAATTGCCCAATTCAGCATCTTTTCCATTGGGATATAGTTTTATCTTCCTACAAAAAAAAAATGACAAATTAGGAAATTGTTAAAATGTCTTGCATTTGCTTTCTGTCAATTTCAAAGCAAAACTTCAAGTTAGGTTACTTGGGAAGCAATGATCCTTTGTGTCAATTAGGACATGTTTGGTTTTCAGTTGGGAGGTCCAAAGTCTCTTTCAAAAAATAAAACTGAAGAAGTTTCCTGTCTAATTTTCAGTTGAATTTGATAAAAAAAACTGATTTTTGTCTCAATTTTGCCTCAAACCTTAAATCTAAACAGGTACTTCACCTTGTTAAGGTAAGTGTATATCAGTTTATATTTTTTTGGTTGGTAGGAGGATTCTTCACATTCACCTGAATTAACTTACAGATTCAGAAAAGAATTTGGAGAACCAAATTGGAGTTCACTGATGAAGTTCAGAAAAAAACAGAATTGTTAATTTTACCACTTGTAGTTTCCAGCATTGAATGGTTTAGAATCACAAAATTCTGAATCCAACTTTGAGAGGTTGTCAAACTCGTAGAGGTGCTTGTATGTAATGACATCCTTCATCATCACCAAACACTCTCCTTTGCCTGTGTTTCTTTCTTTGCAGACAAAGACTTCTGCTCCAAAAGCACACGTGTCATCCACCAGATAACCTTTGGAGGCAAGGTTGAAGTCTTTGAGGGGAATAAATTGATCAATTCCCCATTCAGCCTTCATTTTGTGAAATCTCCTTTCCTTTCCCACAGTATCTATTAAATGCAGTGTACCAAAATTAGTGAGAGACCCTTGCTTTGCAGGTAAAAAGACTGAACAATCTTAGAACCGCAAAATCTTTAATAAGACTCTATTTATCAAACGTGTTGATGGAAACAGTAAGAAGACTAATAAAATGGATACCCTGCACAACTAGGAAGTTGTCATTGTTCTGATCATGCAAAAAGAATCGAAAATTGACATAGATTTCCCAACCATGATGAAGTGAACTTGTGTCATCCAAAGCCAAGTAGAGTGAAATATGTTCCCTTACATTCTTGCTCTTGTTTCCACCAGGGTACAGAACTAACTTCCTACGAGGTGTAATTGTAAGCACGTTCATATATAATTTGGTGTAAGCTAGATTCATCATTTCATTATGTTTATTCTGCACATGAGCATGTAAATGAGTACCATTTATAGCCTCCAGCTTCAAAACTCTCTGATTCGTATCTCTCAATAAAATTCTTCACAAGGAGTGAAAATGACTGCACTTTCAATACGTAATGAGCTGGTGGAGAATCTACAGTAGATCGTGGAGTGGCTGCACTATTACTTGCTGGGGAATGACATAAAACAAGCAAAATAAATCGCGTTATTCTATTTATCAAGCACTATTACTTTGCAGCATTTGCATGTCTCACAGATGCATTTAGGATTCCTGAATAATTATGCAGAGAAATAGGAAAAGGAACATTGTAAAAGATGGTACTCAAAAAAGAAGGAAAGGGCACAAACCATCTTGAACAACCATAATTAGATATAAGCTATGGCAATGAGATGAGAAGTGTTGTGAAGTATTTGCAGTGTATGGCATATATATTGTGATCCATTATCCTTTCCTTGAAGAAAGTTGTTGTTAGTTGGAGAAAGTAAGCATATATTCTCTACTTTTAGCATGACTAAAAGGCAAAAAACTCCTCTGTGAACTTTTTAAGGATTTATATTATGATTGATTTCAAGCATAAGGATATTCTTTGCTTCAGAATGTATATGAAGGAATTATATGTTTAAGAATCACAAGGGTTTTTCTACGGTACAAAATGTGTACCGGTTGGCTTTTTGTTTAATCCAGCAAAAATATCACATATTTTTCAAACCTTAAATGTTAAGAGTCAACCTTTTTTCATGTAATAGGGTTTATGCAGAACAGAATATGGTAAAATTTGTAGGAAATGTTAATTTTACTAAACAAGACAAAAAAATTGACGTGGGATTCTTAAGTGAGTTTTAAAAAGAACATTAAATAAGAATAAAATTGTATGAAAGTGTAGAAAACATAATAGAATTTTGTATGTTCATAGATACTTTCCAAAATTCATAAAATATATTTTTGGAAAACGTTTTTCAAAACAGAATATTTGGAAATGTTTTAGAAAGAGCATTTCAGAATAATGATAAATTAAATGGGATATTTTGATCATTTTATCTATGGAATGAAGAAGGAGATTTGACGAGGAGCAGGCACCCTTACTTAAGATTTTGCAATTGGGTTTCATTTTGTTGTCTATGAAGAATATGTATGGGATTGTTTTCTTGATGCACCTTCATAGTTTATAAATGCACTACCATAAATTACATGTTTCCTTCATCTTCTCGAACAGACTTGTCATAATAAGATTTCTGATTCTGAAAATAAATCTATCCACAACACATACACGTGAAATACATTTTAAAATAAGTTTTTTAAAATATTTTTTTGATCAAGTTTCTCAAAAATATTTATGATAGTTTTCAAAACTACATTTTTAGAACGATTCTTTCAGAACAAGTTCTTCGAATCACATTGAATGCATTCTGGAATAAATTTTCTCAAACAGAACTTTTAAAACAAGTTTTGTTGTACGTGTGTTTTGCAGGAAAGCAACTAATGTTACAGGTTGCAGAGATGGTACCTAGACATCATGGAAGGACTAAGAAGCAAGAACATGCGTGCGTCATCATTTCTAACAAAATTGGGATAGGTAGAGAGAAGAGAAGATCATTCTGTGTGTGGGATATGACTCACCTTTTTTCTGTCCGTTTTCTTGTCATTAACTGAAATCAATGGGAGGTTACTTACCGTTCACAATTAATTGTCATCAAAGGGAGGTTACTTACCGTTTATAATTAATTGTCATCAAATGGAGGTTACCATTCTCAATTAATTGCTTTTGATTGTTGTTGTCTCCTAGAACCACTATATATAGTGACTTCTTTCAATCAATGTAACACACACAAAAACAGCAACACACTTGCTTCCTCTCTCTCTCTCCTTTCATATACTCTCTATTTCTTTTCTTTGGGTGTAAGTGTTTAACCCATATAGAGAGAATTTGTTTTGAGGCTATTTATCTATTAGTTTGAGAGGAATTCATTGTACTCCCAGTACCATTATAGTGGAAGGTTTTTGGCTCTCTCGCCGGTGGTTTTTTACCTCTATTTAAAGGGGTTTTCCACCTAAAAATTCTGGTATCATTCTCATTTTTCTTGTTACTTTAATTTCTCATATAATCTTTGGTTGAAATTATTACGCTTCCACACACGATATCCCTACAAATTGGCATCAGAGCTTTTCGATAATTCAACCAAGATTTGTTGTTCAATAATGTCGAAATTCGATATTGAGAAATTTGATGGTAAAATCAGCTTTGCTATCTGGCGAGTCCAGATGCTAGCTGTTCTCACCCAGAATGGTTTAAAGAAAGTTCTGACAGGGAAAATGACGAGGCCAACCACTATGACAGAAGAGCAGTGGGATGAGATGGATGAAAAGGCATTGTCTACAATCCAGTTATGCTTGTCTCGTGAGGTGTTGCGTGAGGTCATCAACGAGAAAACTGCAGCAGGCATATGGAGTAAATTGGAGTCTCTATACATGACCAAAAGTCTTGCAAACAAACTCCGGTTAAAGGAGCGACTTTTTACACTCCGAATGTCAGAAGGTACTTCCATCCAATCTCACCTTGATGAATTTAATTCCATCATAATTGATTTGGAAAATTTGGATGTTAAAATTGATGATGAGGATAAAGCCGTTCTACTTATTGTTTCTCTACCACCCTCGTATCGACAATTCAAAGAAATTATGTTATACGGTAATTATCTTACCTTAAGCTTTGATGATGTCAAGACTAATTTACTAGCCAAAGAAAAATTTGATACTGAAATTCATTCTGGAAGTTCTGGTGAAGGATTAGTAGTTAGAGGGAGAAACCAAGAGAAAGGTAGGAACAATAAATATAAATCTAGGTCAAAATCTAGAGGCAAGAACTCCAAATATTGTCGTTATTGCAAGAAAAAGGGACACGAGATCTCTGAATGTTATAAATTGAAAAATAAGCAAGATAGAGAAGATAAGGGAAATGGTAAACAACCAGAAAGATCTGCCGAAGCTAGTATTGTTGAAACTGAATCTGATGGGGATTGTTTTGTAGCTTCCAACACTGAACAAAGGTCTAAAAATGAATGGATTCTTGATTCTGGTTGTACTTTTCACATGTCTCACAATAGAGACTGGTTTACCACATATAAACCAGTTTATGATGGTCTTGTTTTGATGGGAAACGATGCTCAATGCAAAGTTGTTGGTGTAGGAACAATCAAAATCAAAACACATGATGCAATTGTTCGAACTTTAACAGGTGTCAGATATGTCCCTGATTTGAAACGGAATCTCATTTCCTTAGGCACCCTTGAATCTCATGGGTGTAGATACTCAGCTGAAGGTGGAGTTTTAAAAGTGTCTAAAGGAGCTCTTGTGCTACTAAAGGCAATTCGATGTGATAGTTTGTATGTGCTGCAGGGTTCAACAGTTACAGGTTCTGCAGCTATTGCCTCACCCAACACAGATAACACCAAGTTGTGGCATATGAGATTAGGCCACATGAGTGAGAAGGGAATTCTAATCCTCAAGAAGAAGGGTCACCTTGGTAACCATTGTACTGGAAAGGTTGATTTCTGCGAACATTGCATTTTTGGTAAGCAGAAAAAGGTTAGTTTTTCTAAAGCCATACACAGAACCAAAGGTACCTTGGATTATATTCATTCGGATCTTTGGGGTCCGTCAAAAGTTCCCTCCAGAGGTAAATGTTGTTATATGATGACAATTATTGATGATTTCTCACGAAAACTTTGGGTGTATTTTCTCAAACATAAGAATGAAGCATTTTCCACTTTTAAAGAGTGGAAATTATTGATTGAGAATCAAACTGGCAAGAAGATAAAAAGGCTAAGGACAGACAATGGCCTTGAGTTTTGTTCGAATGAATTCAATGATTTCTGCAAGAAGGAAGGCATTTCCAGACACCTCACCATTCCAAGGACTCCACAACAGAACGGGGTTGCAGAAAGGATGAATAGGACTATCCTGGAGAGAGTTCGTTGCATGCTCTCCCATTCTGGTTTGAAGAAATCTTTTTGGGCTGAAGCGGCTTCAACGGCATGTTATCTGATAAATCGCTCTCCTAACAGATCAATTGATTGCAACATTCCAGAAGAAGTTTGGTCAGGTAACCCTGTTGATTATTCTAATCTTAAAATATTTGGTTGCCCTGCTTATTCTCATGTAAACGAGGGAAAATTAGAACCTCGTGCTAAGAAGTGCATTTTCTTGGGTTATGGCTTAGGGGTTAAAGGCTATCGTTTATATGACCCAGAATCTCACAAAGTAATTCACAGTCGGAATGTAACCTTTAATGAAATTGCTATGTTCTCTTCTGTAAAAGATACTGTCATTTCCTCAATTGATACAGGTGACCAGGAAGATGCTCGAGAGAAGGTGGAGTTTGAGATTAAAACACCTGCTCATGAGGAAAACGTTCCCAATTCCTCCAGTATTCAAGATGATCAAGCTACTACTATTGATGGTACAAATGAACATTTGAGACCACATGAGAAATGTCCACCTCAACGACGAGGGTTACCACAGCCGTGGCCTATGGCTCAAGAGCTTCCACAAAAGAGACCAAGAAAACCGACTCAAAGATTAATTGCAGAATCTGCCAACATTGCTTATGCTTTAACTATTGCTCAAGAGATGGGTGAAGAAGGTGAACCCAAGAATTACTATGAAGCTATCTCTAGTGACGACTCAACAAAGTGGATTGCTGCTATGCAAGAAGAAGTTGAGAGTCTTCACAAAAACGAAACATGGGAATTGGTGAAGTTACCAGAAGGAAAACGAGTCATTAGTTGCAAGTGGATCTTTAAGAGAAAAGAAGGGATCCCTGGTGTTGAGAGTACAAGGAATAAAGCAAGATTTGTTGTAAGAGGTTTTGATCAAGAGGAAGGTATTGACTTTAATGAAGTATTTTCTCCTGTTGTTCGTCATACTTCAATACGTATATTACTTGCTTTAGTTGCCTTGTATGATTTGGAGCTGGAACAGTTAGATGTGAAAACTGCTTTTCTTCATGGTAATCTTGAGGAAGAAATTTACATCCAGCAGCCTGAAGGGTTCCTTATTCCTGGAAAGGAGGACCATGTATGTCGTTTGAAGAAATCTCTCTACGGCTTGAAGCAATCACCAAGACAATGGTATAAGAGGTTTGATTCTTTCATGGTTGGACATGGCTACTCCAGAAGTAGCTATGATAATTGTGTCTATTTTCAAAAGACATCCGATGGGTCATTTATATACTTGTTGTTATATGTTGATGACATGTTGATTGCCGCAAGAGATAAATCTTTAGTTAACAAGTTAAAGGCCCAGCTTAGCAGTGAATTTGATATGAAGGACTTAGGTCCTGCTAAGAAAATTTTAGGAATGGAGATCAGCAGAGATCGTCAAGCTGGAAAACTTTTTCTATCACAAAAGAAGTATGTTCTTAAGATGCTTGACAAATTTGGAATGCGAGATTGCAAAGCTGTTAATACTCCAATTGCCGCCCACTTCAAGTTGTCATCAGATCAGTGTCCAAAATCAGACGAGGACAAAAGGCGCATGTCACATGTCCCGTATTCAAATGCAATTGGAAGTCTCATGTATGCTATGGTATGTACCAGGCCTGATTTAGCTTATGCTGTTAGCATTGTTAGCAGGTTCATGCATAATCCAGGCAAGGCACACTGGGAAGCCGTTAAATGGATACTTCGTTATCTAAAAGGTTCTCCTGATCTTGGTTTGGTATTTGATCAACATAGAGCCGATCCCGGAGGAGCAGTTGGCTATGTTGATGCTGACTATGGTAGTGATTTAGATCGGAGAAGGTCACTTTCAGCCTACATTTTTACCCTATGTGGTTCTGCTATCAGCTGGTATTCTTCACTTCAAGCCATTGCGGCCTTGTCCACCACTGAAGCAGAATATATCGCTGCTACAGAAGGTATCAAAGAGGCTATATGGCTTCGAGGCTTGGTAAGTGAACTTGGTCTTCAACAAGATGTTCTTGTTATATTTTGTGATAGTCAGAGTGCTGTCCACTTAACCAGGAACAACAAGTATCACTCAAGGACCAAGCACATTGAAATTAAGCACCATTTTATCCGAGACATTGTTGATACGGGAGATATAATTGTTGAAAAAATTCATACAGCCGAAAATCCTGCAAACATGTTGACGAAGGCACTTCCACCGGCTAAGTTCGATCATTGCCTGAACTTAGCTGGTATTATCCATACTTAATCAAGGTTTCATGGCGAGAGAGTGTTCCAGTCAAAGGCAAGTCAAGGTGGAGATTTGTGGGATATGACTCACCTTTTTTCTGTCCGTTTTCTTGTCATTAACTGAAATCAATGGGAGGTTACTTACCGTTCACAATTAATTGTCATCAAAGGGAGGTTACTTACCGTTTATAATTAATTGTCATCAAATGGAGGTTACCATTCTCAATTAATTGCTTTTGATTGTTGTTGTCTCCTAGAACCACTATATATAGTGACTTCTTTCAATCAATGTAACACACACAAAAACAGCAACACACTTGCTTCCTCTCTCTCTCCTTTCATATACTCTCTATTTCTTTTCTTTGGGTGTAAGTGTTTAACCCATATAGAGAGAATTTGTTTTGAGGCTATTTATCTATTAGTTTGAGAGGAATTCATTGTACTCCCAGTACCATTATAGTGGAAGGTTTTTGGCTCTCTCGCTGGTGGTTTTTTACCTCTATTTAAAGGGGTTTTCCACCTAAAAATTCTGGTATCATTCTCATTTTTCTTATTACTTTAATTTCTCATATAATCTTTGGTTGAAATTATTACGCTTCCACACACGATATCCCTACACTGTGCTTGAAGCATTGTCCACTTGCTATGTTGATATTCGAGTAACTTGCCAACTGTAGTTTCTATTATAAGGAAAATATTAGAAATATTTTCTAACATTCCCTCCTTAAAAAAAAAAATAGGACTTATTATGATACAGTGATATTTTTTAATAATCTTAAAGTTTATTACGACTATTAAAACTATAACTAATAATAAGTATTTATTATATTTTTTTAGTGTAGAACTATATCATGATAAACTTTTTACTATATTAATAGCACAAATTTCAATACAAAGTGACGAATCTCAGTATAAATAAATATACAAGTGGCTGTATTTTTTAATTATAAATATATTAATTGCTATATTTTCCATACTTTTAATCTATTACGAAAGTTTATTCGTAAGACATGAATCACCCATTATACAAAATATATCTATAAACTTGCTAAACTCACATTCACTAATAAAAAGTTTAATAAAAGAATAGTTAGTAATTATAACAATTACTTAAAACTATTTAATTCTAAGTAATTTTAAAATAAAATTTCATTTTTGTTACTTTATTATTTAAAATTATTCACTTTTATTGGTCATAAGAAATAATTTATTATTATTATTATTGTTAAAAGTAGATACTATTAGTAAAAAATAGATACAATAGTAAAAAATAAGAATAATTAGAAAGGTTGCGTCAGTGTGTAACTGGCCACAACACAAAACGAGGAAGGCGCGTAGACAAGCTTTGGCCTATTTCGTAAGGAACAAACGCCACGTCGGACATGTGTGAACGCTACGTGGGGTCTTTGACTTCGACTCTCTCTTTTTCTTAAGTGCCTTTCACGCGCCACCGTTATCCCTCCCTCTCTCTTCTCTTTTCCTTTCACTGTTCCTTCATTTCCACCACTCTTTGCCCTTCTACAACACCCTTTCATTTCCCTCTTTGGCCTTTTATTCATCGCCTTCATTCAATTCATTTCAGTTCTCTGCATTCGCTTTCTGAATTCCATGTGTGAGACTATTGCTTTGTAATGGCTGAGACCACAAAATACATTCCCAACTCACAATTAGGTTTGATTCCCCTTCTTCAACTTAACAAGCGTGTTTCAATTTCGCTTCTTGTTTCTCATTGTCATCATGATCAAGCTTGTGCCTCTTTTCAATTTACATTTTCTTAGTTTCATTTTTTCTGCATGCATGCATGCATATCCCAGACTGTGTTAACTTTCATTCTGTATGCAACATGCATGTATTACTTTTGTTTCACTATTCCTGATCAAATGGGTGTCATCTTTTCTTTCAGTCACCGTGTTTGTATGCTTTGCTTGGATTGGATCATTGATAACAATTGGGAAGTTTGTAGTTTGTACTTTGATGTGAGCTATAGTTATCCAAGACATAGATGAATGTGCCAATTGAATTAAATTCATCCATTCTCTATGCAGTATCATATAATTATTTAAACTTTAGTTCCGTTGTTGCCTTCACTGAATATGCGTATAAATTTATGATTCAAATAGAGTGATGTATTTGTGTTCGAGTTTGATTTTTTCCCCCGTGTCTTATACAATACCCTTTGAATGTTTCCTGGTATCTGATAGAGCTTGAAGAGATATTGCAAGAGGCAGCACATCGTTGGCTTCGACCCGTTGAAATATGTGAGATACTTCGCAACTATAAGAAGTTTAAGTTAACACCAGATCCACCTATTAGGCCACCAGGTATTTCATATTTTACCCTGAACTTCACATCCTTCTTGATTTTGATATTTGCTACAGACAAGGGGAGGGAATTCATTTTACAAGCTTGGTGGGTGATTGATTGATAGGGTTTTATCAGATGGCACCTCATATGTTATTGTTGTCATGCTTTAAAATTTGGAATTTTCTTGCTCTGTTTTTTCATTGAGTTCCATGTAGAGGATGGAGAGACTAATCAATGGTGGTGATAATTGAACTTAGTTATGCTAGCTTCACCAATGCTCCAAAGGAGATATCTCAGCCTCTTTGTATATATGTCTGCTATGAGGATAGAGCTCTAATTTTGGCACTAAGTTGTCGTTTCTTTTTTCCAGCTGGATCACTATTCTTGTTCAATCGAAAAGCACTTCGTTATTTTCGCAAGGATGGTCACAGGTGGAGGAAGAAAAAAGATGGGAAAACCGTAAGAGAAGCTCATGAAAAGTTGAAGGTGTGCTGTACATTTTGTTAGTTGTAAGTTTCACTTTTTAGAATTGTTATGTTAATTGAACCTCTTGCATGGGTCAAATTGTTGTGTTGGAAATTCGGAATAGCCTCATGTAATTAATCCACTATACATTCTTGTTATTTAAAATATAAGACCAATGATGCGTTGGGTGCATAAGCATGTAGCATTGTGGATGGTCCTGAAATTCATTTGGTCTGGTCATTAACATATGACAAGATAGTAAGCTAGATATCTAAGCAGGATGTTTTTCTTAAAGTATTCAATTATCAAACATTAATTTCAATCCATGAATTTATAATTTCATAAAATTTACTGTAGTTAACGGAATAACATAAATTTGTCGTAACATCCCCTTTTTTTAGATCAACATATATTTTTTTTGGGACCATCCAATTGTTTTCTTATTTGTACATGTTAATGGTGGTTGAAGAATCTCCAAGGATTATGCCAAAGCTAACTAACTTTATTCCTTTAAATCTATTAGTCGATAGGCACTTGGTTCTTTTTCCTTGACATGTTTCATTCAAATTCCATCGTGGTTAATATAAGTCTACAATAGATAATAAGCTCGGAAAAGTTTCATAAAAGAGATAAAATAACAACCAATAGAAGTTTTTCGGTAATGTTTTATTTTCTTGTATAAAGTTTATATTTTGGCAATTGTATCAAATAAACATAAATATGTTGTGTGTGTGTATAATGTCATTTCCCCTTTTATTTTGGACCCATGAATTGCCTAATTATTTAGCTATATTTTAAAATGTAGGCTGGTAGTGTGGATGTCTTGCATTGTTATTATGCCCATGGAGAGGATAATGAAAATTTCCAACGGAGAAGTTTTTGGATGCTTGACGAGTGAGTTTCTGTCATCCTATTAATTTCAGGATTGTTAGGTCCTATCTTGGATTTTGTTAAGAAAATGTGGTGCTTCTTTTGCTTATTGCTAATGTATCTTATCAATCTGTAAGTTTATTTGAAAACTTGAGCAATAATAGATTGAGTCTAGAATTTCTGTGTACAAAACACTGAAAATAATGTTTTTCTGATAATTTTTTTTCTTTTGGTTCTTAAGGGGCAAAAATTAACAAATCCAAGCCTGGACCTTGCGGAGTAGCAATCTAAACAGGCCAGCCATGGGGTCGGTTTATTTTTATTATGAAAAAACAAATTTACTGATACACAAAATTTCTCAATTTGAATAATCAAATAAAGAAATGCCATATTTGTGGGTTGATGATGAAAATCAAACATTATAAAAAAATTGAAAACTGAGAAATAAGATTGTCGTAAGAAGTGGACCCTTATTTTAATGGAATTATTTTTTGAGGATTTAGGTCCGCATAAAATCATGGGCTATCCCACTAGTTATGATCCTTTTTACAGTCTTAGTATTGACCAAAAATTCTGACAACTTGAATATTGTATTGGTTTGCAGGCACTTACAGCACGTTGTCCTTGTTCATTATCGTGAAATTAAAGAGGTATACATGTGTTCTTCTCTTTTTTGCACTTTTTTTATTTTGTATCATATAAAACTATCTAGACATGATGCTGCTGTGTTGTGATCTGTTGCATTCTTAATCACCTCAAGCCTTCACCCTTCAAGTTCCAAAGCTAGATTACCTAGTCCCAAAACTCCTTAAAGTCTTAAAACCCAATGAAAAACTCATCAAGAGTTTCAAACGATGAAACTAATAAAGGTAAACCTAATCCTAAATGAAAAAAATGGAAGCAAACCACATGAAAATACAATGTATCAATTGTAACCAGAATCCAGTTTTTTCTTGTCAGTGTTAAGCTCAACTAAGTTGATTTTCTTTCTATTATCTTTCTTCCAAGCTTATGTTTAACGATGAACCACTTTTGTGAGTTGTGACCAATCAAAAAGTCTGACTACTGATTGACCTGTTAATGGAGCTTTCTGATATTATTTTTGATTCTCCAAGTTTGCAATGTTTTTGTTCATGTTTATGTACTTTGTATGATTTACACTTTGCAGGGCTGCAATTCTGGCATCTCACATTTTCCGATAGTTCCAGTAACCCTGGTTGGTAGCTCTCAAAATAGTTCAGTGCTTTCCTTTACCAAAATAAACACACCAATATCTGTAGTACAAACATCTTTCACATCAAGTGCAAATAAAGTTGATCAGAATGGACACTCTTCAGAGAAGGAGGATGTCAATTCAAAAGATGGTCCTCTAGCCTCCTCTCATGCTCAGCCTATCAGCAATTCCATAATTCACAGTGCACCTTCGTTTACACATGAAGTTGCTGGTAAGTTGTACAATACTGTGGACGTATGATTCATTCAAACTATGAAGAATGATATGAAATAAATTAGGAGTTAATTAAGTTCGTTATGTCAGTTGTGAATTAATTTCAATGCAAGTGTATCCCTATTGCCACTATTTTTATCTTTTATGACAAAGTGATGATGATTTTAAAATTTATTGTTTTATGTGTTACTGATCTTTCATAATGCTCTTTTACAGAGTTACTTGCATTATTATATTTGAGGGATTATTTTCATTTTGATATTTCAATGTTAATACCATACCTCTTAACTTATCCTTTTAATGTAAATTTCACCTATAGAAGTGTTGATTTAGTTTAATTCATCTTAGAATGCAATTATTATTTTATTTTGTATTGTTATTAGTCAGATGAGATTTTAGTGACGAAGACAATATCTATTGTCCTGGTCCTCCTTCACCCTTATGCCTTTAACTGTATTTGTTTATTTTGGCCCATCAAGTGGTACTCTTGGGCTACTATGGTTGACCATATGGCAGTTTTATTTGAATTTTTAACATGTGATTTATGCTATTTTATTTTTTATGATTTAGGTTTTTCTGAGTTGTTGAGGAACCCCTTGATTTCAACATGGTCATCTACTTTCCCTAGCTATTCTCCTGGTACTGTCTTGTCTCCCTGGACGTTAATTCAGAATTCTAGCAGAAACACAACTTATATGCATGATGAAAGACATCATATTGAAGGATCTGTTGAGGGCTCAGAAGCTGACTTCATTGTTCATAAGCAAAACAATATTAAGTTAGATGCTGCTAACAGAATGCAAGATGGTGTAATTTTCAGAGATAGGCTCGTCACTGACATGTACATCCAACCAGTTGAAGAAAATTTACTGACTGTTGAGCAGGTGTAGTAATTTAGATTATCAATACCTTTTATAGCTCCTGAGTTTGAAACAGTAAATCTAAACAGTCCAAGTGATCATTAGCTTTGTCAATGCATCTGAAATGCATGTTAACAACTTAATAATGTATTTTAAAATCTCTTGGTCTATGTTGTGCCTGACTTTCATGCTTGATAATATGACTATCCGATATCCTGTAGGCTTCTGGATGTTCCGTATGCAATCTTGTTCCTGTGTTTTTTTTTTTATATAGTTTAATTTCATGCATCTTCCCCAATGTAACCTTTTTTAAAAAATTTAATTACATTGTGACAGGTGCAAAACGAGGATGGTTTAGACACATTCCGTGCTCACTTATACGATCATAATGATCATCCAATTGTTGCAACTACTAAAGCGCACGTTGAACAGAAAGTTAAAGGTGGTGGTTCAGACAACGATGAATCAAAACGGGTTGAATCTGGGGAACTGAAGAAACTTGATAGTTTTGGAAGGTGGATGGATAAGGAGATTGGAGGAGGCTGTGAAAATTCTTTGATGGCTTCAGATTCTGGTAATTATTGGAGTACACTTGGTGCTGATAACGAGGATAAGGAGGTATCTAGTGTGCGAGACATACAGTTGGATATGGATTCATTAGGCCCTTCTCTTTCCCAAGAACAACTATTTAGTATCCATGACTTTTCTCCAGATTGGGCATATACTGGGGTTAGAACAAAGGTGTGTGCCTCTTCATGCTCATGCTTGAAATTTTATGTAATTGTATATTCATAATTTTGCCACATAAAATCTGGTTTTTATTTCTTTCTCCCTTCTGTGAAAAGGTTTTAATAGTTGGCACATTTCTCGGAAGTAAAAAGCTCTCTAGTGAAACCAAATGGGGATGTATGTTTGGTGAAATTGAGGTTTCAGCAGAAGCTTTAACAGATAATGTGATACGGTGTCAGACTCCTTTGCACTCACCTGGTCGTGTACCATTCTATGTTACCTGCAGTAATAGGCTAGCTTGCAGTGAGATCAGGGAATTTCAATTTGATGAACATCCAACCAAATTTTTAGGTCCTTTGGGTATTAAAATCTCACCAGAAGTTGAGGTCCGACTTCAAATGCGACTTCTTAAACTAGTAGACTTGGGACCTGACAATAAGTGCTTGAAGTGCTCTGTTTCTGGTTGTGAAAAATGTAAACTCAAGGGAATAATGTATTCCACGAGAGATGGTAGTGGAGTTTTTAAAGAAACTTTCCAGCAGATTGATGGAATTGATCATATAAACCCTAGAGATATACTATTTCAGAGATTAATGAGAGACAAGCTTTATGAGTGGTTGATATACAAGGTTCATGAAGGAGGAAAAGGATCACATGTGTTGGATGATGAGGGCCAAGGAGTAATACATTTGGCAGCTGCACTTGGTTATGTGTGGGCTATGGCCCCATTAGTTGCTGCTGGTATCAGTCCTAACTTCAGAGACAATCGTGGAAGAACAGGACTTCATTGGGCATCATATTTTGGGAGGTCAGAACCTATTCATGTTGCAAACTTTCCATGCTTGTATCTGATATTATCAGGGCATTATCTTCAACCAAAATTCATATTGTAATTCCTGTATCGTTCTGCTTGATTTTCTCACTGGAGGATAAATTTATATTCTCTATTATACTCTTACACATTGTATGAATTTTGTTTCTCAAAACCTGAATTATTTTCATCCATACTGGAAATTTGTATGCCTAGTTTCTTGTTGTTAGGGATGATTCTCATTGCATATTGCCTCTGTGCCCTTCTTTTTGTTCTCTCATTATCAGCACACAATTATCCAGTGATTTATATAACTTGTGAATTAATCTTACTCTTTTCTGTTTTCTTCTCTCCAGAGAAGAAACTGTTATTGCTCTTGTCAAATTAGGCGCAGCCCCAGGTGTGGTTGAGGATCCAACGTCAGCACTTCCTCCAGGTCAAACAGCTGCTGATTTAGCTTCAAGTAGAGGACATAAAGGCATTGCTGGGTATTTGGCCGAGGCTGATCTGACTAATCAACTATCTGTACTGACTGTCAAGAAAAATGAGACTGGTAACATTGCCACAACCATAGCAGCTGACAGTGCTTTTCATTCTGCTGAAAATGACTCATCTAATTTGAAAATGGATGAGCAACACTATCTCAAAGAGTCCCTTGCTGTGTTTCGAAAATCAGCCCATGCAGCTGCTTCAATCCTAGCAGCCTTTAGAGCAAGGTCATTTTGTCAGAGACAATTTGCCAAAAGTAGAAGTGATATTTCAGATTCAGTACTTGACATAGTTGCCGATTCTTTGAGCAAGGTACAGAAGATGGGTCATTTTGAGGATTATTTACATTTTGCAGCTTTAAAGATTCAAAAGAGATATCGAGGATGGAAAGGAAGAAAGGACTTTTTGAAGGTAGCCAACCGCATTGTAAAAATCCAGGTACTTGTTACAGTGTATTCTACTACCATTATACCTTGATCATCCCATCCTTCTAGATGATTTTCAACACAAGTATTACAATCTGCTTTGAATTTACAAAATCCTCATTTTAATCCATGGTCCTTTTCCACTATCAACAAAAAGGAAACTTTAAGTGATGATTTTATAAAGCTAGGGGCTAAATTGATTGATGCTTATAAATTTATCAATTTTGTAAATTGATTGATGCTTATACTCTTTACCTTTTACTGGGCTGATGGAGTGCGCATTTTCGCTGTATATTACATCACTTGTGTCAATAAGCCAGCTTTTAATTACTAGTTTTACAAAATTTGTTTTATATTTGGGATGAAGACAGTATTACATCTCCATTTAACAATATTCTTCTATATAGGCTCATATTAGAGGACACCAAGTTCGTAAGCAATACAAAAAAGTTGTGTGGTCTGTTAGCATTGTGGAAAAAGCGATTCTTCGTTGGAGACGGAAAGGAGATGGTCTGCGAGGATTCCGAGGAGGGCAGCCAGTTGGCGTTGATGAGTATGACTTTCTTAGCATTGGGAGGAGACAGAAATCAGAAGATGTAAAGAAAGCTCTGGATAGAGTCAAGTCCATGGTTCGCAACCCAGATGCAAGGGATCAGTATATGAGGCTCATCATGAAATATCAAAAGTTTAAGGTAGCCACTATTAATTTTCTTTTGCTGGTGCAGGTGGCTTTCGAACCTTTTCAGTCCTATGAAGTAGTGAATGGTTCATCTAGTTTTGGTGAATTGAAAACAAAATTCTGATTGGCTATTTTCTTTTGCTGCTTGTTTTGGCATACTGTTGAACAGATTGATGATAGCGGAAGCAGTCAATCACAGCATGTTGATTAGATTCCGAAGGAAGTAGAGAGCACTACTGAGCACTTATTGTTTATAATAAAAACTACAGGTATACTTTTTATGTAAATAACATCTAACAAAGTTTCTAGTTTATATGAAAGTTCAGATAATTTGAAAGGTTGAAGAAAAATCCGAAAAAGGGAGGGGAGAATGTCTACTATGAGCCCAAACGGAAAAAACATTTCTGTATGTAGAGAGTTGAACAGACATTCAATACCCATAAACGAAAATCCAAAACTTACTATATTAATTGATTCTAAATTAGTTTAATCAGTGAGCGGTGACTCTAAATTCACAACACAGCCGATTGAATTAATCCATGGTACTTTCCCTTTCACCCTTTTCTTGAAGATAAATTTCCATGCATTATCTTTGAACTGGAAGTCTGAAAGCACAACTCCGAAGTTATTCCAACTTTACCTTTTTCATAACATTTAATTTAATCCTATTTATTAACAATTTTTTTATAAATGTCCAATCTATCTATAAAAGTAATATTTGAAAATAAAATAAATATATTTTTAAATTACATTTTTAAAAACTCTAAAATATATTTTTGAAAATTTTTAAAACGAGTAATAAAAATTTAATTATGAAAAAATTAGTGAGATTAATTTTGATCTGCTAGGCATTGATAAAAATATTAGTAAGAGAATTTAATGAATTTTAAAACTAAATTGATAGTAGATTTGATATCTTTTTGTTTTTGTAATTAAAAAATTCGATGAATTTCTTTTAGATAAATAAGATGCATAACCTATAAATGATATCGTAGGAAAGTTTCACTTTGCGTAACACTAAATAAGATAGAGCCAATTCATTGATTATTAGATGATAAAATTTGCACGAGAAAAAAAAAAATAACAAGGTGCACACTATTACAAGCGGAAAAGCACAATTATACAAAATTCAAGATGACCTGGAACGTGTCAACTGAAGACTTGAACAATATACAAATCAAATAATAGGTTAATTCGCTCCCCAAGTGAGGGAGATAATAAAGGGGGAAAGTTTCAATTGGTAAATGTTATTTTCCAATCATTTTCACCTTGATAATATGTTGATAATTTGCATATTATCGAGAAGCATTCTCCTAAAACAAATGGGATATGCGTACATTTTTTTCTTTGGTGAAATTATGTTTCTCTCTCTTGTGCGTGTGAAGAGTGTATGTACAGTTAGTTTATTTAGCCTTGAGAATTATTACCAGCAAATTCGCGGAAACGAGAAGGCTCGTCGTTAAAACGAGAAAGACGTCGTTCGGGTTGAGACAACCTTTTACGGAATCCAACTGTACCCATATTTAAAGCGCCTTTGTCCTGTAATAATGAATGGCACATAAGGAAAGGGTTCGTTATTAAATGGTAAGTAGTAAAAAATAGAAAGTTATGTAGACATGCCTTGGTCTTTGATGACTGTGGAGCAGGATGGGTATTTCGTGTCCCAACTAGAGTTTTCACCGCGTCATCCAATTCTGCAACCTTCCTCAAGAGATTGGTCTTGTCCATCTACAAGAAACCATTAGAACAAGATTTTGAATTATTTGGGAAACTCAAATAACAATTATGTCTCCTGACATACCTTCAACATTTCATTCTGTGCACAAAGCAACTGATCTCGTTCTTGCAGTTGCTGCATTGCTATCTTAGTGGCAAATATATCTGCCTCTTTGGTTTTCAGTTCCGATAAGCAACTGAGTCACAAATTACTAGTGAGAATAATGGAATTATCAAATGAAAGTTTTGAATCTTTTTCAGTTTTGAATAATCCAAAAATACTTTAATTACGATAAAGAACTTCCTATTCATCAGCTATTCCAAATTGAAAACAAGTAACTACGACGTATAATGACACACGGAAAGCAGATTAGTAAGACAAGGTTTCTGAGGTATACTAACCTCTCTCTTTCTTCAATGAGATCATTTATCTGCAGTCTTAGATCGAGGTTCTCTTGTTCCTAATAGAAAGAGATGGTAATTAAACAAGCACGTGATAAAATATAATATACACCATGATTTTGGCTCTAGTACCTTTGCAGAGAACTCTTCTCTATGTTGCTGAGCTTCCTCCACTAATTTGACAATTTGGTTTTCGTCTATCAAATTCTATAACATACCAGAAGCAAAAACGTAAGACAATGAGAAATCACATCCATCAACTCCTACAATTATAAATGAATCTGAAACTTACTGCATAATCGGTAATGTCCAATTTTACACCAAGAAGATCCCGAATGACATCATGAGTCATGTTTTCAGTAGCGGCCAGCCTTGTTTGTAGCATGAATACCTGATCCAATACAAAATTTAGACCACTAGGCATTAAGTAATTATCGTGCTAATTTTTCGTACCACTGTCACAAAATCTATATGAAGTAGTTTGTTATTCCTACGCCTTAAATTCTATACCTGGCCAGCAGCTTAGTTATCACTGGCTAACTGTTACTAAATTTGCTTTTAGAAAAAAAATATATGCTAGTCCGTGAACCAAATAATAAACATTGCAAAATCACTGAGCAAGTCGTGTAAAAATTAAGGCATGGAAGAAAACAAATTCAACAAAAAACAAAAGGTGATATTGGTTTCGGTTGAGATGAATTATGAATGATAATTAATATGAAAATGATATCAATGAGTATTCTCCAATCGTCTAAAATGGTAAAGACCTCCTTTTGCCTGCTAGCTGCAAGTGCTTCTAGCTCTTCCACACGGAACCTTGCCACTGATAGTTCTTGATCTTTCTCCTGATTCATCTGCTGAACAAGATTTGAAATGCACCTGAACGGTGAGCTCGAACCTCTTGTCCTTACTGAGCTTTTCTCAGTTTTCTCTGATGCTGGTGCCACTGCCGTTGAATTTGACATTTCTGTTTTCACTTCAAGGAACATTGACTCCAGGCTCTTATACTAACCAAGAAGGATAAGAGCAGCAAAAAGAGATGGGAATGTAAGAATAACAGTTGATACAAAGTTTCTGGTATTCAAAAAAGAATATTGTTTACTAAACTTGCTTTTCAAGACAATGTGACCCAAAAAATTAGCTGATAAAACATAAAATATTATTTTTGTACCTTCTGTTGGTACTGCATTGCTTGGGCTTCAGCATGCAACACAATTTCGGATATGTATTCTTTGCACTTTTTAATCTTCCAAAAAATATACAAAATGTCAGAGACAAAAATAGTATGATGTCTAATACAGTTTAATTGTCTTGTAATAAAATATCAAGGAAGTCTGGGAAAAATACCTCTTTATCTTGTTCTGCATTTTCCTTTTCAAGAAACCTTATCCGACTTAGTGCTTCGTGAAGTTCCAGTACACTACTATGTTGCCTACATCGGGGTTTTCAAAAGATGGACAGTGAAGGAATTAAATCAGAAACTGAAATAATTTGGACCAACTTTTCATGTAAAAATTATTTTATACTACAATCCAATCTTGTATCTCCTCTTCATCGACTAATCAGGTTATGAGAGTGAAATTCTTTCAATCATGTGCCACAAATTGATTAGACTATACTAAGAAAAAAATTTACACCTACAGTTGATCAACATTAAACTATAACACATATCAAGGAAGGAATAGCAGCTCTAACCTAGATATCTGCTCATCAGTTTGAACGTTTGTGCTTTCTGAATCAGCATTCTTGGGAAATCTGTCAACTAACAATAATCTCTCTTTCAAAGCTTGGAGTTCCATTCTTAAAGAATCACTAATTGAACGATGTCTTCCCACCTCCTCATCCATTTCATGTACCTATGACCAATCCATTATAGTAAAAAAGAAGCTAATATGCAAAAGACCAGTTCAGTTATCCTATTGAGCATTAATAATATTACTGAAAAAGGTAGTGGTATTAAACATTAATAATATTACTAAGCTTCATCACTTTGAATTACTTACCAAAAGCTTTTCCGTAATCTTTATACAAGTGAATCATGGATGAAACTAACCTTTTTCTCTAAAACATTTATGGTAGACTCAAGCTCCTCAACAGAATGTTCCAGAATCTTGACTTCCTCTTCCTTTTGCTCAGCAACCAGCTTACTAGACTCTGACTCCTACAAATGATATTTCAGTTGCACCAAAGGTAGTTTCACCAATAAGAATTATTTGAAAGTAACAGAATAATCAGCAAATAGATACCTGATGTGCTTCCATGGCAATAGCTTCCTTTTCGTCAGCCAAGGAATAAGCCATCTCAAGCTTAACAGTCAAGACACCAACTTCTTCATGGAGTTGGTCTCTCTCTATTATCACCTGGTTTAGTTCATCCTCGATGCTTTCAAACAAGGAAAGTGATTGGTTTTCCAGTGAAGCTGTCAAATTAGTAATTTCTTTTTCCAAACCTATAATCACCTCTCTGTGTTCATCCAATTTGCTTTCAGCTTCAGTTTTGTTGGCATATAAATCTTTCAGAAGCTCCCTTAACTCCATATTTTGATTAGAAAGATTCTCAATTGATTCTTTAGCAACTTTAAGCTCATATTTTGATTTAGTTAAGGCCTTCTCGATATTAGCAAGAGAACCTTCAAGTTTTCTGTTTTGAACCAGTACATCATCAAGCTGACTTGCTTTATTCTCCAGCTCATACCGAACTTGGCTAAGAGAAAATATTAACTTTTCAGTCTGATCCTTAATGTCCTTGCTGTTAGAAGCTGATTCCTGCAATAGCCTAAAGTCAAAAAGTAAGCCCTCTAATAACACTTGCTTCCTCTCTAACTCCTTTCTAAGAGCCATATTTTCATATAATATGTTGACATTGGGCAAGTCTGGCTGCTCATGCACCTTCTGGATTAACACACATTGATCTGTTTTTACTGCACCTTCACTACCTGTATTAATTACAGGCTCTGCAACACTAAAGCAAGTTTTTAGCAAATTATGCAATTCCCCTTGTCTTGCTGATTGCAAATCATGGTTCATACTAGCGCAGGCAAATTTACTGACAAGCTCTGTTACACAGCAATTGTACAGAACAAAAGATACAAATCCTCCATCCACCATCTGAGAGCAAATATCTTCTACCAATGATCTCATATTATTCATAGAGTATAGCATCTCCTGCCCAGTCAGAAGAATATCAGAATACATTGTCAAAAATTTCTTCTCCATATCAGTTTGCATTTCCAAGAAATGCTCTTCTAGCATAGAAACCGAATTTGCCATCTCTATCAAACTGCATTGGATACTGTCCTTTAGTAATTGATTCTCTTCTTCTTTGTGACAAATTGAAGATTTGAGTTTTTGAATCTCTTCTTCTAAGCTCGCTCTCTCAAGTATCAAGTTTTCACCAGACTGCTTCCACATGGCAGTCAACTGTTTAGAATCTTCATATGCTTTCGTCAATGCATGCAGTGTAAGATCAGCTTCCTTCACTGTTGCATGAGCTTCCATAAATTTGGTTAAGAAACCATCATCAGGCCTGATCTCCCTATAACCCAATATCTGAGCAGAGGTAGAGAATTAAGAGAACATAAGAGACGGACCTATGTTCTTGTAATTTGTCAAGCAAGCAGTAAATTTAATACTTGGTGCATTTATTTCATATTTAGGCCACTAAATGGAAAGCTACATACCTCTCTGTCATTCTCACAACCTGCTTTGTCTTTCATCAAGCTCAACTGGAAAAATGGATCCTCCCTTTTCAGTTCTGTCATTCATCATTACATGATTTAGTCTTCTCCGGTACTTTTCAGATGAATAAATACAAATACATGTGACATTTAAAAAAACTGTATATTTATGAAAGTCAAAATGGAAGTAGTGAAATGATACCTTCTGAGTAAGAAAAGGATCCATAATCCAATTCTTGAAGCAATGCAGACAAACAAAGATAGAGTCTTTGAAAACCATCATATGAGGCATTTAATTCTTTACTCAGACAAGACACTACTGCTTCATTGAGAATTTGCCCTTCCATGAGCTTTCCTGTATTTGATGATTTGCAGTCATCAGATTGAATTACAGCGTATCTTTCAGAAGCAGAGTTTTCAATTTCATTTGATAAATCAGAGAGTGACGAACTATCAGTGCTCAATTCATCAGCATTTACAAGATCTTCATCCACATCAACTAATCGTAAGCTAGACACATCTGCTTCTCCGCTAATAAAATTCCCTATGACATTCAATCTTCTATTCAATTCAAGAAGTTGCTCTTTTATCTGATGCAGTGTGTCATGTTGTTGGTTCGCAAACTCCTCACGTTTGTTTGCATTTGATGTTGACAAATCAACTGTATAAGCCTCAGAACTTCTGTTATACATCCTTAAATCACTTATTTCTTTCCTCATGTCCCGAGTTTCCTTGACAATGTCCTGAATCAAGTCCCTGTAAGCAGAAGTAAGGCCTGAAACACCAGTTTGGAAAGCTTCTGTCTGAATTTCTGTATCAACAAAAGATACTTTTACAGCATTCTCCATCTCCAGTACCTCAAGTTTAGTTAACTCAACTTGAGCCATAAGATCATTCAGTATCAAATTATTTTGGACATTTTGATTCTCAGAAATAGTACAATTTCCAAGTTTGCCTTCAGGAATGGAAACATCTTGAACATCACCATTCACGTGAGCTACATTATAACTATCAGAGAGCCATTTTGCTACAAGGAATGCAGCATCAGCTTGTTTAGTTGCTTTACAAATTTGAATGTTTTTATGATTTATTTCATTTTCTAGCATCCTTACCATATTAGTCTTCTCATTTAACAACAATTGTAACTCAATTGCCTCCTCAATGCCTTCATTCTTGCCTATCTGTTGAAATGCATTTAAGGTTACAGTTGCTTCCCTTAAGGAACTTAATTTCACCTCCATGTCCAATACCATCTTCTGTGCATCCTCCAAGCTGCTTTGTAGCTGCAGAATTGCTTCCTCCTTCTCAATATACTTTTTCACAGCCATGTCAACATGCTCACTAATCCAAGCATTGACCTGGGGAAATGAGCAAGAAATGTTTTTCACCTGACCACAAGCCTCTTTGAGAGATCTTGAACCTTCTAGAAGGAAGGTTGTCAGTTCCAATATTGCTTTTTCCCAGTCCAAACTCCGCGACTTAATTTCCTCTTCTTTTTCTGCAATCCTATTTCTTAACTCTGCATTTTCTTGAGCAGTGGTGCATAACCTCTCTTCAAATTCTGACTGAAGATGGGCAACCTCTTCCTGTAACTGAAGAATTGTATTGGTTGTCTCCATCTCAACCTCTTGACAGATTGCTTCGGTCTGCTGTTTTTGGGATAACTGTAATGTCCATTCCTCTTGATATCGGCCATTAAGTAACCTCGCTTCTTCAAGATCCTTGCTCATTTTTTCTAATTTTGCCTTTAACTCTTCGTTGTTGTTATATTCATTATCTTTAGCAAGCACTACTGACGCTCCCAATGCTTTTGCTTCTATTTTACTTGCTAGAGTATCATCAGCTTCCCTTGTAGAGGACGGAACTTCATCTCCAGAATCACTTCTTACCGACATTTTCTCAACCTGTAAAATTTAACTTAATATGGTGAACTTAATTATAAAACAAGAAAACAAACATGAAACTCGGTTCCCAAAAAAAGATGAGCATGTGCAACTATTAACCATTAAATATTTCTCAAATACAGATTTAGAAATATCCCTTGCCACGGGAATTTTGGTTAATGGATAATGGTTTAAGATATAAGGATATTTGCTCAACATGAGGAAAATTGCTTGGGAGATGAATATATCTTCTTATATTTGCATACATTTCTAAGAAATTTTGTTTTCTTTGCTTCTTAACTTTATTTCAAGTGATGAAATTGCTATAGATTTTGGTCATATTGAAGATCCAACTATGCAGTAGACACAATACCAGATAAAAACTACCACAATATGCACACAACTGCATTAATGTTAAAAAATCACTATCATAAGCAAAACAGACTAAAAAACTGAAAAGTTAAAAACGAATTCTATTTTATTCTTTCCTCACCAATGAACATTTATCTGTCTTTAGAATTTCATCAGGATGCTCAAAAGAAGAGTTCACAAACTGCAAGAATGGAAAGAGTTAAACATGATAGACCAGAGGTTCGGCAATGTCTTCACAGGCATTTCCAGTATTTCTTAAGTTATGCTCATATAGACTTAACTTGATTGTAGTTCAAATATTTTCCCAGCTCTGCTTGTAATATACCCACTTCTCTGCAACATAAACAATGAATAAGAAAGGAAGAAATTTGTTAGTGGTCTACCAGCTAATAGTTTTTAGAATTGCAACGCAATAATAGTATCACCAATACAGACTATTTGCAATTATGCTATGGAGAGAAATTGAAGAAACAAAATCTTTTTTTATAAATCTAGACAACAAGTCTCATGTTGTCCACAATAAATGCATTTTTCATTTGTTCTAACTCGCAAAATGTCAAACAATAAAAACTTGAAAATTAAATACAGCTTCAATAAATTAGCACTGAAGTTATAGATTAGCATACAAGGAGACCCCAGAGATGAAATAAGAATGATGAATGAACTTTTCAAGGAATTTGCTGATTAGGATCCCCATATAGAATAGAATACCAAATTTCATATTAATAATGATGGTGATAATCATGACATATTTAGGGCAACTGTCTACCTAAGCAATTTAGAATTCATATTCTGGCACTCTTCTAGCTCTTGTGCAGTATCAGTATCCTGAAATATCAAAGACCACACAAAGTGAAAACAGAAAATCTCAGATAGCACTATTAATAGGGCATAAGTAATAAAAGAAGTAAACCTGATCTACATTTTTCATGGAGAATGTAAATTTTCCCTGGAGATTGACAAGGAGCTGAACATTAAAGAAATATACAAAATATCAGAAATCCAACCCAAGCGAAAGTTGATATTTATCTTTCAAGAAAGGGAGGGACAAATTATGGGATCTAACCAACCTGATCACGCAATTCAGATAGTTCAGTCAGCAATCTTTCCCGCTCTCCGTGCTCATAGGACTTTTGAAATCTGGTGGTAAGAACTGATGCAAAATGAGCCACTGGCATCCAGGAAAAGATTATAACTTAAGAATATTAACTGTCCACTCAGCTTACAGTCGAGGTTGTTGCAAAAGTTTATCATTCTCCAAAGCAAGTGTGGATAATTCTGAATTTTTATCTATTTTCACTTTAAGCAACTGAATCTCCTCCTGCAAAGCCATGTTTTCCTCCATGAGATACTTCTCAGCTGTCAGTTTCCCATCTACCAATAACTCAAGTTGATTGATTTTCTCCTTATAATGCCTCAGCATACTTGAAGTGTGCTCAATATCCTCTTCTCTTTGTCGAACCTGCCAAAAATGATATTACTTTAAGCCCATGATATTTAAAATATTTGGGCCTATCCACATAATTCCCAGAAAAAAATTCTGGGTACAGACTTTTTGGTATGGTAAAATTATTGTCAGGTTTTAAAACGTGGATGGAAGGCTAATTTTTTTGTCAAAACATACTCACCAAACAATTTCTGTGGTCTATTTCAGCCTTTAAATTCTGGATTGTAGTTTCTGCCATTTTTTCTCTCCTCAGGGCACTAACCAAAGCAGCTTTCATGCATTTGATCTGCCAGATATAACAGCTCTCACATTCAGTGAATCTTGTTATAATTATTATGTAATAACCCTCAACGATTTCACACAACCCTTAATACAAAACCCTCACCATAACTGCCATAAACTAACCTCTTTTCTTGGAATAAGTAGGTTGTGATCGGGTGTTGCTCTTTCTCCCAAAGAGTCATATCCTTCTGACACTTCACTAGATGTAAACTTCTCAGAGTTTGGCTCTAAATTTGATGAGGTAGGAAAAAATTTATTGTTCATCAGAAAGGACAGTTGACCCTGTTCAAGTTTAGTACATGCCTCAGCTAAGTCAGCCCCAAGACATAGTATAGTTTTGTCGAAAATCTCCCATAATTTCAAAATGTTTAATCAAATACCTTCAATTGTTGAATCTGCCACTGCAGTGCACTTACATCACCAGAAGCATCTTCATTCACTTTGGCCTTTTAGTGTAAGGGAAAGAAAATCAATTAATTCAGAAATTATCTCAATAAAAAAATAATATATACCACGCATTATGGTGTGTAATTCATACACACCCGAAAAATTTAAAAAACAAAAAGGAATGCAGAGATTTAAATAGGTGAGTACATTATTTTGAATAAGCTTGGCTCGCTGCGCAAACTTCAGAGTGCTTAGTGTTTCATTAGCACAGCTGCAACAGAATAAAAATCGAAATTAATGATATAAGAAAACAAAGAAACATCAAGAAGCATTCATTGTTCATTATTTAATTTTAAGCAAAAAGTTAACACAAACCAAATTGATGGGCTGACATTCGCAATGACCATTGTCTTCGAATTTCCACCTAAAGAATCCTGCATATAAAGTTTTGGAGAGTACAACCATATTACTACAGAATAATGTACTGAATTGTATGTAAAATTAATGAAAAATTAATGTCAATTTTTAGAACTTGGTGTATCTAACCTGAAGAAGAAATGTAAGTCTTGAATCTCTGTACGGAACATGCCTAGGCTTCCCATGGGCTAAGTCCACCAAAGTCATTATGACCAAGCTAACAAAGCACTTAAGGTCAGCCATTTGAACTCAACAAATTGTTGTGGCAGTGTTTATTAACATTCAACTGAAATATATCAGCAGCAAATAAATTGATAAACAAGTCTGTGGTAGTGAGTTACCCAAGTGTTGACAAAGATTTATTTATATTTGCTGCTTCTTTCAAACGTTCAGTATCTGCTCCTGAGCTTTTCTGCCTAGATGAAAATGCAAGTCAAGCCTGGTTTTGAAAAAGAAATAGCAACGGTTTATAAAGATTCTGATAAAAGATATTCTGTTACCTTTCAGAACCAGCCAAATCTACTAAATTTAGCCTAGCAAACCTAAAGTGAGTCATAGAATCTTTCTCCCATTGGCTTTCAATAATACAAGTGAAAACACTGTGAGACCGACTGCTTTCACAGTTCATATGAGTAGCAGCCACCTTCCTATTCACAGTGCCCTATGTAATTATTTAGGAGAAGATCACATCAGACATACATGATCAAGCACAGTGTAAAATATTAAGGTAAATTTAATGGTGAACCTAATTGAGCACAAAACCCAACCTGTAACAAAAGCCTGAGAACATCATAAACTGTGTCCACGCTATGTTCAGTGAGGTTTTCAACATATACCCCCTTCTTCAAATCTTCTCTGAGCTACAGGGAGAATATTGAGTTTTAAACTCTATTATACAAAGCATTAACAATAACAAGTAAACAACAATTAGAGATAAGGCTAGATACTATAATTTGTGGATTACTTGCAGATTGGTTGATGAAGGCTCAAGAAGATCAGTTATTTGCTCATTGTATATCTCCAGAAAGGAACACTTGCAACTATATTTCAGCTTGTAATCCTTCCTACTCTCTTCTTCCTACATCATAAATATTCCTTAAGAAAATCCAACCTTTGAAAGAATAGTCTATTCAGGTGAAAACACAAGCATTGTAATATCACACCGCTTTAATCCTCATAAACAAATAGTCAAAAACTCTTGGTGTGATCCCACTATCATCATGAAGGTATCCTTCTGTTTCCTTAATCTCGCCCATCATGGTATATGTTTTACCACTACCCGTCTGCAGACAATCAGCCAAGCACAACTTCAGCAACAATCAAAGAAATACGTAACAGCTTGTAGAAAAGAACAAGACACTAAATCCCCGCAAGTAACATGTACCTGACCATAAGCGAACATACAACTGTTGTAACCAGACAAACAGTTCTCCACCATGGGAACTCCAGCAACTCTGAACAGGTTTTCCTACACCAGTTCACCGCAATAATGAGTAACTAATAAGCAACAATACTTTCATTTGATTCGTGTGTCCACATCAGATACATGTCTATTGTCAAATATTGATACTCTTAGCTACTCCCTAACATGTATCTAGGAAGTATCTAAGTCTTTACAAAAAAATCTAATAAAACTAAATGTGACATATTTAGAAACATATAGGCAATGTCCATCAATTATCTTTTTCATAGATAATCTCAAAAAAAAGGATACAATAAAACTATTCTTATTTGTGGACAATAAGAAGTGATCTATGATGAGAGCAATTATAATTTTTATTTTTATTTTTCATATTGTCCATGAAGTATATTCTTCATTTGGATTTGTAGAATTTGCAACATATTTACTATATATATACACTCAACAAACTTAGAGAATTTCCATACAGATATAGACATGTGTCATACAGTTACTGCATCACATAATTTTAGAATAAATGTATCTTCTCATCGGATTTATGCATTGCACCATAACTAATAATACTAAGCATACGAAATAAACCATTTCCAATTCAGCGCTCTTTCTTAAAACTTTAAAATTTGAAACATAGAGTTTGTATACATTATTATATTGTATTTGTGACAAGGTGGAAACTCACCTGGGATAAGGTCTCGCATCCTATATGATCAAAAGTGAATCTGGTTTCAGGATGACCGCGCCACACCAAAGTTTGCGCGCTTTCCTGCTTCAAACACCTACCATGCCCTTGCGAAACCTTCTCCACGTTACTCAACGGTCGAATCCTAATCAGCACCTGAAAACGCAACCTCAGTCACAAAAACGACGCGAGAAAAACCAATCCAGAATTCGTTCAAATGAAAACATACCTGCACGTTATGATCCGTCCAGAACGAGGGATCGTCTTTGAGCTCGAAATGCGGAACGTGGACGCAGAATTCGGTCTCCTTGAGGAACGCGGACGCACTCGGTCTTCCTCCGCCGAGAGAAACCCTGGAAGCAATTCTAGTCGGCGTGCTCTGCGCCGAGTTAGGTTCGGAGTGCGACTTCCCGATCCTAGCGGAGAGCCTGGGAGTGGCGCTCCCGAACCGAGGCTGGCGAGCAGGTTCGAGTTCCTGACATTGAGAAGGATCCGGTATGGAGTGGAGTGGAGTTCGAGGAGGCGGGAAGTTGATAGGGTTCTGCGCTGCTTCCAATTCGTTCTCCTTCGCTTCGCTTTGAGAGTTTCTTCGAACGCATGTTCGATTTTCCTTCCACATTTTGATCTGATTCTGATTCTGAATTCGTCAAGCTCTTACTTAGCCACCAAGCTCATTTGTTTACTTCTGCTGCGGGATGGAATGGGAGGACCCGCCTCATTTCAAATTCAAGTTCCCAAAATTGTAGCCGTGCCCTTCAACTGTTTCTTTATGCTAACGTCACCCTCAAACACCTTTTAAATTTCAAACTGAAGCTCGTTAGGTTGGTCCACTCGCGCTGCTTACTAACGTTAAAGAGGCAGCAAAGGTTACCTACTTGTAGTTCGTTGATGCTGGAAAATAGTCATTGTTAGTGGTTTAAAAAATATTATGCAAATTATGTTTAACGCACAAGCTTTATATGTACGCAAATAATGAATTTTTTTTTTCAGTATAAAGAAAAAGATACATTAATATTCTAAAGTAGAAATGCACTAATTACCCGTTTAAAAGTAAAATTAAACTCTTTTTATATAGATTTCAAATTCTATTATTTATATATACATAATGGCGGGATTTACATTTGAGTTTTATGTTATTGCGTGTCATTATTGTTTTCACCATATATAAGAAGTGGCCTACAAATTTTAAAAGCAATTATATAGTAATGAGTGTCAATTTGAACTTATATTCGTGTTTTTGCTACTTTGACATAAACATTTGTTTAGCATTACAATCTCAAATATAAAGTTGTGGATGGTAGAATCGTAGGTAATCGTTGTAAAAATATTAGGAAGTGAATTTGAAGGGAAAGTGTGAAAAAATATTTTGGATTAAGATAAATAAAATAAGAAATATGAAAGTTTGTAGTGATGTTGTAACATGGTGAAATTTACAATAAGTAAACTAATTGTTCAATTATATAATACATCTTATAACTTTATTTCACTTTATAGAAAAACTCATCTAATTTCAACTAGTCTCAGTCCTAAGACAATAACAAAATTACATAATATTAAAAGATTCAAGATTGATTAGACTATTTGTGAATGGGAAGTTATAATATTTGAAACTTAATTCTTGATTATAGTTACAAAATATGTTCTGATAAAATCACAATTCAAAACGCAGTAAATTGAAATCAGAGAAAGTTTGTATGATTTTATCTGTGAAATAAACATTTCAATATGCTTAATAATTTTTTAATATAGCTTGCATTAACTGATTTAATTACATATTGCATAGATTTATGTGAATTTTCAGCAAGTGATAAAGATATAGGATGAGATTTATGTGAATTTTCAGCAAGTGATAAAGACTTATCATCATTATCATAAATGTGATAAAAAGTTTGGATGAGATAAAACTAAGTGGCAGCCACTATCATATGTTCACTATGAAATCAGCTTTCACTTATTTTATAAGAAGCTAAGATTCAAATGCATTTGACGTTGGAATAAAAATTTATCAAGTTATCACCATTCACAATGGTACGTGGTAGGGTACCTCTAAACCTTACACTTATTTACACTTATTTTTAGATATGATTGATGTAATACTTATTTTACATGTTAGGCTTCCTATAAAAGATAACAAAATACTGGATAATTATCTGTTGTTATTCTTCTCAAAGTTTCATACATATAGAAAACCGTCAAAAAAAGCAAAAATGCCAAAACAGAACACGAATATGTCCCACAGAAACAATTCTATGGAATCCTAACAACTTGGGAAACTACAATTCTGCCCTCTGTTCCAATTAAGATTCTCAACCATTACTTTCTTTTGCCTTTAACAGTACAATCATAATCATCAAAATACTTAGGCTTGGTGTTTTGTCTTTTGGGTCTGCTCCTTGGTGTTTCATCATGCTCTTTTGTTGTCTCCTCTTGGGCCATAACATCTCCTTCCTCTTCAACAAACACCTTGTCCTCAAGGTGCAGTGTTGGATAGTCCTTAAGCAAGGTGTCAAGGTTCTCCCAAGTGGCGTCTTCAGGGTACAAACCTTGCCACTGAACTAATGCTTCTGCTGCATCAGAATTTGCATAATTTCGTCAATCAAGTACAGCAAGGGGTTGCACTTTAGGTTGATTATTGAAAACTGTTGAAGGAAGTTCCAATCGAGGTGTCTCATCGTGATTATGGAATAGTTTCAGCTTTGAAACATGAAAAACAGGATGAATTTGAACTCCTGGAGGTAATTCCAATTCAAAGGCCACTTCCCCAATTTGTTTGACAATGTCAAAAGGACCATAAAATCGTTGGGCCAGCTTTGAGCATTGATAGTTTCTTACAGTCACATGTCGGTATGGTGGCAACTTAACTAGCACTTGATCACCCACTTTGAAGGGGTGAGGCAGTCTCTTCTTATCAGCATAATACTTCATGACAGATTGTGCTTTGAGTAATTTGGAACGTAGCTTATCAAGTAACTCTTGCCGCTTTGTAAGATCTGCATTCACAGCCTCATTACGACTAGTTCCTATGACATATTGGGGCAGTGAAGGTGGTGGTTGATTGTAAACAATCTCATA
This sequence comes from Phaseolus lunatus, assembly GCA_013389735.1. Classification (NCBI taxonomy): domain Eukaryota; kingdom Viridiplantae; phylum Streptophyta; class Magnoliopsida; order Fabales; family Fabaceae; genus Phaseolus; species Phaseolus lunatus. Next base: position 23,329,431 of record CM023859.1, on the reverse strand, counting down.
AGGGGTAATTCCAGTGGAGGAATGTTTGGCTCAGTTGTAGTGTCACTCTACCCAGTGTAAATATTTTCCCATAGCTTCGTTTCGGCATGGACGAAGGCTCTCAAATACTACTCCAACATTTTGTTAACTGCTTCCGTTTGTCCATCACTTTGCGAATGATAAGCTGAGGACATTCTCAATTTTGTGCCACTCATTCAAAAAATTTCTTTCCATAAATTACTCATAAAGATGGGGTCCCTATCAGATATTATACTTTTAGGCATGCCATGTAATTTGCACACCATGGAAGCAAATAGTTCAGCAACCTTAATAGCTGAAAAGTTTGTTGGAAGCATGCCAAAATGTGTTGCCTTTGAAAATTTGTCAACAACAACAAGAATCACAGAGTAGTTTTGGTAAGAAGGGAGCCCTATGATAAAGTCAAAGGGTATATCTTCCCAGACTATAGTGGGAGGAGAAATTGGTTGTAATAACCCATAGGGAGTTGTGTAAGTGACTTGATTTGTTGACATATGACACAACCTTTAACAAATTCAACCACGTCTTTTTTCATTCCTTTCCAAAAAAAAATTGTCATTCAATCGCCCATAAGTTCTATGTATTCCAACATGACCAGCCATTGGTGTGGCATGAAATTCCTCCAAAATGACTTGCTTAAGAGGGAATTGGCAAGGAATGTAAATCTTGTCATGATAAAGGATAATTCCTTTAACAATTTTAAATCTTAGATGTTCCTCTAGGCAGCCAAGCACTTTTTGGTACAACTGTCTGAGTTCTGGATTTGCATTATAAGTCTCTTGTATCTTTAATACCAAATCACATTGTGGCACAGTCAACCCCATCATTTGTGATGAACTCCCATCTATCCTGCTCAAGGCATCCACTACCTTGTTAGCTGCTCCTAGTTTATACACAATTTCATAAGTGTATCCAAGCAACTTGGACAAATAATACTGTTGTTCAGGCGTTTGCACCACTTGTGTCATCAATTCCCGAATACTTTGTTGATCTGTATGAATGATGAATTTTCTGCCCAGAAGATAAGTATGTCATTTTTTTACGGCTTCGGTGATTGCGTGCAATTCCCTAACATACGTAGAAGCTGAAAGAAGCTTTGGGCATAATTTTGTACTGAAATAACAAATTGGATGGTTATTCTGCATCAAAACTGCTCCCATTCCTTGCCCCGATGCATCTGCTTCTAGTATGAAATCCTCTTGGAAGTTAGGCAACATCAACACAGGAGTATTTGTCATAGCCTCCTTTAGTTGCTCAAATGATTGTTGTGCTTCTTCAGACCAAGTAAATGAGTCTCTCTTCAGCAGGTTGGTGAGAGGAGCAGTTATAGAAGCATAATGCTGAACAAACTTCTGATAGAATTCCGTCAGCCCCAAAAATCCACGCAATTGCTTAATGGTGGTAGGTGTCGGCCAAGCAATCATTGCACGAATTTTCTCAAGATCTAGGCCAACACCATCTCTAGATATTATATGGCCCAAGTACTCTATTGATTCCTAGGCAAACAAGCACTTATTCCTCTTGAAACAAAATTGATTAGTCACAAGGCACTGAATAACAATATCCAAATGAGATTTACGGTCCTCTAATGACTTACTATACACTAGTATGTCATTAAAGAATACTGTAACAAACTTACGCAAATAAGATTGAAACAATATATTCATAGTTGACTAAAAAGAAGTAGGTGCGTTACACAACCCAAAGGGCATCACTAAAAATTCGTAATGACCTTCATGTGTGCGAAAAGCAGTTTTTTGAGTGTCACCTGTGTTTAGTCTTATCTGGTGGTACCCGGAGCGTAAATCCAGCTTTGAAAACCATTGTGTGCCATGGAGTTTGTCAATCAACTCTTCAATTGATGGAATGGGAAACCGATCTTTTATAGTAATCGCGTTGAGAGCCCTGTAATCAACACAAAATCGCCATTATCCATCTTTCTTTCGTACTAACAACACTGGAGATGAGAAGGCATTGTTGCTTCGTTGTATAATTCCCTCGGCCATCATTTCTTTGATCTAACGCTCAATCTCGTGTTTCTGAAAATATGAATATCTGTAGGGTCTGACATTCACTGGATTCGACCCTTCCAAGAGGGGAATGTGATGATCAGTCGCCCGAATGGGAGGAAGGCCCCGTGGTTCCTCAAATAATTGGGTGTATTTACTCAGTATTCCCTCAATTTCAGGTATTAGTGAAGGTTTAGGAAGCTCTTCTATGGAAGGAACCAACTGCAACCTGAAATATTCTGCTATGCCATTGGTAGTGATCATCCTCTTGATATGATGTAAAGTGGCTTCTTGAGGTGTTGTTCAGTGTTGGCCTTTGAGTTCGACTAATTTCCCTTCTTTAATGAATTTCATTGTCAATTGTTCATAGTCAGTCAACACCGGCCAAAACGTTGTTAACCATTGCACTCCCAATACGATCTCGACCCCACTTAGTGGCAACGTATACAGATCCACAGGAAATGTGTGAGGACCCAACTATAGTGGTACCTGCTTGCAAACAGATGAACATGATAACTCCTCTCCATTACTCACCAAAACATGAAAATTTTCAGTCGGTGCAACTTGAAGACCTAAGAATTTGGTTGTGCGACCTTGGATGAAATTATGGGTGCTCCCACTATTTATTAGCGTCACAACTGGTGAACCATTGACATGGCCCAAAACTTTAAAGGTTTGTGGAATTACTTGGCCCATCAATGCATGTAAACTGATTTGGGCTGGGTTTGTATTCGACAGGTCGGTCGGATCAGGTTCATTAAGCGTCGGGTCCTCTATGTGAAGGAGGTTCTTCAAATCCATCCCATTCGTTTCAGGGTCATTGGATTCCGCTATTAACAGCACAAACTCACGCTTGCTTTTGTGACCTGGCCGATAGCGTTCATCACAGTAATAACACAAGTTCTTTTCACGACGGCTTTGGAGCTCTGCTAGGGACAATCATTTGATGGCAAGCGGGTTAGGGTCTAATTTGTTTTTTTGAAAAGAAAGGCTCGTTGTTTGCATGTTGGGAGAAATCGTATCAATGAACATCGAAACTTTTGCAATTGAGGGAGAAGGTCGAACGGAGCGGTTGGGCGTGGACACTTCTACAAATTTTTCTTCTTGTAGTTTTGCTAAGCTTACGACTTGGGGTAGCGAGATCGGTTGAAAAGCCTGCACCTCTCTTTGAATTTCCGACTTAAGACCTGAAACGAAGCAACTAAGGAAGAAGGGAGGAGGTAGTCCCACGATACGATTTGCTAGCGATTCAAATTGATTATGATATTCTCGAACGGTTGAGGTTTGGCATAGTTTGAAGAGGGCTCCTTTTGGGTCTTCGTAGTGTAATGGTGCGAAACGAACCTCTAAGGCATGTAGGAAGTTTTGTCAAGTTGAGATTAGATTATTGTCATACATCCACTGGAACCAAGCGAGAGTTGCTCCTTCCATGGAGAAAGAAGCCAATTGAAGTCTTTGGTCTTCTGGAGTGCGGTGGTAGTCAAAGAACTGCTTGATTTTCAAAATCCAAGCTAAAGGTTCAGACCCATCAAAACGGGGCATATCCAATTTCAAGGACGTTCGAGTAAAAGACTGAAGGGTGGAATCGTTCGTCGTGGTTTCTCGGTTTTCAATCTGCAGTGCCATTTGAGTTTCCAAATTGGTCATTCGAATATTCATTGCTTCTTGGAAGGTTTTCTAGCTCTCTAATGGTTGCATAATAGAATCTATTTTTTCATCACTCTTTGACAGAGGCATGGCGTCTCTCAATGTTTGTCTCTCAATGAAAGCACCAAAATGCAATGCCCATTTTACAAGTTAGGCTTCCTCCAAAAGATAACAAAATACTGGATAATTCTCTGTTGTCATTCCTCTCAAAGTTTCCATACATATAGCTTAAAAAAACAGTCAAAAAAAGCAAAAATGCCAAAACAACAAAACAGAACATGGATATGCCTCACAGAAACAATTCTATGGAATCCTAACAACTTGGGAAACTACTATTCTACCCTTTGTTCCAATTAAGATTCTCAACCATTACTTTCTTTTGTCTTTAACAGTGCAGTCATAATCATCAAAATACTTAGACTTAGTGTTTTGTCTTTTGGGCCTACTCCTTGCTATTGGGCTGCTCCTTGATGTTTCATGATGCTCTTTTGTTATCTCCTTTTGGACCATAACAATTGATTTTTCATATATAGGTTTTTATATAGTGGTTTTATACTGATTCTTCATATTGTATGGTCTTGGTTTTATACCCATTTTTATACTGATTTTGTACTGATTTTTATACTGGTTGTTACATTGGTTTTTATAGGTACCAAATATTCCTAAGGATTTCACGGCAAACATCTCAGCATGGCTGGCCAGAGTTGGAATACAAAATCTTATGTGGAAATAAGATCTTATGTTTACTTTTCTTAAAAATAACTATCGGACAAACCTAAATAACTCCAACTAGTGAACTTTTACTCATCATGGTAATGTATATCGTATCATTATTACGTTCATTCCCTGTAACTAAATATAATGATGAATGATCAAATTGAATTGAGTAATATAGCTAGTTATAAAATCTAAATTCAACATAAAATATTAAAGAGCAAACAAATTTCATATTGCACCAAAAATTGGGGCAAACAGTTTTCTTTCATTTCAGTAAAATTTCAAATATGTTTAAATCAATTAATTTATATGAATATTTTTTCTTTCCTAAGAAGAATTAAATAAAAGATATTGTAACTTTCAAGAGTCTCTAACCTCTCTCAAACCAGACTAAATGCCCTTACAATTATAACATTAAGTTACAACCGGTATTTAACATATACAGACACTAGGACAAAACAAACGGCAAAAGAGACTTTATATGTTCCCTTTCAACATACATCCTAGACAATGTTATACAATTGAACATAGTTCATAAGTTCCTCAAGCATCTCTGCCAATGACATAGACATATCTCTTAGGATGACAACCACCAATGATCATTGTTGTGTAAGCACCTTAATTTGTATCAAAGCTATCCCAAAAATGTCTAAATGTTCACATATTATTGTTTGGGAAGAGAAATGCAGCAAATGCCTTTGAGTCAGAGGACTTTCACGTGACCCTAACTTGGTATTAAAATCCTTCATGTGATCCTAATTTTGAATTGGATGGGTTTAGGAAAACTCTTAACAAATGAATAATTTCAAATTGCTTTTAAAGATTAAAGTTGATGACAAATATTTTGATTTCAATTAAAAAAAATCCAAAATTTTGGAGAAGTAAAAGATGTGATGGATGTGATTGAAAGTGTGATTTTTTTAATTGATAAAAAAATAAAATTACAAATTTATAAAAAATTGAAAAATTCATATGTATATATATATATATATTATTTTTTTTAATAGATATAATTTATTTACCTGTGGGTTTAGTGTTAGTATTAGGGTAATATTTCAGTTAGGGTCATGTTTAATATTATGAGTATGGTTAGTTAGGATTTTAATTATGATTATGGCTAGGGTTAATTGTAACCATAATCTCACACAATGAAATAAAATAGAAAATTATGTGTACTGACCGATTCAATATAAGATTGGTTAGTTACCAAACTCTTAATGTTATAACTGAACATTGATGGATCTTTATGTAGTCAAAGAACTAATTGATGATCATAAGGGCTTGACAATTGATTAATTGTCACAAGGGCTATATTTTAAGTTTCACTAAGTACCACTATCAAAAGACCTATAAAAATACATTCTTAAAGGAGTAATTTTAATTTTATTATTCGTATTATTACTCACTACTATACTCATATGTTCTTACTTAGGCATTGAATAATTTTGAAGAGTTTTTTTGCAAGTAAATCTCCCTCCACTCCTTGATGATCAAACAACTCGACAAAGTCTAGTCCATGTGTTACTTGTTTCTTCACCTTAATGTTGTCCTGGTTCTTTTTGGTAAGAAGATCATGTTAAATGCTTTTAATCTTCAATGTGAATAACTTTGAATAACCTAGGTCACTAATTTCTAGAACTACAATGATATCTCATTTCAAACCCGCATTTTACTATTTTTTACAATTGTATTTATACAAAGTACAAAATTTCACAACCACTTTTGACAATAAAAAATTCCTTCTAATTCACCAGCATTTAACACATTGTTAATCCCTTCTATTTCACCAACATTTAACATATTGCTCTTTTGAAGTCAATAACATAAAACACATTAAAAAAAGTTCTACAAAAACCATTATTGATCTTTATCTTTCACAATGGAGTTATTACCAAAAATCACAATATAATAAAAAGAATCATTTCAATATAAAAAAAAAATCTATTTCTAATAATGAGATCACTATTATCCGTGTCTAGATACAATATCTTTGCCACGTTATCTTTTTTGCATTTTCTACAATCATCAAGAAGCTTTCAACTAATAACCAAAACTACGAGGCAATTTCTTCCCGCACCATATCAATTCTAACATCTACCATATAATTTTTTTATTTTCAAAATTATCCTTTCTGGATATAAAAATCCAGAATAAAAAATATACATTCCGGATAATGAGATCCGGAACACAAAATTAAAAATGCATTCTAGATAATAATTTTTGGAATTCAAATGTGTTCCTGATATCTAAATCCGAAATATTTTGAATAATAAATTCCGGAAGTAATTTTCATTTACACCATTTTTTATTTAAGGTTATTTTTATCATTTTGGAGTGACAGGTTGGGTGCATATTGGAATTGATATGGTGCAGGGAGAAATTGCCAAACTATGACTTTATTTCCTACTAGCACGAATGATATATCCATCTTTTCATCTCTACACTTTTGTTTATGTTTCTATTTTCTATCAAGATCACTCACATTAAATATCAATAAAAGTTTTCTTTTCTTTTTTTTGTTAAAATTTATTTTGTTATATTTAAACATGATAAAAACCAGCATTTAGAAATGAAGAAAGTAAAAAATTACAAGGCCTACCTGATTTCAAAAATTAATTTTAAATTGAGTAACTTTTTTTTTTTTTATGTCAAAATATAGTAGTTTGGTTTAAAAATTATTTCATAAGTTTTAAGAGTGAGATTTAACATTTTGCATATCCCGAACTGAAGTATCAACAATGTTTAAATTAAAAACTTTATTTGAAAATATTAAATTCAAATTGATTTAAATAATTGCATTAATAATAAAAATGTTTATATTGTGATCCAGTTAAAAAAATTATCCACATAAATTTTTTAAGGATCAATTAATTAAAATAAAATTAAGATTCTAGGTATTTGTTTAAAACAAGTATACTTTAACTATAAATTAGAATAAAATTAAAATTTAGATTGTCTGTTTATAAATGAAATAAAATTGAAATTGAAATTCATGACAATTATTAGTAAAAGAAATAAAAATTAACAGTGAGATATTCTTTAAACTTATTTTAACATGTAACTTATATATTGTTTGTTATTACATCATATTACCTATATAATTTGTGTTAGGGATGATAAAAATGAGCATATTTAACGGATTAGTCCATCACAATTTGTTAGTCTGAATTAAAAAAAAAAGATATTATTATTCCCACATTTATATTAAAAATATAGATTTATAATTTAGTTTAATAAATATAAATATATATGATAATATTAAAATGAAGATAACGCAATGCATCTCTTCTGTCTTGGTAAGCTATTTTGCAGGAATTGAGAATAACGACAGTTTCCCAATGTGATGTCTGAAAAAGAAGAATATCGACAAACACAAAACTACACAAACTCTCTATGCCCTCTAACAAAAGAGTGGAAAACAATTAAAATTAAAGTCTCAGAGGAGCCTCACCCTCGTCTGAAAATAAGCCATAACAAGCAAAACTAGTAGGTACTGTCTCCAAACAACATTACTCTGTCCTTTCGATATCATGCTTCCAGGGGCTAAGAGCCAAAACAAAAACAAAGACTTCATAGTTAGTATAAAATTAGTTCTTTTTAGAGATCAATCATGTCAACAATTAACTAAAAACTAAAACCACATTAATGTGTTTAAAACATTTTTATTTTCTATTAATCATATTTGAAATGTAAAAGTATGAAACTCATCAGAAATTTGAAAGAAAACTGGTTATTACCCTACGTGAAACCATAAAAGACAGTGAAGAAACACCATATAGTCGCTTACCGCATTGCCTTGTTGCATTAGCAAAACTTGAGCAAAGACATAGCAAACCTTCTGTATCAGTATCAAAGCCACATGTCCCACCAGATTTTTTGCAACTTTCACATCCAGTATCTGGCACACTGAAAGAAAGCTTGATCCCATAAACCCAGTCCAAAGGGCCAACACCATTCAAATTTTCCGTGTTAATCACACTTGTATAGTGCGTGCAGTCCAATATGTTCATGCTCATGAACTTCACAGTGCCGTAAGTGGTGAAGCAGCACGGTGGGGAACTGTTGGTCAACAGATGGAAGACCCTGAAGGCGTTGCACGCCCCATAAAGCTCGTCACACGTGTGGCCCGCGAAGTTGAAGCAGAGATACTTGTAATGGTTCAGAACAGGAGAGTCTATGGAGCAGTTTAGCAGCACGAAAACTGTGTCCTGTGATGGAGGGATTATAGCAGATTGAATATCGGTCATTTGGAAGTCGTGGTGAGGTTGGAGAATCGAGCAAGTGGACATTGCAGGGTCGTAGACTACCATGGAGTTTTTTTCGTAGTCAATGGATTGGACTTTGTAAGAGCCTGAAGGGGTTTGAAAGAACAAGTCGGTGCTGCAGTTTAGCATGTGTCTGAACTGGGGTGCACCACACCCATCTTCTAGGCCAAAAGGGTAGTTTATTGGTATGCTGCCACATGAGGTTTTGCAAGGGGAGAGTGTGAGAGTGGGAATGGCTTGGAGCTGTAATAATAATGGTAGTAGAAGCAGTTTGAAGAGGGTGAATGGTTTTGGTGAAATCTTCATGCTAGAAATTAGGAGGTAACAGTGAGATGAAATCAATGGTAGAAGTGTTTGTATTGGATTGGAGAAAGGAGAAAGGTAGTGACTTTGGAATGCTGTTTTCTTACAGAGAAAAAAGTGTAGAAATGACCGTAATTTACTCGCGTAAGTTTGAATGGCTTTTTGAACGTTGGACACAGGCTGGTTATGGGATCCACACGTTGAAAAAAATGAACAAAAGTGAAGCAGTTTTGCTAGGTTATTTGTGAATAGTCTTCTGGCTCCATCGGAATGCGTGGTTGTTTAATTATTATACTACGCGTCTGCACTGCAAAAGCTTGTGCCACACCAATATAAAAAACTATCTAAAATGAAAAATGAATGAAATATTTTCAGAAAAAGAAATGATAGGCAATGTGAATTGAGTGCTCAAAGTGGCAGTAACAGGGCTACCACAGTGGACATCGATCATTGTGCTGCTGTACTCGTTTTGGCTTTTTTGATCTGGTTTCAGTTAAACACAACAGCAAAGGTTAAAGCTGGTTCAAATGCTGGTTTATGTTAACGGAAAAGTGACTTTATTTGACAATGTTATTTATGGAGTTTTTGTACAAGGCTGTTTTTCTTTTATTGTGATGGGTAGGCACTGGTGTTTGGTATAGGCTAGGTGAAATATTGGCAGAAAATGTTCAAATTATTTATTACTAGAACTTGAAGATGATATTGATATTTGCACAGAATCCAACACACTTTGTTTGCACTTCCCAATTCTCATCTCTTTCCCCGCTGATTGTTGTGCAGGAAAGAGGTGAAGAACATACATACATTGATATGGAAAACAAATAAACAAATCAAAGCTGCAAATATTTATTAATTCGATAAAAAAATGTTGGCACCTTATGCCATGCGTACCCACACTATGTAATAGCGCTAGAGGCTTGACATCTTTGAATCAACTGCAGAAGCTTAGAAGACGATGCAGAGGCTTCTGATTTTCAAACTATAATGTTTTTTTTTTCTATTTGTCAAAGGAAAAGGACCAATATATATTGCCAGTGGTATAATCTTCTGTTTCGATTAACTTGATTACTATTTATAATACTAAGAAAGAAGTTGTGTGTGTGATTATTCAAATTGACATATATGGAACTCAACCAATTTTTACAAATAAAAATATATGTAATACGATAATTTCAAAAAGATTGCATTCAATTTTTGTGCCCATTTTAATGATTTCCAAATTCCTACCATTCATCTTAAAACATGGAGCATCTTTTTAACAAAACTATAAATTATATAGTATATTGATAAATTGTTTATTCTTGAAAGCTTTTAAAGTGGGGATGTAGCTCAAATGGTAGAGCGCTCGCTTTGCATGCGAGAGGCACGGGGTTCGATCCCCCGCATCTCCATTTCTGTTTTACTTTCTAATTTCTAATTTTGGAAAGTAAATAACATTCTTTTTTATTCCTCTTATCTCGAAAAGATGGAATCTGCCGTATAAAATGCAGACACATTCCCGCCAATATGCAAGAGCGGGTGCGCAAAACTAGGGTTTCTGTTGCGAAGCACCATCAGCTGCATTGACCATGGCGGAGGACCTAACTCAGATCGCTCACTTGCTCAACAGCACCCTCAGCCCCGACGCTGCCGCCGTCCGCGCCGCCACCTACTTGCTCGACCGCCTCTCCATCAATCCGCACTTCCCTTTCCACCTTCTCACCCTCTCCACCGGTATTAATTTCATTTCCCTATTCAACTACTCCTTCCGGAGAGAAAAGAATCGTGACGGTTCCCGATTTGTGTTTTGCGAACAGGAGCCGGAAATCAAGGCCAGAAAATTGCCGCTGCTACCTACCTCAAAAATCTCACTCGCCGTAATGTCAATAGCTCCGGCGAAAAGCCTTCGAACGTGAGCAAGGAGTTTAAGGAGCAGCTGATGCAGGTGCTGCTTCAAGTCGAGTTCTCCGTTCTCAAGATTCTTGTTGAAGTGGTATGCCTATAGTCATTTTCGCTTTTTAACTGCTTATGAACTGTGTTATATTTATTATGTGTGTATATATGTGTGTTCTTAGGTATGTATATTTGAATCGTGACTGATGAGTGATTCTTTGGCTGCAGTTACGCCCCATTGTGGTAGCTGATTTTGTTAAGCAGAATTTGTGGCCCGAGCTTGTGCCTAATTTGCAGTCCGCTATTCAGAATAGTAATCTTATCAGCGGTTCAAACACTAAATGGAATACTGTAAATGCACTTATTGTTCTCCATGCTCTTCTTAGACCTTTCCAGGTATTCAAATTTTACACGTGGTTATGAGTTTTTGAAATTTCTGTTATTTGTTGTGGTTTGTGATATTCTGATTCTGTATTAAAGGAATTTTGGTCACTGATAATTTGTTGAAAAATTTGTTCTACTTGTTGAGCTGATGTATAAAAAAGGGAAAATAACTAGTCACTGATTTGTGTCTTGCATGTTCAATGGCTCGTGGAAATTCAATTTTTTAAACTGTAAGTGGAGAAGATAAATGGTGGGCTTTGGTTGCTTTTACTTATGTTCAAATTCACTCCTTCCTCTTGCAGTATTTTTTGAATCCTAAGGTAGCTAAGGAGCCAGTACCGCCACAGTTGGAGCTTATATCCAAAGAAATTCTCGTGCCCTTGCTTGCTGTTTTCCATCAATTTGTTGAAAAGGTGTTATCTTCTTATTATTCGCGTTCCTCTCCTTTTTGCATGAGTTTCACTTCTGAGTGATTCAATGATGCTTGGATCAGGCTTTAGCAACCCATGAAAGAGCGGAAAAAGAAACTGAGAAAGTCCTTCTCATTATATGCAAATGCCTACATTTTGCGGTAAGTATTGACATAAAAAAGTCTATACATTAGTTATTTTCTGCATTAATGTAAAAATATTCAATCACGGTGGAGTAAGCCTATTAAATGTTATTATCTGAATGTCATTCTTCAGTTACCTTCTGGCTGTATTGATTGTGATGCATGTACTCTTGTGGTGTAACTTTGCTATTAAATTCTGATAAGTCTACTGCACGTCTAAAAGTTGGCCTTTGATGCTATGAGTTCTTGGCTTGTCAGCTTCAAGTGGAATGTGTGGAGTCCTGATGGTAATTTGTCTCAATTCGATTGCACACTGACTATTGTCTTTTATTTATAATGAAAATTCAAGTGTGTAAGAGAGATAGATCCATTATTCTCATCCAGTTTAAGTTACTATTGTACTTGTTGAAGAGAATTTGGTTCTTTCAGTGAAAAGGAAAATTTCAGTAAACGAGGCACATTAATTTTTTCTCTTTTACTAGTTTTTATTTAGTCCAAGACTTTAGACTTAATTTTTTCCCCTGTTCTGGACATGCTTAATTCTTTTTTGGTACTGCTATTTAATATCCTTTTTAAATTGATGTTTCCTTTTCTTTTTACTTGACATTTCTATTTGTAGGTGAAGTCCTACATGCCATCGACATTGGCTCCTCTACTGCCTTCATTCTGTCGGGACCTAATGAGCATTTTGAGTTCTCTGAGCTTTGATTGTGCAGTCACTCAAGATGATGAATATTTGACTAGATTGAAGACTGGAAAAAGAAGTCTGCTTATTTTCTCTGCCCTTGTCACCCGGCATAGGAAACATTCTGATAAGTAATATGGTTCATAAAGTGTTTTTTTAATTGAATATAAGCTTTTTTTGTTATTATGTATTGAAACATATGCCCCTCATTTTCAGGTTGATGCCAGAAATTATTAACTGTGTTTTAAACATAGTCAAGTTTAGCAAAAATACCAGTGTAAGATATTTTCATTAATTCTTATACTTAATAACTGGTTAGTTGTCCTGAGCAAGGTTATGATTTCTAATTTAGCTCTTCGTCTGCCAGAATTCTAAAATACTTAACAGTGCTTTTCCTTAAACTGTTGTATGCTCAGCATTGTATTTATTTTCCAAACTGCTTCAAAGTCTTTAGTTATCTTTACCTTGATTCTGAACGTGTCTTACCTAGATATTTATTGTTATATTTCCTCTTATTTTGGGCATTCCAAAATTTGAACTGTTATGTTCCTCTTGCAGCAACTTCCTTTCCTGTCAGAGAGGCTTATGTCCCTAGGTTTTGATGTAATTTCAAATATACTAGAGACTGGGCCGGTATGTTTTCTGCTTTTTTTTTCTAGTTTCAAATTCTCAGAATGTTGAAATATGTTAATATTTTAGTAAGCATATTCTTCAAAATATTCATCTTTGATGGGGTTCAATTTATTTTTGTGCAGGGATGGCGGTTAGTTTCTCCACATTTTACAACTCTATTGGAATCTGCAATATTTCCAGCATTAGTAATGAATGATAAGGTCAGAATTTAAAAAAAAAAAAGTAACATGCATAGTTTTTTTTTTTTTTGCTCAAGTGGAATAAATTAGTCAAAAACTACTTATTATATGTTTTTTCTTGTTAATTTCTTATGGAAATGTTGATGCATAGGACATGTCAGAGTGGGAAGAAGACCCAGATGAGTATATACGGAAGAATCTTCCTTCAGATATAGTATGAAAATTGATCTGTTTGTCTTTTGTTTTCTTAATGTTTAGATATTTCTGACCTGAATTTATATTAGGATGAAATTTGTGGATGGAGAGAGGATTTATTCACAGCCAGAAAAAGTGCAGTAAACTTACTTGGTGTTATTTCGATGTCAAAGGTTATTACTTGATAAAGATTGATTAATCTATGGCTTAGTTATTACCATGGTTCATTTTTGTCATTATTGTCTGCAGGGTCCACCAATGGAGACGGCCACAAACAGTTTATCAGCTTCATCCAAGCGTAAAAAAGGTCAAAAGAACAAAAAAAGCAATCAACGCCGCTCTATGGGGGAGTTATTGGTGCTTCCATTTTTGTCCAAGTTTCCCATTCCTTCTGATTCCAATTTGTCTCAGAAAATATTGAATGAGTGAGTTTTATGTATGCTTCACATGTAAAGTAAATTCAAATTATATTTTTAAGATGATGACCTGATCTATGATAAATAAATACTCTGTCAATTTTTTAGTATGTTTTTGGAAGCCTATTGACAAAGCAATAATAGAATTAGCAGCATGAGTATGTATGTCCATTCTTTTTGAATCAGCCCCAAAAGGATATAGCTGAACTTGGTTCTTGTTTGATGTAACTTTTTGTTGAAGAAATATTTGCTTTCGAAAGCACTCTTAAAAAGCTGCCAAAGAAAAATTATTTTCACAAATCAAGTTAATTTAATCAAACAAGAGGCTAATCAATTGTGTTTATAGCTATAATGAATTTACACAAATGCCCTGTACATTTTTTGTTTGATAATGCCTTTTGCTTCTCTTTTTTTTCAAAAGAACTTTGATCTTTATTAAAGAGGACAATGTGCTTTGTTGTGTAGGTATCCTTACCCTATAGTAGGCTAATTTCCTTTCTTTATGACTTTTTCTACATTTTCTTGTTACATCTTGAATTATGGCAGTTACTTTGGTGTTCTTATGGCATATGGTGGCCTGCAAGATGTGAGGACATTTCTTCTTTTGTTCAACTATTCATCAATTTTTCTATGATAATGTACAAAAAAGAGTTTTAAATTCTACAATTTCTTCTACAGTTTTTGAGGGAGCAAGAACCTGAATTTGTAACAACCCTTGTTCGAACACGGATTTTGCCACTGTACACTGTAGCTGTGACCCTACCATATCTTGTTGCAAGTGCAAACTGGATACTTGGAGAACTAGGCTCTTGTCTACCAGAAGTAAGACAAAATGTCAATCTATGATAACTCGAGAAAAATTTAGATTCAAATTGCTTATCAATATACTTTCATGTTACTGTATTGACAAAATGCTTTCAACTGTTAGTTGATCCCAAGTTGTTCTGTGTCTTTTCAGGAGATGTGTACTGATGTATATTCTCAGTTGCTTATGGCATTAGTCATGCCAGATAGTCAGGGCCCTTCTTGCTATCCAGTGCGGGTTTCTGCTGCTGGGGCAATTACCACACTACTTGATGTGAGCTTTTATTTCTCTGATTTGTTTTGGACTGGGATGTTCTTACACTTTTCTCTTTCACTATTTTCAGTTCCTGTCTTCTTTTTCAGAATGACTACATGCCCCCCGACTTTCTACCTGTTCTCCAAGTAATAGTTGGTAGCATTGGAAAGGATGAGAGTGAGAGTTCCATCTTATTTCAGCTTCTCAGTTCTATTATGGAAGCTGGAGATGAAAAAGTTGCAGTCCATATTCCACATATTGTGTCCTCAATAGTGGGTTCAGTCTCAAAATGGTTAACTGTCAATATGGAGCCTTGGCCTCAAGTATGTTGATCTTTCTTGTGTATTTATTGGTTAATAATCAATTCTATTCGATTCACCAGATAATTCCAATACATAATAACATTAAATCTGGATATGCTAAATATGTATAACTTTATTTGAAGGTTTGTTGAATATTCGTGACAAGAATCCTTATGGTTTTCAGGATTGGAAGTTTTAACGATTTGAGTTGGATGAAATTGAAGACCTACTCACACTATTATCTGCTAAATTGAAACATTGCTCCTATTTGTATGCTGTAGATTGTTTATATTGCAAAATATATAGTCACTCATGAATATACTATTTTCTTCCAGGATAACATTGAGTATACTGTTCTTGTGTCTATAGTGATGTGTTTGCCTTAATTGCCGAGTTTTTTTTCTTAATTGCTTTGTTTGTGGAGGACATGTACGTTTCTTACACAATATGTGTTTGACTAATTTTGATGTGTTTATGTATCTACAATAGGTGGTTGAACGTGCAATTGCTGCTCTGGCAGTTATGGGTCAGACTTGGGAAAATTCGAGACCTGAAGAATCTGAGGCTCTTGATAAATGGACCATGGATCACGTGACAATTGCAAGAGCTTTTGCTTCACTCTTGCAGCAGGCTTGGCTTACCCCTCTATGCGCACTGGTTAGCTTGAGTTCCTTTCTAAATTGATCTTTGGTTTTCTTTACTTTATGTGCGCAAGGGAAAGCAAAAAAGAGAATTTGAATGGGTTTGATGAAACTCTGATTTGTGATGATCTATCTTGTGAAATTGTAATTTTTTATTTTCATCTCCTCAAATGTTTTCAGTGATAACAATGATGATCTGTCTTACTACATGCACCTTTTCTAGTTTGGATTTTTTTTGTTACTATTATACTTTTGAGTATATTTGCTTATACACTTGAGTGTTTGTGCTGATTAGGCCGTTCCTTGCTTTATGGTTTGTCTATCAGAGAATAATTTTCTTAAGTCTTTTTACATCATATTAGAATACAATAAAATATGTTTTTAGTCAATGAAATGCTTTTTGTTCCTAAAATACATTGTTTCTTTTGGTTCCTCAGTTATGACAATGTAATGTTTCCTTATTTCCGTAAATGATTAATCTGAAAGGGGAGATGTTTTGTGAAGGATAAGGACTACATTTGACACATTTCCATAAGTGCTGGATTAAATTTAAAATGACAATTCTTTTTAGTGACAAAATGAATATTGCATTGTTTACAATATTTAATCCTATTAATATATATTGTCCTTTTAAAAGTTTTCTTACGTTTTCCTGAATTTGATAAGGATCAAGAAGACGAACAGCAAACTCCCCCCTCATCATGCGTAGAAAATTTGTCAACTTTGCTACAGTCTGTGTTGCTATCTATTGATGGAAATCACATGATTCAAGAGCTCAAAGTATCAGAGCTGGTGTCAGTTTGGGCTGAAATGATTGCAGAGTGGCATGCATGGGAGGAATCAGAGGATTTATCAATTTTTGAGGTGATTAAGGAAATTGTAAATATAGATCGTAGATATAGGCTGAACAACTTTATTGTAAAAGATATGCCACCCCCTCCAGCTCCACCTGTTCCTGAACGTTCAATTGTAGAAGGCATTGGGGCTTTCATCACCGAGGCAATTAAGCAATATCCTTCTGCAACATTTAGAGCTTGCTCATGTGTCCATATATTACTACATTGTCCAACCTACTCACCTGAAACTGAAGGTGTTGGGCAATCATTAGCTATTGCTTTTAGTCAAGCAGCCTTCTCTCACATGCTAGAGGTTCAAAGCACGCCCAGCGCTCTTTGGAAGCCCTTATTGCTTGCGATATCTTCATGCTATTTGTGTTATCCGGATATTGTAGAAGGTATCTTGGAAAAGGGTAAACATGGAGGTATCACAATTTGGGCTTCTGCTCTGTGCAATGTATCCAGTAGATCTTCTGAGCCTGGTCTGACGGCCGAGTCTGAGATGAAGTTAACTGGTAAACAGTTGCTTTCAACCATTACTAAATTACATTATGCTTGTTTTTCCTTTTTTTAAGTAATAGTCTATCCTGGCTATTTATTTATTTGTCTTTATTATTACATGCTTTCTTCATTGTTTACCTTCTAAAATTGTTTCAAGGAATTTAGCTCAATGCCATTCTATTGTTGTGCTGGAACTCGAAGTGATGATTGTAAAGAGAAATCTTACTAATCACGAAAACCTGCATGATTCTTGATTGTACTTGTGTTTTAACTCATGATTGAATTTTCAACTATATATTGTTTTAAGGCTACTGTTTATCTGAGTTTTAAGTTCTAGCAGTCAATGAAAAGTTGAAACTGTTTTTTTAACAAACTTTTGTTAATTTCTTTCTTGATGAAATTTAGTGTTGACATTGGCCCGATTGATTGAGCAACTTCTCAAACAAGGGAAGTCAGGTGATGACATTCAGAATTGCTTTACTTCACTGTTGGAGGTATCCATACGATTGAAAGAAGTACGTGATGGTAAAGATGAGCATGGATCCGATGATGCTGAAGATGACAGTGACAATGATGAGGATGAGGATGAGGATGATGACACTGACAATGATGATTATGATGAGGTTGATGTTTGGAGTGCTTTCACTTTCACACGAGAAAATGCTAGCAACACTTTATTTAATATACTTTTTCTATCATACTCTTACTATTTGAAATTTGTAGAAATCAGAAAATTGTGTGGGTATCTCTCCATATTTAATAAACCTCACTCATGATTTTGGTCAGTAAATTTTTCCTAATATTGTGTTGCTAGCACTCCTCATATATCTAATTTTTTTAGTATTATTCGTCCTTCATAGCATATCAATATGTATCTCTTTTTTTGGTTGGTTTGCATGTTTCAATAGGACTCTGGGACCGAGGAATATGAAGAAACAGAAGAAGAATTTCTTAATAGGTATGCTAAAGCTGCTGAGGCATTGGAAAATGGTTCAGCTATTGAAGAGGGGGATGATGAAGACCAGGAATTGGAGCTGGAAATAGGTAATTCTTTTCTGTATGTGCATATGGGGAATATGTCCTTAATCTTAAACATGCATCACCGTTAAAGCACTCCAATTTATTCATGAATATGGTCATTGCATCATTATAATTAATCTGGATTTTTGAGGCGGTTGCATCACAGTGGTCAAGAACAATTTGTTCTTGAATATCATTGTCAGAAATTAAGTTCACAAATCTCATTGGCAAATACCCTATACCAACGGGTATCACCCTGAACCAACCCGGAGATATCCGCTCTAGCTGGGCACGGGTATTATCTGATTTTTTTAACGGGTGATGTGGACGCATAACTTGTCATCTCGTCCGTTACTTTTATATATATATATATATATATATATATATATATATATATATATATATATATATATATATATATATATATATATATATTGAACGTTTAATAATTGAATTATTGAAATTATAAAATAAATCAATAGCAAACATAAAACCATAAATTTAACTAACAATAAAATATAACTCTTAACTTTTATTTTTTTGTAAGTTTATTTTTCATTATTATTTGAATTAAAATATGATTTATCACTAAATATATACATTATTTAAAATGTAGGTGTGAATTAAAATTGTAAAGAATTGTGACGGGTCTTGCGCAGATTTACCTAAATATGAAAAAACTTGACGGAAATGAAGATGCATCTTACACCCGTCTCTTGTAAACTGCTCCCCTTCTGTGGGAACGGGGTGGGTTTAGCTAAACTGCTGTCAACCTGACTCGTCATATCTTGACTAACTTGATGCAGCTTTATTTGCTATGTGTCTCCCTGCCGTAGTTTAGGTTGCTTGTTCACAATTTTATCATGAATGGAATTTTTTACCGTTTTTAATCCATCCTCTGTTGTCATGATCCGAATACAGGTCAATTAGTGGACATTGATGAACAAATGGTAATATTATCCTTGATAGACAAGTACCATCATGTGATCGTACGAGGACTGATTTTGCCATCGGAGCTCGTCGTTAATTTTCTGAAAGCCTTCCCGGTGTACGCTTCTTACTTCAATCAATACAGATAGTCATCGTTTGTTTACGTTGTTTGTAAATGGGAAATTTCATTTTAAAAGAAGTCGAGGATTTGAAATGTGTGTACAAAGGAAATATTTTTTTCTTTTTTCATTTTTGGGGTAGGGTGTTCTGGAAATGTCTAGATGCTATTCATTCGTTGATTAGTACTGTCTAATTATTCTTTTAATTGGGAAGTGGAGCAAGGCTTTATTTACAATCTGGGGGTTTTCATGAGTTGGGGAAGCATTGCGAAAATGTATACTGGTGAACAAGTGTCCAGATTTGAGTGGTTAATGATTTCTGTAGTGTGATGGTTGTTGTGTCAAAGGAATTGAATCCTCTAGAGTTTAAATTGTTTTGAAAACAAAAGGTTAAGTGTTTTTGGTAACTTTAAATTTAGCTGGTATTAAATTGTTACATTCAAAATTTTGCTAATTTGGATGACAATAATTCTGACACTTTTAAATTAATTATATAGACTAATATTTAACTATATGATTATATGTTAACATTACTAGTTGTGTTAATTTATTAGTGTCACATGATATATACGTAAATATTTGATTATGATTACATGCCAATATTATTAATTTACAAACAGTAAAGCTTTTTTTAATTTCATGAAGAAATCAACATATTTATTAAATATTAAAGATTTAAAATTTTAAAAAATTGTAGGTATTAATTTCCATATGATCAATTTCAAATGGATTAAATAATTATTTAAATCAAATTAAGAGTATGCTTTATTTTAATGAGAAAAAAGAGATAATATTTTCAAGGTTTTGCAGATTCAGAGTTGTAATTAACTGTAAATCTGCCCTTGTTGCACTGCGCTTGCGAGTCTATCTTGGCACGCCATCTGACCTATTTTTCCGAAATTGGTGAATATAAGAAAGTTATTTTTTAGAATCTAACTTCGGAATAGCAACTTTAGTTGCATTCCTTAATATTTTTATTCCATAATTTATTTATTAACCGATAGAAGATTAGCGCAAGAGTTCCCATTTCCGTGTAATTTTATTACTTCATTTTCATATTATCTTCAGGCCATATTTTTCTCACCATAGACAACTAAATTTAATTTTTTTATACTTTTAGTTTTTCTTTGTAATTATTAGTCTTTTCTGAATTCTGAAATATTTGGCCTCGTCAAGTTGTTAGTTGTTCAATATTACTTTTTAGTGTATTATTTTTTAAATGTCGCTATTTTACTTTTTAGTATATTATTTTTTAAATGTCGCTATTTTACTTTTTAGTATATTATTTTTTAAATGTCGCTATTTTACTTTTTAGGTTTATAAATATATTATTTTTTAGTCTAAATATATATAGTTTTAATTCGTATTAATGTGTCCTTTTAGTCTTTCAATATATTATATTTTTTTACTCTTTCTAAATTATCATTTTTTATTCCTCTAACAAAATAGTTCTATTTATTTAACATTTTTTATAGATGATGTCATCGTAGTTACATTTATGACGATTGATATAAAATAATTTTTTCACACCTGTAAATTATTATTATTGGGATTCGTAAATCCTAATAATTACGATTATTAAGAATGACTAAATTATGTTTGGCTGATAAAAAATATTATTGAAAGAATTCATACAATTTTTGTAAAATAAAAAAGTAAAATGTTATTTTCACTATTTTTTTTAATTTGTTGTAACATTAAATTATATAATGAAAGTAATATAGTACGTTTAAATAAAGTTTTTATTTTAATTTGGAAAAGTTAGATTTTTCACTTCCCTTCATAAAAATATTTTTTCTGAAAATTTTGACTAAAAATAAGAGATGACAATAGATAGAGCTTAGATAGATTTTATTGTACACGTATCTGCATGGATAATAACTTTAATGTTTATCTCGTACCTATACTCATTTGGTTATTTACTTATGTATAAAATAAATAAATAAATAAGTATTAAAAAATGTCAATTTAAGAATAATCTTTGATGGGAAAATGTAATTATCTCTTCTCTGTTATACAAATTTGCTAATCTATCCAAAATCCATTATATTATATACACAAATGCATTGATGTTATTCAATATATTTATCTTTATATTTTACCGTGTAATACATATTTTTTAATTATCTCAACATTTATGTTGTTACGAGTTAAAGTTAAAAAAGTATTCTCTCATCGATTGGTGTATAATTTTTCAAATATTAATTTATGTAGTTGAATTGTTGATTTATGTAGTGTCTTTATACCATATTTGATCAAATATTATATTTAAATTTGATATATTATTTTAATTAGAAATTTATTTTCCTTTATAAAAATTAAAATTTCACTCTTAAATTACCTAAACACTACATTAAAACTAAAAGTATTCAAACATTAAAAAATTATTTGTACGAATATACATATAACTATATTATATAATTTAAATTTAAGAATGGTTGAGTTATGTTTGGATAACTAGAAAGTTGTGTTCAATGTTTCTATGTCATATTCAATATTTTAAAGTTATGTTGTTAATTAATTTAAGAATATTTAATTAATTTAAGAATATTGAATTAATTTATTTATGTACTAAATAACATACTTTCAAATTGTGTAATGAAAGAATTAAAGTACTGAAAAACAAATGCTATTGAATTTGTAGTATTTTTTTCTTTTAATATTTACAATGGAGTTTATTTGAATCCATAAAATATTAGTTAGGTTAGAAACATGCTATATTATTATAAATATGGATTTCTTTTTTTTTTCACTTTCATGGTCTCCTCGTGCACTCAAATGTAATATGTAAAAGATAAAGTTAGCATTAAACATCCATTCTTCATGTTTCGGTTGTTCTCTTTCTCAAATTATGCGATTTGAGAATTTATTGGATTATAGAATTTTTTTTTAAATAATAATTTTTAGATTGTGTATTCAGAATAGGCTTTCGGTTTATAAGTTACTTTTAGATTGCGTGATTTTAGATTACGTGATTTGAAAGTTATTTTAAAAGTCTATTTTTAGATTGTACAATGTAGAAGTCTATTATGGATTAATTACATAAGTTATTTTTTCACAACATGATAATCTTCATAATCGTCAACTATTGCATTTAGACATGTATTTAATGGTATGACTTACTGGTAAGTACCATAATTTAATAATACTTCATACAAAAAGATAGACACTTATGTACTTTAATTGATAAAATAATTATAATTCAATCTCTAATTTAGGAATTTTAACCATTTTACATTGTTTTCGAATGAGATTGGAACCAAGAGAACGATTTGAACTACTCCTCGGTCGATCTGCACCTCGCTCCTTCCTCAGCTAAACTCCCACACTCTCGCTCTCCTACTCCTCCTCCTTGCTAGCTGCAGACTCGGATGGTACCTGCAAAAGGTACTCCGATGCTCAAGTCAGACTTCTGCACTCGACACTCAGTATTTTGGATTAGATGATTGCGTACTTGATCATTTGCGATCTGTGCTTATTTATATAATTATTGTGGGTCCATTGTTGTTAATGGGCCTAATAAAAGGAGATTAGTAAATATTAGGTCATTAATCAGTCTCGTTGTTGGTCATGTCGGTTGGTTTGGATCAGGTGTTGAGTCATAGTCTTGGTCGTGGAGACCGTATCGATACATTTGCCACCCAGACTCGAGGATGGTTCCCTCCCAACTTCACCCAAACACTTGGGCTTCTCTCCAAACCTTTTGTCTTATTTACGACATGTATCGCCTTTCTCCAACTCCTTCCACTTTTCTAAGCCATTATACCTCTCACCTAACTGACCCGGTTAGCTAGTTGTCGCTTATCAATCGCCCGAGTAACATTCTCTTTAATCCTTACACCACCTCGTACAAATATTTCAAAGGAAAGTTCTTCAAACTTTTTGTTGAGCTCGAGGGTACGAGGCTTTTCTTTGACGAAATCAGTCAGTCCAATTTTCCTCTATATTGGACCAGGAACCCTACTCGGTTCAAGGAATGGCCTCGTTTAGCTCTGAGCGCCGAGGAACTAGAGATTTATTCTCTTTTCGAAAACCTCCCTCAAAAGCTCCCTACACGGAAACTGTTAACAGTGTTCAAGTCTTCTCAACAATGGACAGATTTTTATGGTATGTTTACATTGTTTTCTGTCTCGGTCGGTCAAAGGTTTTTAACTTATGTGTTTTTTTATTTGTGCAGATATCAAGACAAAGAGACTCCTCGCTCGGGCAGTGTCATGGATGCCTTTCGTGCCCAAGGCCCTTCAAAAGGGTAAGGGCAAAGGTAGTCTAGAAAAGGTTGCGGCCAACAACCCTTCCACTGTCGGGGCTTCTGGCCACTCAACTATTGTCGACAGAAGTAGAAAAAGAAAGGATGCTACCAACACCGCTAGGACCACTCGGTCTCCTAGCAGACCCCGAGATGTCGACCACCTCCTTTCTCCAATCCATTTGGAGTATTCCTCGCCGTTCGACACAACTGACCTTGAAGTTGCCCCTCCCGCTTTCGAAGCCTACATCGCCCCCTTAACGCTACTTTGGGGTGATCTTTAGTTTACTTGGGGTGTCTAAGTCTGTGTGTCGTTGACCGCTTCTCATCCGTCCTTGAAGAGGAGCTACTCTCGGCCGCTGATATTCAAGGTCGGAGGGTCGAAAAAATCTCCCAATTGGAACATGAGTTGGTTGATGCCTCCAGTTCACAGAAGTCACCCCTGGAGGTGGTGTCGGCCTTCGAGTCTAGGATGGCCAAAGCTGGCAACGATCTCGAATTGGCCAAGATGAGGCGCGTTAAGCTGGAGAAAGCCCTTGAGGAATCTAATGCAATGATCACTGAGAAGGCCTCGGTGGAAGTCGAGCTTGACAAGTCCTAAGATGATGTGTTGGTGATGTTGGGCGGAAGTTTCGACCAGGCCGTCCAACAGACCTACCTGTTCTATAATGGGCCATCACCAGTCAATACCTTTAACGCCACTAAGGACGTCTATGAGGGTCGATTGGTGCCCTTTCATGAATTGGAGGCTCTAAAAAACACAGCATCGAGGACCTCAGTCGAGGATATTGAAGATGAACACCATTAGGTTTAGTCTTTAACGCTTTTTTATTCCCTCGGGTCGGGGTGTTACCCTTTTTTCTTTTGTTCCTATGAGGCCGGAGTGTGGCCTCCTCCTACTTTTAATCAATATATTGATCATTTTCCCTCATTCCTGCTTTACATATTAAACGTTAATTTATCCTTCTTTATTTGTTAGTTGATAAGAATACCTGCAAATAAAATTCATCTTGCTTAAGTAGTTCAGTCTCAGTAGGATGACCGATCAGGGTGAGCATGCTTGATCGAACCAAGTCTTTAGGTATCGGGAGGGAATACCGTTTAAGGTATGCATCCTTAGCTGAACCGAGTCTGTAGGTATCGAGAGGAAATACCGTTTAAGGTATCATCCTTGTCCGAACCGAGTCTTTAGGTGTCGGGAGGGAATATCAATTAAGGTATCATCCATGGCCGAACCGAGTCTTTAGGTGTCGGGAGGGAATACCAGTTAAGGTATCATCCTTGACTGAGCTGAGTCTTTAGGTGTCAGGAGGGAATACCGGTTAAGGTATCATCCTTGTCCGAATCGAACACTGAAAAGTACGTAAATTTAACTTGTATGTTTAAATACACATTAGAAGAGAAATGTCTCATTAAAACTTTCCCTGACCGAAAATCCTCCTTAGAAAAAGAATGGTCGAGCGAGGAAATAGTGCATCATTTTTATTGATTTTAGCTGTAATAAAATTTGATATGCGTGGCATTCCACATCCTCAATACAATTTCTCTCAATAACCACTCTAGGTGATATGCCCCCAGTTGCAACATCTTGGATCCAGAAGGGGCATTTCCTGTTGAACGAGAACTTGTCGTCTGTCTTCTTAACTTTACTTCGCATCCTGCAAACGAGATTTCCCTTCTAAAAACTTATCGGTTGAACCTTTGTGTTGTATCGCCTGGTCGCCCGGAGCTTACATGCAGTTTAACTGATCCTGCTTCTATCTCGGAGCTCGCTTATGAGATTGAGTTCGATCGACAGACTCTCTTCATTAAGGGACAAGTCAAAGATTTGCCTTCTGAGAGATGGCTCCCCTACTTCGAAAAGAATCATGGCCTCGATGTCGTAGGTTAGGTTGTATGGTGTTTTCTGTGTTGTAGTTTGGGGCATGTAGTGATATGCTTATAACACTTCGACCAGCTCCTCGGTCCACAATCCTTTCATTGTATCGAGTCGCTTCTTTAGCTCATTAAGGATGATTTTATTTGCTGCTTCGGCCTACCCATTGGTCTGAGGGTGTTCAATCAAGCTCGTTACTGATTTAATGTCGAGGTCTTTATAAAAAGATTGAAGCCCTCGATCGATGAAGTGTCGTCGTTGTCAGTTATAATCGTGTGGGGGACTCCGAACTGACACATTATGCTCCTCCACACGAAGTTTTGGATGTTCTTGGTTGAAATGGAGGCAAGGGACTCAACCTCGATCCACTTGGTGAATTAATCCACCCCGCCAAGAGGAACTTTGTCTGTCCTTTCCCCGAGCTGAAGGGATCGATGATGTCCATTTCCTAGATGGCAAATGGCCATGGAGACATCATACTCTAGAGTGTTTCGGGCTTAAGATGGGACAAGGGGTCACACTCTTGAC
Organism: Phaseolus lunatus; assembly: GCA_013389735.1. Taxonomy (NCBI): domain Eukaryota; kingdom Viridiplantae; phylum Streptophyta; class Magnoliopsida; order Fabales; family Fabaceae; genus Phaseolus; species Phaseolus lunatus. Next base: position 23,303,496 of record CM023859.1, on the reverse strand, counting down.
ACTTAGTACAATTCTTCAAGTATTTTGCACAGTCACTTTGGACAGTCGAACAATAGTAGTCGACCCTGAAGACTTTCGCGGCCATAGTCCTCACGCCTGAGTGGCTCATGCACCCCCCTTCATGGATCTCTTGAAGAACTTACTCTATCTGCTTCTTAGTGATGTATTTCAATAATGGCCTGGAGTATCCTCTTCTATAGAGGTTATGGCCGATCATGGTATACCTAACACACTGCTGCCTCATCGTCTTCTCTTCCTCCGGCTTGCATATGTCGAGCTCCAGGTATTTAACGATTGCGATCATTCAGGTGTCGTCCCCGATTATGGCCAAGCATTTGACCTCTCCCACACTGGATTTTTTTAGACAAATCTGCACCGCAGATTTATGGTGGCTTTTCTTCTTAGTCATAGCGAGCTGAGACAACGCATCGGCCTGTTGTCCTCCCTGTGGATGTGCTCCACTGTTACCTTTTTGAATCGGACGATAAGGTTGGAAATCGTATAGTAGTATCTTTGCAACAACGGTTCCTTCACTTTGAACTCTCCATTTATCTGACCGGCCACCAAATGGGAGTCGCTTTTACACATTACCTTGCGAGCTCCCATGTTGTATGCCAAGTTTAAACCAACTAGGATGAACTCGTATTTAATTTGTTTTATAGTGGCCTTGAACTCAAATTTTTTAAGTGCCTGCTCGAGAATGAGGTCGCCCAGACCCTAGGGGATGAAACCAGCTCCACACACCGCCTTGTTAGACGACCCATTTGCATATAACGTTCATTCGACTGAAAGGTCTTGCTGACGAGTTAGCTTGGTCGAGAAGTCAACTAAGCATTGAGACTTTATTACGTCCCTCGGCTCATATCGGATTTCAAATTCCGAGAGCTCTACTGACCACCCTATCACGCATCCTACAAGATCTGACTTGGATAAAATTTTAAAGATTGAGTAGTCAATTCTTACCGTGATGGTGTGATTTGGAAGTAGGAACTCACCTGTCTGACCGTTAGGACTAAGGCAAATGCTACCTTCTCTATCATCTCTTACCTCGTCTCGACCGCATGGAGCGTCCGACTGACGAAGTACACACCTCCTGCACGAGAACTGCACTCACCGCCTCGTTCGAGATTGACAAGTAAACTATCATCGACTAGTCAAACCTTGACTTCTAAATCATTACCGGCGAAGATAAGAACGTTTTCAACTGCTAGAAGATTTCCTCACACTTCTCATCCCAACAAAACTTTGTTGCCTTTCAAAGCCATTACACCATCAGTCACGTTCGCTCGATCAATCGAGGAACAAACCTCAAGAGGGTGGTAAGACGCACGATGAGCTACTGCAATTCTTTCACATTTTGAGACCTTCTCATCTCAGTTATCATCCGACATTTGTCTGGATTAGCCTCAATTTCTCAGTGGATTAATATGAAACCCGAAAACTTGTGTCTCTCAACACCGAACACACACTTCTCGGGGTTAAGCCTCATGTTCGTCCTCCTTAAAGCCTGAAATACCTCCCCCAAGTTCTTGACGTGTTGGTCACATGAGTCTGACTTCACTACTATGTCGTCCACGTAAACATCCACGTTCGGGCCAATCATCTCCTTAAAGACCTTCACCATGAACCTCTAGTAGATCGCTCCAGCATTCTTCAGGCCGAACGACATTACCTGTAGTAATAGTTCGCATCGTCCGTCATGAAGACGATTTTCTCTTTGTGCCTCAGATGCATGCTTATCTAGTTGTAGTCAGAATGTGCATCCAAGAAGCTGAGAATTTTGTGGTCGGTCGCACCATCTACTAGTCGGTCAATGCTAGGAAGTGAATATGAGTCCTTTAAGCATGCCTTGTTGAGATTTGTATGCACACCAGTGTTATCAATTATCGGCCATGGCGGATGGCAGCGGTGACAATGCGGATTTTCCATGGCGGCCCATGACGACTGCTTTGGACATCTCAAAACACTAATGGAAAGCAAAAATATCCAAAAGAAAAACAGTGACAGTGTCGCGTTGTGACGATGCAAAGCATGAAGAAGAAGTTGTGTGCGGCTGATGAAGAAGAAGGGTTGCGGCATGGAGACCTAAACTTACTTTTTTGGAAACACAAGTTTGAGCCAAAGGCCCATTTCAACTTTAATTTAATAAAAAGTTTTAAAATTTAAATATTGAGTGTGGTGTGTGGGCAGTGTGCGTCTCCCTGGTAAACCTTAATTTAAAATCATAGCTTACTAATTTTAGATCAATTTTGGGCCTATTTTGGACCCATTTAAAACATTATATAATTATTTTCAACAATACATTTTTTTATCTATGCCACCACAACCACTATACCTTCTCTAATTATTTCTCCTTGCTACTGTTGCTCGTTGCCCCCAATCGCCAATCGCCACTATCTCTTTAATTATTTTTATTTTTATTTTTTTGAATATATATATATATATATTATATTTCTCTCGATCGTAATGTTTCCGTCATAACCTGTTATGTTTTCCGCTATAACTCTATAAAGGATTTTTGGGGTCTCCAATATACACACATCCTCCATTTGCCGTTAGCCTTGGTAACCATGAGTACCTAGACCAACCAAGTGGTCTATCGGATTTCTCGTATAAACCCGACCAGTAGAAGCTGCTCGGCTTCTTCCCTCAATGCCAACCTCTTCTCCTCCCCCAACTTGTGCTTTTACTGCGCGACTGGTCGTGCTACCTTGTAAACTGACAGGTTGTGTGTGAAGATATCCGCCCATACTCCCAACATATTAAATGTTGTCCAGACAAAAAGATCTACTTTCTTCTTTAATGCCTGATGTACCATCTTGGCCTCGCCCATCGTTATTGTCGTTCCTACGCAGTTTGTGTGATCTTTGTCGAGTAGAGGCACTCGACAAAGATCCTTCTTGGCTTCAAGCCTCGGCTCGATTGTTTGTGGGTTGAGGTTGACAAGAGCAACGTATGCTCCCTACGTTCTAGTTGAGCTTCTCTTCGAGTGGAACTTCATGGTCAAATGGGGTGAAAAGGATTGCCCTTAATTTATTGATTGACAGCCGACCAAGAACGATGTTGTCTAAGGTATTGACATCTATCACCAGATACCAGGTTTTGATGGTTTTGCTTGCTTTGCCCTCACCGAACATGGTGTAAAGGTCAATGTAGCCCTGGGTACCTAACCTTTCACCTAAGAAGCCGACAACTTGATCATCATACGACTTTATCTCCTCTTCGGCTATCCTCATTTGCTTGAACGTCTTCTAGTAGACGATGTCCAAAGAACTCCCCTGATCCACCAACGTTTTAATGTTGGTAAAGTTATCTATATAAAATGATATGACCATGGGGTCGTCCTGCGAAAAATTGACACCCTTAAAGTCCTCATCGGTGAATGTGATGGGTGGCATCCTTAGTCAAAACGAGACAGTGTTCACCTATTGCACTACCCTCAAGTGTTTCTTCCTTGTCATGTTGGAGCTCTCACCTTCGTCGAAGCCCCCGACAATGGTATTAATGACATATCAATCACATCTTCCTTCACCTTCCTTCCTTGAAGGCTCCTTACACCTTGATCGACGCTTTGATTGACGATCATCCTCCCTCGTCCTCCGAGGAGTATAGTCCCTTTGCCTTGTAACCTTTTCTCTCCTTGGAGACCGCTTCGAACCTCAGCTCCCTTGCACAAATTGACAGAGATGTCCGGCTTGGATAAGCTCTTCAATCTTATCCTTCAGCACCTGAGACTCCTCAATGGTGTGCCCACTGTTTTGCGATACCGACACCTACGAGTCTGGTCGACGTTCTTAGGGCTCGTAGCCCTTCTTGGTGATGGTATCAGATCAACAATCTAGGCCTCATCTAGAATTCTCCCCGTGTTGGAACTTAAAGGGGTGTACCTTGTGAATCGTTGGCCCCGGTTGTCCTTGTGTCTATCTTCTCGATTAGCAGTGGGTCGGCTTAGATGCTCCTTCTCCTTCCCCTTATCTCCACTTGCTTTGGTCGTGACTTGATTTCTGAACTCCCTCAGCTCTTCCAGTTGCATGAACTTAGTGGCTCTTTGCCTAAACTCATCCAGTCTTGTAGTTGGCTCCATGCACAAACTATCAGCAAACGACCTTGGCTGGAGGGTCGCGACCATGTGATGCATTCCCACGTTCAGACTTAGATTCCAAATGTTTTGAGCTACCTTACCAAACCTCTCCACGAACAGGCTCAGGGATTCTCCCTTCTCCTAGTGAATATTGACTAGCAACAAAAGTCAGGTGATGCAGTTAGCTGGTGGCGAACTGTGTCCGAACTTGGACACTAACATCTTGGAATAGTTGATGGAGTTTGGAGGAAGCCTCATGAACCAGCTCCAGGCTCCTCCCTTAAGCGAGGTGGGGAACACTCGACACATAACCGCGTTATCCAGGGTGTGTAAGCTCATGTGCGTGGTGTACATGTCTATTTGTTAATTAGGGTCACCCTCGGTTTCCAGCATGTTGATTGCCCTCGGCTTCTCAACAATTCTAGGGCGGGTAGGGTGAATGAAGGACTTCCCAACTAGATTGCTCGGCCTGATAGATGGGTCTCCTTCTACCCACTTCCTCTTCATCTCTTCATTCTCCTTCCGAAGAGCAAGAATCTCCTCTTTACTCTTTCATTGCATCTCCTCATTCTCTATCTTCATCTCGACTATCTCTCTCTGTAGAGATATCAAGATCATCATTTGCTCAGCATCAAACATCTTCTCGTCCACCATGCTTCAAGTAGACACCGCCTACTTCCTTCTTCGCACTGATTCTCTTGGCCCCACGATGGGTGTTAATTGTTTTCGAACGGGGTTGGAACCAAAAGAACAATTCAAACTACTCTTCGATCGATCGGTCTATCTGCACCTCGCTTCTTCCTCAACTGAACTCCCACACTTTTGCTCTCCCACTCCTCCTCTTTGCTAGCTTCGAACTCGGATGGTACCTACAAAAGGTACTCCAACTCTCAAGTTAGACTTCAACACTCGACACTCAGTATTTAGGATTAGATGATTGCGTACTTGATCCTTTGGGATATGTGCTTATTTATATAATTATTATGGGCCCATTTTCGTTAATAGGCCTAATAAAAGGAGATTAACAAATGTTGGGTCATTAATCAGTCTTGTTGTTGGTCATGTCGGTCGGTTTGGATCGGGTGCCAAGTCATGGTCTCGGTTGTGCGAACTGTATCGATACATACATATTTTTGGATTATGAGATGAATAAGAATGATTTATTCCTAATTTTATGTTATTTTCAGGATTTTAAAGAGAGATAAAACATATAAATACGTTATGAATAAAGATGTCACTTAGCCCAAGCCCAATTAAGTTAAGTAGAAGGCATGAGGCACAACCCTAGATTGGGAGTAATCTGTTCAAACTCTTATGTATCAAGGTGATATTTAAATATGGTATTATGTTCTTGATTGATGATTGGTATTGTCATTTTATTTGTAATGCTGGTTTTACCATTGATCTTTAGATTTGATTGAAAAATTCTTTTAAGTTTCTGACCTAAACGATAATGCTTAACATATTTGAATGTTGGGAATAGATTTGAAATGTTAATTGCTATCAACATCTAATCGTAATGATAAAGAGTTTTTATAAATATGCGAGAAATCGATATTTATGAGACTCTCTTAATAATTTTATATGCGAGAAATTCAAATAAATGAACTTTATATGGGCATCAATATCAATCAAATGATAGAATATTACTATGCTTTTCAAAATACAAAAGAGTAAGAAGGATGAACCCATTATTGTACATGATTCAAAAGTACTTCTAAATTTTTGACCTAAATGATAATGCTTAACATATTTGAATGTTAGGAATAGATTTGAAATGTTAATTGTTGTCAACATCTAATCATAATGATAAAGAGTTTTTATAAATATGCGAGAAATCGATATTTAGGAGATTGTCTTAATAATTTTATATGCGAGAAATTCATATAAATGAACTTTATATGGGTATCAATATCAATCAAAGGATAGAATATTACTATGTTTTTCAAAATACAAAAGAGTAAGAAGGATGAACCCATTATTGTACATGTTCTTATACTTAGTGAATGTTACTATATTAGGATTTTAAATAATCGTTCCTTGTGGGTTCGATATCCATCCTTAGGAACAAATTATTATTTATGACTCCGTACACTTGCCGTAAAAGAGTCATCACTTAGCGACACTCATCCTTTGTTGTCTATAGCATATATGGATGGGAGACACAATGAAACCAATCCATGTATTCTACAACATAAGTCGTCGTATGAGGTGCCTCCACCACATTGTGCACAACGTACTATGCAAAAAGTAACTACCTGTGGTCTTCCCTTTCATTGAAGATTTCTTTTTCACTAACAACATATGAATGACGAGGTATAATTTGAACATATTCATATCGGCGTAGGACATGTTCAAACAAGTGGAATTAATTGCATGTACCCAACCTAATATACCTAAAGAATAATGAGACCCATTCATATGGTCAACCCTTTTAATGGTTGTCACATACGGTAAATTTAACACCAACAAATTTAAGATTATTAAGTTAGAATCAAATTGTTGCATTTGTAGACAATTTGTCTACTTCATACACCAAATATTACAATTTGTAGATAATTAATATCCACCTGTTTCAATCATATGATCATCACAAAATTCTATAAATTGTAACTTGTCACTAGACAAAAACAATGCCCTTACAAGCAATAAAACATTGATAAGGCTAACATGCATCAAAGTTGCACAACCAATCATCTACTTCTTGTTTGCATAACAAACATCGCCCAATTATTCATACATGTGTGTAAGTACAACTGCCACCAAAACACATCCTTTAGTTAGATGCAAATCTTGGAACAAGTTCAAGTAGAACACATTAGCTAAGGTAACACTTTTATCAACAAAAATGGTTCTACCCATCAGGTGCAAGAGACATGTATGTGTTGCAATAGTCCACTACTTGTTTATACATGGGTTATCATAAATTTCTCTTAACCAACTCAAACACATATGACCATCGCTGCATTGTTTAATTTAAACAAATGCAACAACACGATCAACATGAAGCATTTCTACCAACACCCATGTGGTTTCAACTCCATTTAAAGTGACATAAATCTAGAGTTGTCTCACGATCAAGAGGTACAACAAATTAGACACATTATTATGTGTGATAGTTATCTCACCAATGGATAGATTTAAATAATTTGTATCACTGTGTCATCAGTCCAAACAATAATCTTTTGTCTGCAGTCTCGTATCTAGCCTTAATAAGAGCTTTTAACCTTAATAAATCCAATATGACCTTTATAAGCTCATGTGAGGGATTGAACTTATCAATCTTTTGTCCATGGAACACCAACTTCATATTTTCATGGTCCTATAATTACCAATAACAATTTAAGTACTTCAAATATACAATATAGATAACTTAATGTATATCAACATAATTTCATATCACTTTATGTCATAATTGGCAAGAAACATGTTCCTCATAATTTTGTAGTGATGAAATATCCAGAGGCCCTCCTAAAAAAAACCATCCACCATTAAATGAGATTCCTCCACTTGGACCCATACTCCTCACGAATGAAATTATGTCACCCACATTTTCTTCATTTTATACAGAGAAAGATATTGAAAAACTACTTTCTCCAGTTTTAACCATGACTATTTGCAAATTTACAAAAACATACATATAAATATCGTTATAAGCATATTGTGAAATTATATTAATAACAAGTGAAAAACATGTGTTTGAAATATGAATTTTGAAACATATTATAAATTGATCATTTCATAACACTTTTCCAAAATGCACAATTCAAAAAGGTGTTTCAGAATGACCAATCTAATACTACATATACAAACCCCTTTTTTTGTTTTTAGATTTCGAAATACTCCATCAAATGTATTTTAGACTTTTTGCTATTAATACATAATAAATAGACAAAAAAATACTAGAAAATATCATAATAGAGTAATCACTCTATAAGATTTAAATTTAAATTTTTGTTAAGGTTAAATAAATTTTTAATTCAAATATGCACAATTTGACATTTAGAAAATGATACACCACTTAATAAAGGAATCGCACGGTGAATTTTATCTCTAACATAATATTTCATAACAAAATATAAAGACAAGTGTATTAAATAATAAAAAGTATATTTAATGTATATAATTTTCGTGGAAGATTTAAACAAATTAGTAAATATATACAACATTAAAAAATTAATTTCATTCTTGTTTAATACATAAAAACAAAAATAGCATAACAAATAGTAACCATATGAGTATGAATAAATAGATACTCAACCATTATGAAAATAATAAAGAATTAAATTTGTTATCCCAATTAGAAAGACCAGTATGATAACTCTCTTATTCTGTGTTTGAATATACTAATCTGCTGTTTAGCGACGAACTTTCAAATAAAGTGCGAAAACACAAATAAAAAAGCAAAAAAGGATACAAATTTTCAAAAAAAACTTTTCACGGTAAGCAATTTAAAAAAAAAAATACAATTTGTTTATGGGTTTTCATATAATCAATTACATTCAAAATTATAATAAATTATTTTTAAAATTATAATGATTATGTTTATTATTTATGTATATATTATCCTTTTATCCGTTTATATAAATATATTATTCTTTTATTATGTTTTTATTTTATAATAAAATAAATAACTAAATTAATTTAATATTTTAATAGTTCAAATTTTTGTATCCTAAAAAATAAAAATTAAATGGAAAACGTTGAAATGGTAAATAAATAAAATAAGTTAATTTAATATTTTATTAATATATCTTATTATAATATGATAAAATAAACAATTAAAACAAAATATTAAATAATAAATAAAAAAATTTAAAATTACCTTTTATAAAGTAATTTATTTTAATATATTTATATTTTGAAATATAAATTTTGAATTTATTAAGATTTGATAACACTTTTTTATTTTAATTAAAATTTTATATTAACTCTAATTTATATTTAAAAAATTATTAATATATCTTATTTTAAAGAATATTTTATAAATATATAAAAAGTTATTTAATTACGCCAATTATAAACTTTTCACTCTCTTTTCTGATTCCAATCAACCTTTTTCCAACGAGGGGAACATTTAAAACAATAAAAGGAGTGAACAGTTCAAAAAACTTGATGAAAAATTTAAAAAAAAATCTTCTCAAACTTTTCCTTTCCAACTGCGAAGAAAACTTAATTTTAATAATTTAAGTTAATTTATTATTATTAAATAAAATGTAAAAAATAATATTTTTATTTAAAAATATATAATAATTAAGTTTATAGTGAAATAAAAATATTAAGATAATCAATAAAATAAAATAAATTTAATATTTCGTTAATATATGTTTTATGTTAAATAAATAAAATATTAAATCAATAAATAAAATAAAACTAATTAAAATTTAATGATTTATTTTAATATACCTTTATTTTAAAATATTAATTTTTTATTTATTAAGGTTTTATAATAATTTTTGTTTTAATTTCAAAATTATTTTTACTTTAATTTATATTTTTAAAAATTTATTAAATATATTATATGTTTTATTATATATATGTTTATACTTATTATATTAAATATATATTATATTTTTATATTATTATTTATATTATACACTAATATTTATATTATAATAAAATTAAAATAATTAATTATATAATATAAATAATAATTATTATTAAAATAAAAATTAATAATTTATAAAAATAAAATAAAAATATTAATAACAAATTTATAAAATAATAAAATAATTAAAATATTTATAAATAATAAAAAATATACTTTTCTATCATATTACTCACAAATTTTCTCTTTATTACTTTATTTACTTTAGTATAAACAAATTTCTTTCTTAAGACTTTTTTCTCAAATTTCTTTTCTTAAATCATCTCCTTAATTTAAACAAAACATTAATTTTAGCTCTCTTTTACTTTCTATATTTTGTTTTTTACTTTACAAACAAAATCAAAATCATGTGTACAAAGATTATTAGTAGTGCAGTCCCGGGTTCTATATATTTTTATTCGGTCTCTATATAAGAGATATAAGTGTAATGTCTTTGAAATTAAAAAAAATATTTGAAGTATGAAATGTTTTTAAAATAAAAAATATTTGTGAAGATTTAAGAAAAAACTGATGATGCTTTCATGAATTTTTTTGAGAAAAATCGACAGGTGTTGGTATAATATTTTAGACCATCACATCAGTTTGTACTTTTTCCTTCCTAATTTCTTATTCTAAAAATATCTTTAATTTCTACAATTTTCTCTCACTGAACCACAGTTATTGACTTTGCATATATTTGAATATATCATTTGAAAATGGGTAGTTGTGTTTTTGAAGACAAACCTTTTTTTTATATACACTGTTTAAACTGTAAATTAAACTGGGCTTCTTCTTCCTACATCCCCTATGTTTTCCTTCCTGCACCCCACAATTTTGTAAATCCCAAAATTGACCTTCACTTTTTATTTGAAAAAATTAGAGTTTTTTAGGTTACCGAATATCGAGATCTGGGAGTGTGCTACGGATTCATCAATCAAAAAGTGAATCATGTTCTTTTTCAAATAAAGGGATGTTTCGAAAGCAAATTGTTAATTTCTGGATTGCTGAATCCGAAAGTCTAATTTTTGTTACTGATTGATGGATCCAGAAGATTACCAAATTCATCAATCCAGAAGATTTAGAGATTCCCCAATCCAGAAGATTTATGGATTTTCCAATCCAGAAGATTTATGGATTTTCCAATCCGCAATGCAAAAAAATAAATATAAATTTCCCATTCCATAAAACTATCGAATTGCATTGTCTGAAAGAAGAAAGAGTAGTGCGGGTCTTATTTGCATTTTAGGATTTTTAAAAAATAATAGAAATATTTTTATCTTTACATTATATTATGGAGGTGTAGAAAGAAAACTATAGGGGTGCATGAAGAAACTGCCACTAAACTGCTGCTATAAGCAACTTACTCCCTTTGCCTCTATTTTCATCCTTATCTCATCACATGCTTGTCGGTGGAACACTACCAAGGATATTATACCTAACCGATCAATTATTAAAGATAAATGTATTTTTTTTTTCAAAAAATCCTTTATTATCCATCACAATTTACTAAAACTCATCAAAGAGTTTTTTTTTTTTTTAATTATGTTACTATTTATTGACATTATTTACTTTCTGAGGAGGGTTTCGATTCATTGTAGTCAATATACATTTTTAATTTTATTAATTGAAATTTATTAAAAGTTACAAAATGAAGAAATTACGTGTGGTTCTACAACTTTTTATGCTAATTTTGAAATGTATTATCAGTATTTGTATTTAGTTGGTTTTATTAAAGACAAAAACCTCCTATATAACTTCTAAAAGAATCTTATATGATAACTGTGTTCTCATTATCCGTACAATTCAAAATATAAATTGATAATTAGGAGATTATAAAATTTGTTTCAATATAATATCTATACCTATATATATATATATATATATATATATATATATATATATATAAAATTTCCCTCTTTAACTATTATCAATTTTTTTTTTAATTTTATCTTTACATTAATATTTAATTTAATTTTATTATTATTGGTATTGTCTTATTTTTAATTTTTTAAAAATATTTAATATATGTGAAGGACATTTTGAATTGAAAGAGAAATAGAAGAGCAGTTTTTTTTAAATATTTCAGTCATTTTCTACTTTTTAAATATTTATTAAATTTGAAACAGTAAACGTTCATCCATATGAAATAATTTTTTTTATATTTTTATTTCTCTTAAAAATGATAATTATAATTATAATTTTTTTATTATTTATTTTATTTAATATTTTTATTTAATTTTTAATATTAAATACTAAATATAATTATATATCAAAGATAAAAATAAAAAAATATATAGATTATTTTAATTTAATTGATATTTTTTATTTAATTTTAATATTAAACATATTTATATATAAATAATAAAAAAAAAAGTAGAAGTACAAGCACAATAATAACACGTAGTAGATTATAAAGGAGATGTTGATAAAACAAATATTAAAATATAGTTTTAAAGATTCATAAAACCAGGAGTGCAAAAGTAAATATATATATCACCTCCATTAAAAGGATTTAATAATAATAAAAAATGAAATATAAATTACGAAACCCTTTGCATGATGTTTACATAGGTGGGAAGCTCTATTGTTTCATTTCACAAAGCCACACTTCCTTTCTTTCTTTTCTTTTTATTTTTCTTTTTCTTCGCTCTGTTTAATTTTTATTTGTCTTTCTTCTTGGCACCGAAACCGCCCTTTTCAAAGGGTTCTTCTTCTCTTCCTGTTAATGGTTAGGGTTTCGTAGGGGTGTTATCGGAATGTTCCAGAAGGCCCCTTCTTCTTTCTTTTGCCTATCCAATTCCGTTATACAACGGGGTATGGCGCCAACCATGCATTGATTTCTTCTTCTTCTTTTTCCCTTCAGGTGATTACCCTTTTTCTTTGTGCTTTTGTGTGTGTTGATTGATTCGTTAGTTCTTTTATTCTGTGATTGGAGTTGTGTTTCTCGAACCGGGGCGAGGTTGAGTGGGGAATAGTGTTATTGCGAAGTGTAGAGACGAGGTTTTTTTTAATGTTTTCTGTAAGTACTGGATTGCGCGTTTGGAAGTGGGGTTTTTTGTTATCTAGGTTTAGGAAAGGGGTTTCTTTTATGGCGAAATTGGTTGCTTATTAGATAAGTTACTGAGCTGGTTCACGATTTCAATGTCAAATCGCGTTGGGTTTTTCCTTTAACAGGGTTTGCACTTTTGCAGTGTTTTTTTTTTCCGGTGGTGGTGAACGATTGGTAGAGAATTGAGGAGTGATATTCTTTACTTTTAGCTTTTGTAGTGTGCCAAGCACTGGAATTGATCTCTTTTCAACCTGTTTGTCCTGGTGAGTTTTGGGAACTACTATAGGTGTGTTGTGTTGCAATATTCAATTTTGATTTAGCGGGGTTTGCTGATATTTCAGTGTGTGTTTGGAGTTAAGGAAGCTTTGAACAGTCGGTTTGATTTTCCTTTCATACATGAACCTGATATGAATGTTTAGGATGATACTTGTGCATATTATTATCAGGCAAAAGAAACTGACCAGTAACACCAACAGGGAATATTAATTTCTTTGTAGTTCATTTGTTATGGGATTCACACTTGTTGTGATTATAAGTGCATCGTGATCGTTTTTGCTCGCTTTAGATAATTTAATCCGGTGCCAAATTAATATTAACATTGGTGTCTTTCTAATGCCATTTTCGGTATTTTTTTTGGATTTTTTTTTTATTTACTACTAATACTTCACGTTATGGCTGTTTGCAGTGGTGGCAGTTCTGGTATGGAAATGTATGATGTTTCTGAAACTCGAAATGCAGATGCTTATTTGGTAATAAATTTATTTAATTTTTGCGTTCTCTGTTAGACATAATACATATCATGTTTCCTCTGATGGATTGACATTATTGTATTCTGTGCGTTGTGGTTTTTTTGTTCTTATGACATAAAAAATTCCTACTCTTGGATTTTCAGATTGAAGTCACCGATTTAAACTCACATATCACAAACCCAAATTTTGAACAGTTTCAAGTCATGTTTAATGATGGAGCCCCTGAATTTGTTATTGATCAGAACTCGTATTACCCTGCTGCCACCAGTTATGGGTATTACTGTACAGGTAAAATGAGAACGGATATGCCCGCGATTTGAGTTTATGGTATGTTTTCAATTGATCATATTGACTAGTTATTTATTATGGTTAGGATTTGAATCACCCAGAGAATGGGAGGACCACCATAGGATTTTTGGTGTAGATGGTCCTGATATTCAGTACACGGTGAGTCTAGTTCTTCTCTACTTTTGTGCGTTACATGTTGTGCTGACAGCTAATTTGTTGCTTGTTTATTGGCCAGGGTGCACAACATGAAAGTTTTCCATATGTATATTATACACCTAGCTATGGATATGCACAGTCTCCATACAATCCATACAATCCTTATATTCCTGGTGCAATGATAGGAGTTGATGGTTCACTTGGAGGAGCACATCAATATTACTCTCTCCCTAATTATCAAAACCCCATTTCTTCACCTGCTTATATTCCTTTTGTTCAACCAGACAATTTCCCTAATAGTTCTGTTGACTCATTGTTTGATACTAGTGCTTCTGGCAGTAGACCTGATGGAAAAGGTTTAAAACATAAGTTCAGTTCAGCTTCTGGTGCCTTTGCTAGGAGCTCTTCAAAATCATTGTCAAAACCCACAAGTTCCTTGGCCAGGATATCGGAAGGGCCAAGAGATAATGCCGGGATAAAGAAAGATGTGACAAGTGGCAGTGCTTCTGGCAGAGGTTTTCTTAATCTGCCTTTGCCAGCTGTCCGTCAGGTAGAATCTTACACTTTTATTTGAATTCAAGTATTCTGAGCCAGTGAGGCCAGTTCTGATTTTGACTTGTTTAGATGGGAAGCATAATATCTATAATTCTAGCCGTGTTCCCGATCAGTATTGCTACTTGATAACACTATAACAAGTTGAAATTTTTCACTCCCTAGAGGTTTCTATTTCTCTGGAAAGGGCATACTAGGAGGGAGTGCCTATATATGGGTTAGTTTGTGGACTTAGAGGCTGGAGCTCTTTCGTACCTGAGTTCTATGGGTGATATTTAGTCCATTTAAATTAAATTTTCAACAAGTGATTACAGAAGAAAGAAAATCAAAGGAATTAAGTCGGTAAAATGGATCAAATTTCCTTTTAAAGTTCAAAACTATTTATGCACACCCCCAACTTTTTCGTTAGTTCTTTGACTTCACTCCTCAATTTAGCTCCAGGTATAAATTTGTTTCTATGTACCTCCCTATTTCATTTTTTTTCTCTAGATTCTTATTGGGATGTTTAAACTGGCTCTTTTTATTATTGTTTTTGGAGTCTTGTTTCAGTTATTGAAAAGTGTGTTTGCTAAATTTGAATTGTTATGTTTATTTTTTTGTTGGTTTTGTAGGCCAGAAGCATTGATGTCTTAACCCATCCTGTAGATATTAATGGAAATGTTTTATCCCACCGTAATCAATTAAAAATAGCTTGCCCTCTGAGTAGTGAATTTTCTGACTGTGGATCTAATGCTAATGGACAGTCTGCAGTTGCTAAACTGCAACAGAAGACTCTCATGTCTAAAGGATGGAGTGATGTAAATGGAAGTTCTGATGTTTTGGGTGAGCGAAATAGGGGCCCGAGAATTGGAAATAGCAATTCGAAATACCACCAGCTGGCTGTCAAAGCTTATACAAACAAAGGAGATGGGAATACACAAGAAAACATAATCATTTATACTGATCGATATAACAGGGAGGATTTCCCTGTTAACATTGAAAAAGCAAAGTATTTTGTTATAAAATCATACAGTGGAGATGATGTGCACAAAAGCATTAAATATAACGTGTGGTCATCTACACCTCATGGAAACAAGAAGCTGCAGAATGCCTATGAAGATGCTGAGAGAATAGCTGCAGGAAAATCTGGAGGCTGCCCTATCTTTCTTTTCTTTTCTGTGAGTTGCGAATGAAGATGCATTCAATGAGTTTTAATTCTGTTTCTTTCTGATCTGCATAACTAAAGCTGTTTGCAGTTGTAATTTTCCTTTCTTTTGATCATGTTCTTTCTTACAATGTAGGTTAACGCAAGTGGTCAATTTTGTGGGGTTGCAGAGATGGCTGGACCTGTTGACTTCAATAAGGACATGGACTTTTGGCAGCAGGATAAGTGGAGTGGAAGCTTCCCTGTGAAGTGGCACATCATAAAAGACGTGCCAAATGCAAGTTTTAGACATATTATATTAGAGAACAATGAGAACAAACCTGTTACTAATAGCAGAGACACACAAGAGGTATGCATATTTTTTCAGCAGCTTCTTTACCAATGTAGAATTGACAATTTTGCCCAACTTATAAGTGTATTAAATTAATGTTTGCAATTTTTTACCCCATTAAGGACTTTGAACATGTTTATTAAGGGTTATTGAGTAAGCAGATCCCTACCACCCCACCTGCTTGAATGTGTTGAGGCTATTTGATTGTCATTTTATCATACTTATATACTTGATTGTCTTGATTGAAGTAATTAAGTTTTTTTTCCTAATCTGGGAGTTGCTGTTATTTCTAATTTGTGTTGTTTTGCTTTTGTTATAATGTGTAGATTTTCGTTGGTGTGTGCCTCTTTTATCCTTTGGTATTATATGAAATAATTTTTTGGTCCCATTTCTCTTTTGTAGATAATGTATGGTAAAGGTTTGGAAATGCTGAAAATGTTCAAAAACCACAGTTTGAAGACATCTTTGCTTGATGACTTCATGTATTATGAAAATCGTCAGAAGATCATGCAAGAAGAAAAGGCCAAGATGCTAATCAGAAATTTTGAAAATCCATTATCGTTGCCTACATTGGAACCACCTCGGAAGTTGAATTTTGTCTTTGACATCCCTCCAGTCAGTGTCGAGAAGAATTCAAAGACGGATGATGGGTTTGATAACTTAAAACAGACTTCAAGTAGTGGACATATAGTGTTTAGTTCTGAGGTCACCAACACAGCACCTGTAGATGAAAAGGCTGAGAAAGGTACAGTTGAGAAAGAAGATATCGCTTCTGTGTTTAAGGTTGGTTCTTTCACTATTAACCCAAAACAAGTGGAGACCAAACCATCTGCCGTCAGTGTCTCTAAGAAGGAGGCGGATGATGTTTTCACAGTAGGCTCAATGCTAGTAAAAGTTAACGGCTTTGCCAAGGCTTCTAGTTTTTTGAAGATCGGGAGTATCCCACTTGATCCGAGAAAAGTACAGCTGGACGGAGGTACTCGTGTTAAAAATGGATCTTAAAATTTGGGAAATACTGATTGGTGTCTACCTTATTGTTCCATTGTTAGGAAGTTAAGTTGGGTTTCTATTCAATCTTCGTTTACTGTTTTTTTTTTTTTTTGTTCTGATGTCGTGCGGTGTTGAGTTAGAATACTTTTATTGAAAATGTTACTCTTGTATTTCGGCCGTCGTTAGCAATCAATATATACTAAAGGATGTTTCTTCATTTGCATATTTTCGTTCACTCTGTTGTTGAACTTGGCAAAACATTATTGCAAAATCTTCTATTGTGTTATTGATACGTTAATGTTTCTAGTTTTTGAACCCTGTAGTTGTTGAGACTAGATTGCTATACCTTTACTGTTTTTTCAAAATATACAGATTTTGATATATTAAAAAAGTTTGTAATATATTTAAAATATTAAAATTAAAATATATTTAATATATTTTAAATATAAAAATACAGAACACAAATTCGCAATTCTATCCTATTACGGGTTTGTTTGATTTTGTAGGAGGAGAATTGAGTTGATTGTGTTCTCTTTAACTGTGTGGATATGACTGCTTCTCACTGCAACTCTATACGTTCCATAAATTTTTTTATTATATGGATTATATAATTTGAATTATATGATTTGAAAAATAATTTTGAATTTAATATTAATTTTTGGATTATATAATTTAAAATATATTTTTTTAATTGTTTTTGGAATATATATATATATATATTTTTAAAAAAAAAATTATTTCTGAATTTTATAAAATTTGAAAAATATTTTTGGATATAAAAAATGTGGAATTTTAAAGGGTAATTTATTTTTTGAAAAATTAAAAAAATATTTTCACATTTAGTATGAGTAATTCAAAAATATATGAAAATATACAAGGTCAAGAATATATATAGGTGCAAGAAGAAGGTGTGGATAAAAGCCTCAAGAGTGTATTTAGGTGCAAGAAGAAAGCAGCGTGTGGATAGCCTGCCGAACTACTTTACTGGTAAAGTTAAGGAAAATTTACAGTGGTTCCAAGCAAAACTTGATTTTTTTTTAAATTTTTTTTAAAGGAAATCGTGCCTAGAAACTCTAATTTTTTTATATTTTTGTTTTATTTTTAAAATTTCTTTTTTAATATTTTTTGGTTTTTCAATTTTATTATTTTATTGTTAAATATTTATTTAAATTACAATAATAAATTAATTTATTACTTAAATTAATTAAATATTTGTTTAATTTATAATAATAAATTATATTTAATTATAAATAATTAAATATAAAATTTTAAAAATAAATAAATAAATTATTTAAACTTGATAAATATTTGTTTAAATTATAATAATAAACTATCTAAATTATATTTAATTATAAATAATTAAATTTACAATTTTAAAAATAAATAATATAAAAAAATTCAAGATGCATTTTTTAAGTATAATTTTGCTAAACTTATGGCTTGGGATAACGAGATAACAAGATCGATTGAAAGGTATGCACCTTTCTTCAAATTTTTGGTTTAAGACCTTAAATGAAGCAACTGAGGAAGAAGGGAGGAGGCAGTCCCCCAATACAATTTGCTAGTGATTCAAACTAATTTTGATATTCTCGCAGGTTGAAGTTTGACATAGTTTGAAGAGGACTCCTTTTGATTCTTCATAATGTGATGGTGCGAAACGAACCTCTAATGCATGTAGGAAATTTTGCCAAGTTGAAATTAGGTTGTTGTCATGTATCCACTGAAACCAAGCGAGAGCTGCTCCTTTCATGGAAAAAGAAGCCTTTGGTTCTTTGGAGTGCGGTGGTAGTCAAATAACTGTTTGATTTTAAAAATTCATGCTAATGGTTAAGACTCATCAAAACGGGGCATATTCAGTTTCAAGGAAGTTAAAAGATTGAAGGGTGGAATAGTTCGTCGTCACGGTTTCTTGGGCTCCAATCTGAAGTGCCATATGAGTTTCCAAATCGGTCATGTGAATATTCATTGTTTCTTGGAAGGTTTTCTGGCTCTTTAATAATTGCATAATAGAATCTATTTTTTCATCACTTTTTGACACATGCATGACATCTCTCTGTATTTGTCTCTCAATGAAAACATCAAATTGTAATGCCTATTTTACAGGTTAGGCTTCCTCCAAAAGATGATAAAAAATTGAAAAAATTTCTCATACATATAGCCAAAACAACAAAACCAAAAAACAACAAAACAGAGTAAAGATATGTCTCAAAAGAAAATAAATCTATGAGATCCTAACAACTTGAGAAAATATTGTTCTGCCCTTTATTCCAATTGATATTCTCAATCATTACTTCCTTTTACCTTTAACTACGGAGTCATAATCATCAAAATACTTTGATGTTTTGTCTTTTGAATCTGCTCTTAGCTATTGGATTGCTCATTAGTGTTTCATCATAATCTTATGTTGCCTCCTCTTGGACCATAGTAATTGATTGATGACTCTAGTTTACAAACTTCATTCCAAACTGCTTCAAGCTGCTTGAAATGTGAATTGAATTTCAATGTATAGTTGTTTCAATTACAATACCAACTTATTCCTCTTTCATCTTTCTCCTTTTCATTTTCTTCTTTATGCATCTATCAAATTTGTTCCCTATACTATCAAGCAAGTGAAATGATTAAATATTTTATTTAATTCATCCTAATTCTTAAAAATTAAAAGTTATTATGAAAAATACATTTTAGAACATATTATATAAGTTTTCAAAAATGTATTCTAAAAATTTTGTTATGAAAAAAGTTTCCAAAATTTCCAAAAAATTGTTAATAGAATTTATTCCGAATCAAGATGGAACAAGATAAGTACATCGCCTGATAAAAACAATATAGGGTGTCTAATAAAAAATATCTTCTGATTACATTTCCTCATCAAAACAATGTAAGGTATATATATAAGGACTACCTTTTGATTAGCCGATTAGGGGAAGAAGTGAAAATATATATTTTGGATTAAGTATTTTGGATATAACTTTAGAACGTTTTCAATCCAGAATTTTTACAACAAAAAATTCTTTAAATAAAGTATTTTTTTTCAAATTATATATATATATATATATATATATATATATATATTTTAATATTAAAAAAAATCATTAAATATCAACTAATTTAGAGACAAAAAATAACTAATTATTATATTGAATAAATTATATATTATTTTATAAATTAAAAAATTATTAGTATTAAAATTAATTTATATTATTAATAAAAATTTATAAATTAGTTTCTTAATTAATATATAGTATTAACTACTATAATCACTTATTAATTATTAATTTAATTAAGGATTAATTTAAAATTTTGAAATATTTACTAATTAAAACCTTTTATAATGTTAGATGTCAATTTAAAGCTATTTTATAATTTTTTATTAATAATAAAAATTAATTTAAATTCAATAATTTTTTAGTTTATAAAATATTATCTAATTTAATTAATATAATAATTAATTAATTATTTTTTATTTTTAAATTAATTGATATTTAATGATTTTTTTATTTAGATAGAAATTATATAGATTGTTATGCATGACAATATTAAAACTCAATTTAGTATTTTACTTTGTTAAATTTATAAAACTTTTTAAACTCTACTAACCTGAAAAAACTTTAAAAAAAAAAACCAATGTGAAGCACCTCTATTATTATGATTGTTATAAAGTTATAAGTGCAATCAGGTTATCTTAAAAATAATAAAAAGTGTTAAATATATTTTTTTTGGTAATCCAAATTTTAGATTTTTTTTGATATTTGTAATAAGAAAACTATTGAAATGACTAAAATATATTCTCATTTTCTCATGTTTTACTGAAAAGTTATATTCACTCTGATTTACTTATTCACAATCTTCAAACAGGGAGAAATTCAGTTAGAAAAACGTAGAAAGAGGAAGAATATAGAAAAAGGAAGACACTGAACCCCAAGGCACTATTTCCTGTGCATGTTCCTATCATTGTCATGCTTACCCCTAAGCGTAAGGTTCCAATGCGAAGGAACATTGTTAAGAACGGTGTGTAATTTGGATTCGGTGCATTGCATCCTTGAAAAAAAGTTGCATGTGTTTCTATATCCACTGGAGAGTGTAGGGAAAGGTTCATAGTTTTGTTTGTGAATAGAAAAAAAAAATGGTTCGTTTTGGAATTTGAATGGGAGGTTAAAGAATAAGGTGGTGGTGGTGGTGGTAATGAAGGATATGGAGGGGAAATAGTTGACGATGGTGGTAAATGATAGAAACGATTTGACTAAGACTCTTTGCGGATTCAAGGCAAAGAAAAGATAAGCATATTTCATTATATTTTCTTCTTTTGTATATAATATTTTTCATGATTAATGTTGATTAAATCGAGGATGAATTGTTTCCTATTTTATCCTTATATAAATATTTAATTTTATTTCATTCTTATAGGTATTGACGTCATTTTCTATTGGTTCAAAATTTTAAAAATTTTAAGTTTTTAAATTTTTAAAATTTTAATTTTTCAAAATTTTAAAATTTAAAATGTTTCAAATTTTCAAACCTAAAGCCTTTTTCAAACACTTCAAATTTCGAGAAAAATTTAAAATTTTCAAATTTAAAACTTTTAAATTTTAAATTTAAAAAAATTTAAAAATTTTTAAATATTGAATTAGGCTTAAAGTCCACTTATCTTTGTCACATATTTTTCTTATCTTCATCACACAGAGATCGAAGCAATTGTTGATCACTCAAAGCAAATATGGGTGGTGGAAACAAAAGATCCAACAACAACACCAGTGACAGCGCCACTCCAAACAACCCTAAATCCCGAAAGAGAAAAGATTATGATATCAAAATCGCATTATTTGTCGAAGGTGGTTTCTCGTCCGATTGGCGCCGTCCCTCTCCCACCCACACTCCAGGTTTCAGGATTTTTTAATTTATTGTTAAAATCTTATCATTGAACTTTTGATTTTTTTTTCTTTCTATTACTCTTGAATTTGGATAATTTTATGCTTTGTTTGTAATTGGGTTGCAAGGAGAATTTCTGCAGAATTTTTTTGCGTCAAGATTCCTCTATTGTTAAAGGTGGTCATTGAATCTTTTATTTCTCGCTATGATTCTTTAATTCGGGTGCTTCTATTCTTTGTTTTTATAATTGAGTTGTGGGGAGAAATTCCAATTTTTTTTCATCAAGATTCCCTTATTGTTAAAATCTGGTCTTGGGTTTCTATGCTTTGTTTTGTAATTGGGTTGTTGGGAAAAATTCTTAAGAAGTTATTGTATTTTTTTTAATCAAAGAACCCGTTACTGTTGAAATTTGGTAATTGGATTTTGTTTATTGTTATTATTCTTGAATCTGGGTTCTTCTTTGTGATCGGTATGCAGGGAGAAGTTCTGGCTGCAATAACAAGTCCGAGAGTCAACATAGAGCAAAAGGATCTACATCTAAAAGTGGGTTGACAAAGTCTTCCAGAGCTACCATTGGATACAATTGTCCTTCACTTGATTATCAGGTTTGTTGTACTCCATGAAGATGTTAGTTTTCATGCATTTTTCTTATAAACTGTGTTAGAGATCCCACATTGACTAGAGATTAGGATATTTCATAGTATATAAATGGGTGCAAACCTCACCTTATAATTCGGTTTTATGAGGTTGAGTTAGGCTTAAAGTCCACTTCTTAACCTTATAAAACCGGCTTATAAGATGAGGTTTGCACCCATTTATATACTATGAAATGTCCTAATCTCTTATCGATGTGGGATCTCTAACATAGTTTATAAGAAAAATACATGAAAAATAACATCTTCATTTGGTACAACAAACCTGATAATCAAGTGAAGGATAATTGTATCCAATGGTAGCTCCGGAAGATTTTGTCAACCCACTTTTAGATGGAGATCCTTCTACTCTATGTTGGCTCCCGAACTTGTTATTGGAGCCATAACTTCTCACTGCATCCCGATCACAAAGAAGCACCCAGATTCAAGAACAATAATGATAAACAAAATCCAATTATCAGATTTCAACAGTAACGGGTTCTTGATAAAAAAAATACAATAACTTCTTAAGAATTTCTCCCAGCAACCTAGTTACAGAACAAAGCATAGAAGCACAAAGACCAGGTTTTAACAATAAGGGAATCTTGATGAAAAAAAATTGGAATTTCTCCCCACAACCCAATTATAAAAACAAAGAGTAGAAACACCCAAATTAAAGAATCATAGCGAAAAATAAAAGATTCAATGACCAACTTTAACAATAGAGGAATCTTGATGAAAAAAAAATTCTGTAGAATTTCTCTCTGCAACCCAATTACAAACAAAGCATAAAATCATCCAAATTCAAGAGTAATAGAAAAAAAAAATCAAAAGTTCAATGATAAGATTTTAACAATAAATTAAAAAATCTTGAAACCTGGAGTGTGGGTGTGATACAAACCAAAGCAACTAGCAGATGACTAAGGATATATCAAGCACTTCACAAAAAGCTCAGTCATCTCAGTATACATAGTCGAACCCCACCAAACCTCAAGAAAGCATCAGTAGAAGAAGAACCAGTTATAAACCAGAATATCAAAAGTTCTTCCTTCTTGTTTTTCCATAAGAGAAAATTATGTAAATAATTTGGGCTCACTTTAGCGGTCTAAATATAAATAGCAAAGATAGGCTAGAATAAGGTGCCTTTAGCATAATAGGGGGTGTAGTTATCATTTTAGCTTGTTTTTAGCCCTTTAGGAAGGCATTTTGACCTAGTTTCTAGAAGGACAAGCCTAGGATGCGAATTTGACTTAGTCAAACCCTAAGACTACCCATTTTTTTAGTTTTCCCGTCCTACCCTTCTTACTTATTTTCCAAGGCTCCTTCACCTATAAATAGGAGGCCTACCCATTGTATTTTTAATGTTGATTTTGATTAGTAAAAAAACTCTGAACAATTTGTGTGAGACTTGTGTCCTTTTAGAATTAGGTCTTATCTTGAGTGAGTTTGAGAGCTCTCAAGTGGGGGTCCTCTACACTTATCTTGGAGGAAACCATACTCCAAGTGGCGTGTTCCTTCTCAAATCCGCACCATAAGCATTCTTCCTTTCATCTCTTTTTCCATTTTCCATTACTCCTTTATCTTTGTGTTTATGTTCTTGTTTTTCTTCCATTTTCCATTAGATTATTATCATCTTATTATGTTTCCTTCCACATTATTTTAAATTTCGCACCTTCATCATACACAACATATAATTGTGCTTTCCTTTTGCCCTCTAGAAGTGAACCTTCACACTTACTTAACCACTTGGTTAAGTTCGTGTCCAATGGGGATCTTCTTTGAGTTCTCACCATATTTGTGCTAAAATCTCAATCATAAATAAAGTGTCACCTTTAAAACGGAAAAATATAAAATCAACTCATATCAGGGTGGGAGAGGGACGATGCCAATCAGACAAGAAATTACCTTCGACAAATAATGCGGTTTTGACATCTGAACCTTTTTTCTTTTGGGATTTAGGGTTGTTTGGAGTGGCGATGTCACTAGTGTTGTTGTTGGATCTTCCTCTTCCTATCGATCTTCTGTTTCCACCACCCATATTTGCTTCTAGTGATCAACAATTGCTTCGATCGTTGTGTGATAAAGATGCAACGAGTTCAAGAAGAAGAAAGGAACTATATCTATTAGGTTTGACCCGACCCAATAGGATATTTCCAAAACATACTTATACGTGACTAAGCAGAACATGTCACCCAAGTAAACAATGAATTGTATTAAAAATTGAAGTGGGGAAAAATAATATTCAAAATATTAATGATTTTAGAAAAATCATTTGAAATATTTTGATATATCTAGAAATAGCAGAAGAGAATTTATCAGATGATGACATGTGTATTGTAAATTTAAAAAATAAGGAAAACTTAAAAATTTTCAAAAATAAGTTTAGAAGTACGATTTTAAAATGAAAAGATTATATTTTTTTATCTTGAAAAAAATTTCAAAATCGTATTTCGAAGTACGTATTGTAAACTTTTTTATTTTTTAAATAAAATATTTAATGGAGAATATAAAAATATGAATTTACTCTGTTTTTTATTTTTTTTTATCTATACCTGTATATCTATACCTATTATATAAAAAGTTTTGTTGGGCATGTGTAGGATTAAAAGCAAGGGCCTATTATTATAAAATTCAATATATTATTGTTGAATTTAATCTTTGTGCAACCCTAATTTGACTTTTGTCTTATGAAATTGTAATTGAAGTTTGTGACTAGATGGAGGGGAAGGACTTCACTGTTGAACAAGGCTTTGTTGACTCCAAATCCAAGTGGATTACTTGAAGATTGGTTGAAGGCTTAGTTGCTGCTTGTGTGTGTGGGTTCTGGGTAGATTGATTTTGTAATCCACTCTAGTTTAAATCCAAATATGATTTAAATCAAAATCTTTTCAAAAAGAGTGTTTTATAAAGAAGTGGAAAAACAACATGTTGTTTTAGCGTTTCAATCGATTGTTTCACAGTTAGTGGTTTTTTAAAATGGTTTGACTATGTTTGTCTTTGGTTGACTTTTTTGTCAAACCAATTCAATCGGTTGTTTCGTCTTTTCAACTGGTTGATTTTCTGGATATCCATAACAGAATTCAGTTATGTGGTCAAATATGCTTTAAATGTTTTAAAACTGAATTGACTCCTGCTTTAAATGTTTTTAATAAATCTTTGGAGTATAAATAAGTTGTTTTACGCTCCTAAGAAAGTGTTAGTGATTACAGTTTTTGAGAATTCAGATTGAGCCAAGTGTGTTCAAGCTTTCAAAGGTTTACTTCAAGTTTTGGACTTTCTCAAGAGTGGAATAGGTTTTCTACTGTATAATCTTTGATTTGATTCTGATCAAGTGTAATCTATTCTATCTTCTTTCTCTTATATTTCTTGAATACTCATGGTGTGTGCAGAATCAGAGATTGTTTTTAGTTCTGTGGTGTTGTTGCCAAAGGAAGTGTGTGTTCTTGAAGGGTTCAAGATCACTTCTTTGGTGTGTGTGGTTTGTAATCTAGTTTTTGATTGCATAGTGAATACCCAGTGGTTTCTGGAGACTGGATGTAGCTCTTAAGATAAGAGTGAACCAGTATAAATTTGATTGTGTGATTATCTCTATCCTTGAACTCTTTAATCACTGTTTTAAAGTTGTTTTTATTCACTGCTGATAAAAACAACCGATTGAATCGCAAAAATAGTCGATTGATTTTTTGGAAATCAACTAAAAAAACTTTTTACATTGCTTTTCTTAATTCCTTAATCTGAGATTCTTCTTTGGCTTTCATTATACCTTCAAAGTTTGTGAAAATATTTTATAAACAATTCACCCCCCTCTTGTTTAAGGCCATAAATTCTAACAATTGGCATCAAGAGCTAGGTTCTTGAAAGTTATTCAAGTCTTGTTCCTAAAACCTTTTCTTATGGCTGAAAAGTTACCTTTTGGGGAGGGTGCCTCAATAAACAGGCCACCTTTGTTCTGTGGTTTGAATTACTAGTTTTGGAAAGTACGAATGAAATTTTTTGTTGAATCATTAGATAGAGTAATTTGGGATGCAATTGAAAATGGTCCTTTTATTCCAAAAGTTGAAAAATATAATGTTTTTATTGAAAAACCTTGGTCCCAATGGACTGAAGCTGAAAATAAAAGGGCTAAGTTTGATTGTATTGCAAAAAATATTATCACCTCTACCTTAAATTCTGATGATTTTTTCAGGATATCACAATGTGTCTCAGCTAAAGAAATGTGGGATACTCTTGAAGTAAGTCATGAAGGTACAAGTGATGTCAAGAGGGCAAGGAAACATACTCTCATCCAAGAGTATGAGATGTTCAGGATCAAGAAAGGAGAATCAATTGCGGATGCGCAAAAGCGATTCACTCATATAGTCAATCATCTTATGAGTCTTGGAAAGATCTTTGACAAAGAGGAGGTAAACATCAAGATCCTCAAGTGTCTTGATAGAACATGGCAGCCAAAGGTCACGACTATCTCAGAATCCAAAGATTTGACATCTTTAACTGTGGCTTCATTATTTGGAAGGCTTAGAGAGCATGACTTAGAGATGAACAGGCTGAATGTTCAAGAAAATGAAGACAAACACGTGAGGAACATTGCTTTGAAGGCCTCTAAACACATGATTAGTCAAGATTCAAGTGATGAAAGTGAAGAAGAGACTCTTAGCTTGTTGTCCAAGAAATTCAGCAAGTTCTTGAAAAAGAATCGCAACAAGGATTTCACTCATGAAAAGTATGGTAGCAAGAAACTTAGTGATTTCAATGCTAATAAGGAAAGCCAAGAGAAAAGAGCAAACAAGAAGGCTGAAAAGAAAGGCAAAGCAAAAAAGACCTACATTGCTTAGGATGATAATGATGTGTCCTCATCAAGCTCCTCTTCAAGTGAAGAAGAAGAAGAAGCCAATCTCTATCTTATGGCCAAAGGAGAAGATGACACAAGCAGTGTAAGTTCCTGCACTTCTTTTAATGTTGAAAATTATAACCAATTTCTTGAGGCCTTCAAGGAAACTCATGAAAAAACTAATAGATTGGCTATTTTGAATAATAGGTTGAAAAGGTTGAATAATTGGCTTGAAAACAGAGTCAAAACGCTAGAAGAAGAGTTAGAAAATGCAAAAATTGATTTTAAAAATCTGGATTTGATTTACAAGAACTCTTCTTGCAAGTGTGACTCAAGTGTTTGTGAAAACTTTGAATCTCTTGAAGAGAAGGTTCACTATCTTGTGAAAACTGTGGATAAACTCTCTAAAGGAAAATCAAACTTTGAGACTGTCTTGGAATCTCAAAAGTGTGTTTTTAAAAAATCTGGTAAAGTTTTTATCCACAGAGTAAGAAGTTTGGAATTTCAAAGCCTTGTTCAACTCTACGAGAAAAACAACCGATGGAATTAACGAAACAACCGGTTGTTACATGTTTCTATTGTATGAAAAAAGGGCCATTTGTTAGGTTCTGCAAGATTAGGAAATTTGTTGTTCCTAAAGGAGTTTTGAAATGGATTCCTAAGGATTCTAAGGTTTCCCATGATCAAGTT
This sequence comes from Phaseolus lunatus, assembly GCA_013389735.1. Lineage (NCBI taxonomy): Eukaryota > Viridiplantae > Streptophyta > Magnoliopsida > Fabales > Fabaceae > Phaseolus > Phaseolus lunatus. The sequence goes on along the minus strand of CM023859.1, from coordinate 23,275,553 downwards.
AATGCAAATGGACCAAAATTTGTAAGGAGACCAAATCTTGGTACTTCATTTTGTTTGTTGTAGGAATTATTGATGGAAAACAAAAGCATGTGGTACCTGGAAAGTGGCTGCTCCAAACATATGACTGGAGATAAATCCAAATTTATCAAGATCATTTTGAAGCAAGAAGGTCATGTAACCTATGGAGACAACAATAGAGGAAGAATTATTGGAAGAGGCACTATTGGTGATAAGAACAACTTCTTGGTTCACGATGTCCTATATGTGAAAGATCTCAACCATAATCTTCTAAGCATTACCAGCTTTGTGATAAAGGTTATCAATTGACCTTCAAGCCCAACTCTTGTGAAATATGTCCACCAAAATCACAGGAAGTATTGTTTATTGGTAAAAGGGTCAACAATGTTTATGTTTTAGATATTTCTCATCCTACATCTATTGGCTGTCTTCTATCTAAGCATGAAGAATCATGGCTATGGCATAGAAAAATAGCTCATATTCATATGCACCATTTAAATAAATTGATATCTAAGGATCTTGTGATAGGGTTACCCAAACTCAAGTTTGAGAAAGACCATATATGTGAAGCATGCCTAAAGGGGAAGCAAATTAAGCATCCTTTCAAACTGAAAAATGTGGTTTCTACTTCAAAACCCCTTGAGCTGCTACACATGGATTTATTTGGTCCTTCAAGAACCATGAGTCTTGGTGGAAATTACTATGCTCATGTTGTTGTTGATGATTTTTCTAGGTTTACATGGACCTTTTTGTTGGAGTCAAAGAGTGATGCATTCTCTGCATTCAAAAAGCTTGTTAAAAGGTTGCAAAACACATGTTGCAGCAACATATGTGCAATTTGAAGTGATCATGGAGGGGAATTTCAAAATGAGAAATTCAGCTTCTTTTATGAAAAACTGAGAATTTTTCTTAACTTTTCTGCTCCAAGAACTCCTGAACAGAATGGTGTAGTGGAAAGGTAGAGCGGATCCTTGAAAAGCTTGCTAGAACCATGTTAAGTGAATTCTCCTTACCAAAGTATTTTTAGGTTGATGCAGTAAGCACATCTTGCTATGTGATGAATAGAGTGCTCATAAGGTCAATCTTGAAGAAAACTCCATATGAACTTTTCAATGGAAGGAAGCCTAACATCAGTCATCTAAAGGTGTTTGGATGCAATTGGGCAAGTTTGATGAGAAAGCTGATAATGGCATTTTTATTGGTTATTCTTCAACTAGCCATGCCTATAGAGTATATAATAAAAGGCTCATGATTGTAGAAGAGTTTGTTCATGTTGTATTTGATGAGACTAACCATGCAGAACAAGAATCTTCAAAGAATTGTGCAGAAGAAAATGAACATAACATCCTTCTAAAGAATTTGGAATCCTGTCCAAAAAAACAACCGATTGATTATGCGAAACAATCGGTTGAAATTCTGCAACAGAATTAGTTACCCAAAGAATGGAGAATTCTTAGGGATCTTTATGTGGATAACATCATTGGGCAAATTCAGAAGGGTGTCTCCACTCGAAGTACAATCTCAAACTATTGCAAGCACATGACCTTTGTCTCCCAAATTGAGCCTAAGTCAATTGGTGAAGCTTCAAAGGATGAAAGCTGGGTTGTTGCAATGCATGAGGAACTACATCAATTTACAAGAAATGATGTGTGGTTTCTGGTTCCTAAAAGAGACTAGATGAACATCATTGGAACCAAGTGGGTGTTCAGAAATAAGTTGGATGAATCAGGTGTGATTACAAGAAACAAAGCAAGATTGGTAGCTAAAGGATACAATCAAGAAGAGGAATAGATTTTGATGAAACCTTTGCACCAGTGGTTAGATTCGAAGCTGTGAGATTGCTGCTTGCCTTTGCCTGCATGAGTGGATTTAAACTATTTCAAATGGATGTGAAGAGTGCCTTTCTTAATGGAATTATCAATGAGGAAGTCTATGTTTCTCAACCATCCGGTTTTGAAGACCATCAACTTCCCAACCATGTATACAAGCTGAAAGAGGCCTTGTATGGGCATAATCAAGCTCCAAGACAATGGTATGAAAGGCTAAGTAATTTTCTCTTGTCCAATGGCTATGAGAGAGGGAAGATTGACAAGACTCTCTTTATTAAGAAAGCAAATTCTGAAATTATCTTGGTGTAAATCTAAGTTGATGACATCATTTTTGGTGCAACAAATGATTGTCTATGTGAAGAATTTGTGGCAGCAATGCAGGGGGAATTTGAGATGTCAATGATGGGAGAACTCTCATTCTTTCTTGAATTGCAGGTCAAACAATCAAAAGAAGACAACTTTCTAAGTCAAACAAAGTATTGCAAAGAGATTCTTAAGAAGTTTGAGATGGAAAACTGCAAGGAAGCTAGCACTCTTATGCCCACAAACTGCTATATGGATGCAGACTTGGCTGGAATTGCAGTTGATCAAACTAAATTCAGAGGTTTGATTGGTTCGGTGCTTTATCTCACTGCTAGCAAGCCGGACATTATGTTTGCATTGTGTTTGTGCAAGATTTCAAGCAAATCCTAAAGAATCTCATCTTAAAGCTGCAAAACGGATTCTCAAGTATCTCAAGGGCACAACCACTGTTGGTCTATGGTATCCTTCTCACTCTCCTATACATTTAATTGGATATTCTTATGCAGATTTTGCAGGGTGTAAGCTGGACCGAAAGAGCACAAGTGGTACTTGTCATCTTCTTGGCTCAAGTCTTATTTCTTGGCATAGTAAGAAGCAAGCATGTGTGACTCTTTCAATCACACTCAATTCATAGTCGCCGAAAGCTGTTGTGCACAAGTTCTTTAGCTCAAACAGCAGCTAAAAGATTATGGATTGAAAGTTAGCAAAGTACCTTTGATGTGTGATAACACAAGTGCTATTAATCTCACCAAGAATCCAATTCAGCATTCAAAAACAAAACTCATTGATTTTTTTTTTGTTAGATATTAAATATTTTTTATTATAATATTAAAGTTTGATTTAATTTTATTATTTTTCTTTAATTTTTTATTGTTCAAAAATATATAAATTATTATAACTAAATAAATAGGTCTAAAACAATAAAAATTATGAAAAATTGAAAAATGATGAGTAATTCATCAACCCTTCTTATTACTTCTTATGACAAACGATTCTTCTTATTACTTCTTATGACAAACGATTAGTAATTTCAAATTGTATAATATAAACGAATCAATTGTCCACTTCAATTTTAGTAGAAACTTGTATAATATAAACGAATCAATTATCCACTTCAATTTTAGTAGAAATAACAAGTCGAGACAAAACGGATATAAGTGACACATTTTGTAGCAGCAAGTCGGGCCAAAACGGATATATTATGTAACACGTTTTGTTAACCTTACATATTTTCTTATTATTCAATCTCTTTTGAAGAAGAATGTTAAAGAAATAAATGTAAGTTATGTAAAATATTTTTAATTATTAAAATTCATTATAAAGGATTGAGATAATTATTCCGAAGTTTTTATTTATTAAAGATCTATTAATACATAGTCACTGTCTATCATAAATGATGAACTAGTTCACCTAGCCCTGTTTCTCAAGGTTTGCATGTCCTATGTGGACGCGAGTATAATGCCCGTTTGAACCCGCAAAAAAGAAGAACTGTGAAACAGAGAAGGAATACGTGTGACCGAACACAGACAAAAAGGGAAAATATGTGTGATCGAGTCAGATGAGATGGCATGAGTTAGACCCACGAATCTCCGAAGACACGTGTTGCTGTTGTGCTTATATATAATCACTTCACTTTTACTGTCGCCGTGAAATCTGAACTACTACTATTTTCTTCTCTTCTCTGTCTAGGGGTATCTCAATCGTGGTTCACGCGGGTCTAGAGCCAGTGTGTACCACGCGCCGCCACTCTCTCTGATTAGGTATTCTCCATTCGCCTCCTGCATTTCCGTTTCTCCCTCTCACAACTTCTTCCTCTTTATTGTTTTCTTCAATTTTCAGTTCCTGCATGAGCCTGAACCGGTTCGGGCCGGTTCAGCAACTACGACTCTGATTACATTTTGAAACCAATTCTGCCTGTATGAAATTCCTCAATTTCCAGAACCGTTTTTTCTCGACATGTTTTCTATTACTGTTATCCGATTAAGTTAGGAATTAGCCGAAAATAAGAATTAAAATAGGGCCAAGTATGTTTTAGCAGGTTAACTAGGAAATATATTGATAGTGCTATAATGTTGCGCTAGTTGCTTCTAAATAATTGATTAAAATTTGTAAAAAATAGTTCCCCCGCCACTAATGTTACATGACTGTGAGTGGTTAATTATAGTTGCTCCCTCTTTATATATTTGACTGTTATTGTTGTTATTATTATGCCTTTGCATGTCATCAATTCCGGCATAAAAACCAAGAGTAGTTTATGTCATGTTTTGAAACTGTGGTCGTGAATGCAGTTGTAGTTGTGACCACTGCAATTGTAGGCATTGTGGCCGTTGCGGCGTGAATTTGTTTAATGTTTGAACCAAAAATATTTGATCATGACTAGGTTTAACTATTCTGCATGTTTTCTCTCCCAAATTCCACATTTCCCTCATTAATAACTTGTTATTATTTTGCTATATGTCTAATCCTTCAAAATCTACGTAATGAAGAAAGAGGAAGAATGACAGTAATTTTGTAAGGGCTACAAACCAATATTGCGGTCTGATGCAGTCCGACGTGGCTGTTTTACCTGCAATGTTATGGTGTTGCAGGTTTTTTGTGATGTTTACAAAAAGTATCGCAATTTTGGTGTGATGAGTTTCAAACCAAGGTTTATAGATGTTTTACTTCAGTATAGTTATGCATGTCATTACACTAGAAAGTTGAAATAGCCATTGTATTGATGCAACCACACTCACACACTGTTCTTAAACATGCAGGCCAAATGGCGGGGAATTCAAATACAAGAGAAGGAAAAACTGTTATGGTTCCAAAAGCTGAGGATTTGGATTATGAGTTGCCACCTTATACTACATTTTCAGGGGATGTTGGGGTATGCTGTTTATGTCTCAATATATAACATTACACATCTTGCACTCTCATTATGCCCTTAGTTATTTACCCATTCTCGGGATGTTAATCACAGTGTTTTAAATCCAAGTATGTAGCAGCTGGCCCAAAAATTTCTACAGCTTATAGCATATAGTAGGGTAGCTGCTATTCTGAAAATTTTCGTAAAATCTATACTATAATTATAGATAAATTTTCAAAAATGATTAAAATTACCCAAAATTCAGGACATTCATAATTAACAACAAAAAGTCTTTGGTGTCTTGACAAAACATATAAGTAAGAACTAGAAAAAAAGTCAAATACAAGTTTCCTAAGTAAGAAATATTAATCATCAATTATCCTCTTCTAAATCAAAGTCTTTTTCTTTATCATTTTCACTATTATTACAGCTGCAGTTTCTTTCTGAAAATTGAAATCCAAAAAGGCCCTGACACCTATGTTTGAATTTTTTTTGGAATCAACACATGGTGCTGTTATCCCTTTGGCTACAGCTGCTATTCAGCTCATGGCAGCCACAATACCAAACTGCTCTTCTACAGCAGCCCAAGTAGTGAACATGGCTGCTCCATCCACAATGTGACTATAGCAGTGCTGTAGTGCACTATTTAACGAGGAGCTAACTGTGGTAGCCAAATTCCAATATTGAAATACAATCTCTAAGAAAGATCCATGCTATGAAAAAATGTATCTACATCTTAGTCCTGTGTATGAAAAGGATAACCCAATTCTTATATGTGAAATTATTAATGATTCAAAAGTCTTTACTGATTTTGTTTGTTTGCCGTAACCCTATTGTTCCAGTTTTCTGATTTTTCTTCATTTACAACTCTCTACATATGTTATAACATGACGAACTCCATTTGTTCACCGTGTCTGTTTAATAGCATAAAACATATATAAAAATAGTGGTCTTAATTAGTTTTTCATTTTTTTATGTATAACATTTTTTTCTTCATAATTTCCATATGTTTAACCTCTTCATTCATAATTACCAGGAGTACAATGGTGCTAGCTCGTCTGGAGGCGAACTGCGAGCATTCTTTATTGGAATGGGATTCCTACCATGCCTTGTCGATAAAGTGATTGAGGAGAATGGTAAATTGTGTGGGATCCAGATACTTATGTCATGCACCAGATGCATGACACATTTGATAAATTTCTGATATATTTCACTCTGCTGCTTGAAGTTTATTGTTCTGATTGATTTTCTTTAAAATTTGCAGGTGAAGAAAATTCTGAAACTTTATTAGAGGCCCTCTTAAGATATTCTGTAAGTAGACCAAAAATATGTTAGTGTGTTTTTATAGTCGGCACTCTTAGGATTAAGATTTGGAACTTTTCTCTTTATTACCTTTTAAATTTATAAATAATGATAATATCTTAATGATGTGCATGTTCATTGAGATGAGAAAAGTGTATTTGTACAGACAGATATGCATATACATGAAGATTCAAATTATCATTTTATAAGCCTGGTCCTTGACTTAAATATTGCTTGTATATGTAGTCATGGATTCTAGTGCGGAAATAACTTCGCTAGACCCACAGAATTATGTGAACCTTGTGCACTGAGACTTAAATTATGTCATTTTATCAAGTGTCTAGTGCAACTGTATGCTAGCAATTTAAATACATAACAAATATCCATTTGTAAATAGTGATAAATGTCATTTCCTACTTTAGGGATGCAGATAACTAACTACTTAGTTATGTCCTATCTCTTCTATTTGAGAGGACTTTGTATTCTATTTTCTGTATCAGTTGATAGTATATTGTTTCCTACTTTTCTTTCAAGATAGGTATTGTCATAAGCTTATGAAATTGTTCTTCAATATCAATTGATGCCATTGGGTTGGCCCTTAAAAGTGCTATTAAATTGGTCCTTAAAAGGATGAAAGCAACGGCATTATTGTCATCAAAGAACCAAGTTGGTACCACTTATTGTGAGTATATCATTAGAGGATCAAAATGAATATTTACTCCAATATGACGTGTTATTGATTCTGACATAGAATTTAGTAGGGAAAGGGAAAGAAAGAGGGGAACAGGAAAGAACAGAATAGAAAGGATATTCTTTCTATAATTTTTTTAATGATTAGAAACTTGTAATGATACTCAGCAGCTGTGTTTGCTCTCTTCATATGTTGATACTGCTGCCAATATGCTTTCTGGTCTCTGGACTTAATATCCTGATCGGTGACTATTATTTCCAATTTATTAGGCTCATAAATCCAATTGTGACTCTTCTGATTCTTTTGGTGGTTTTCACAATGCAAGCAGTGGTACAAGTGCCCCAAATATCTATTCTTATGGTCACTCGAAAGAGGTAACTAGTTGTCTTCTATTATTCTCCACCACAATTTTAGACATTTCTTTAGCTGATTAATTTATTTAAGTGTTGGCTATCCTTCCCAATCCTAGTGCTGGAAAATTAAAGATTTATCTCTATGACTTACTTTTAAGTACTACCAATGGTCTTTTAGGCTCCTGGAGTTAGAATTTGGGGTGTGAAGGTGCTCAATGCAACATATTTCTGCTTGTATCATTTGAATTTTTTTTTTTAGAGAGAACTATTAAATATTTTAAGTTATTGAATGATGAAATAACGACAAAATTTGATTCTTTTTTTTGCTTAAAGTTTTAGTTCATATCTGGCCTTTTTCCATGTTTCTCCTAGCTTTATTCACCCTCTCTTGAGTCTCGATATACTTTCTTCTTTGCCAGGCACTGTTTGTACTAAAGAATTAAATTCTAAAAATGTTGTGGTGCGAGTACATCTATACATATATTGTTTAGAAAAAATTGAAATGCATTAATAATAAAAATATATATAATTTGTTGCAAATGTGTTAATAATGTGCCCCATTACTTCACATTGTTAACTGCAAATGTGCACCTTTTTTTCCCACAATATAATTATTTTCTCTTCAAGATGAGAACACTGCCCTCAAATTCTTCACATGATCTTCAATGGATACAAACCAAGACATCATCAAAGAAGATTAAAAAAATTTCTAAGATGAGTTTTGAAAATGTTGTCCATAGCTCCTTGAGAAGAAGCAGGAATATTGTGGTTAAAATGGCATAACCAACCATTCATAGTGACCACTATGAGTCTTGAAGACAGTTGTTGAGATATGGCTCTTATTTTTTTAGGTTCCAGATTTAGGAAATATTTTTGTATTATCTTAATAGCCTATTTTTTTAGGATACTTGCTTTATAGGATAATAGCTTAATCTTTTCTATATCTTATTTTAGATTTAGCTTAAAATTTCCTTTTCTTCCGCTTAATCTTGTATCTATATGTTTGTGTACCCCTTTTACAACATGAATAAATCCGAGAACACTGTTCATTATATCTTTTCCTCTGATTTCATTTTGGTATCAAACCCTATCCAAGTGATTGTTGTTGGACCTATTTGATCATTTGTTAACAGGCTGTTATTGGACCACTTGTTGATGTCTTTTCCTGCAAATTTCATGCTTGAGAGGTCCAATTCTAGTGTGAGGAGTGATATGACAAATGAGGAGTTTGTTGGATGAATAAAAGAGGGAGGATGTTGGAGATGGTGAAGAAGGATGTAAACTTGTTGGAGATGAAAAAAGAGAGTTGGGCCAAACCAAAGAGGACGGAATCTCCTATGTTCATCTGGAATTTCATTCATACTGTCACTAGACTGCTACAATGACATTGGTTTGGTGACAGCATTTTTAAAACAGCAACACCCAATGCTTTCTGTATGTTGTTTTCCCCAAAATGTGGCACCATAATCAATCACTATGGCAATTTAATAGCACTGCTTGCTATATGAATCTGGAAATCGGTGTGCCAAGCAAGAGATCCTTGAAGAATTGTGTGCTAATTCCTAATTGTGCAATTTGCTTCTTTCGATAGTGCCTGCCTGCCAAGCTGTATTTCACTTACGCAAATTTTTGCATGTGGGGGAATTTATGGGCCTCACTGAATGCAATTGTTTAAATATATTTTAAGGTGCTCATCAGCATTCAAGAGAACTAGACTGTAAATAATATTGTTGTAAATGTCAAGGTGCTTTTATGAGCCAGGTCTCACCCTAGAATAACATAATTGTCTTGCTATTTCTGCTTTATTATTTGAAAAATCTAGTTAGCTTGAAATGTGTTCACTTTTTAAAGGATTTAACTCTAATGGTTTATGTAAAACTTTTAACTGTTTTTTCGATTTGCTTTGTAATTTATATAGGCTCTTCGAAAATCAAATTCACTGTCTTCTGATTCTCTGGATAGCTTATTTGATGATAAGGATCCTCCAGAGATTTCCAATGTCAACCTAGCAAAAGAGGTACCTGTTTCTTATTCCTGAGAAATCATCAATTGTTTAATTACAAATTTAGTCATCTTAGAGAAAAGAGAAACTGATGTATTATTTCTATTATCTTAATAAGTTGTGGTAGGAGTAGTTGAGTATTTGAACTTGAATATTTCAAATGAGCCAAATGGTGTGGTGCGATTTATGTTGCTGTACTCAACTAGTGGAACACGGCTTTATTGTTTATCAGCTAGTTCTGATCTATTAATGTCACATGTTTGTGGTAGCTGTAATCTGCAACTATATGCTGGTTTAATCTTTTTAATGTTCAGGTATATTCATAAGTCGACTTCATCTCAAATTCCAAAGAGATATTTTTATTTTCAAATAATTGTTTTGAGATATTCATGTTGTTAGATATTATTAGATATTATGAGATATTATAGTTATTGTTTGATATTTCATATTTATGTAATGGGCTTAGCCCATATGTTTATTTTTCCTATATAAACATAACCCTATGTGTTCAATATACACAAGGGATTTACCCTATTCTTTCTTTTCCTTTAATACATGTATCCTATTGTCAACCTTTAAAATTGCTTGTATAATTTTTTTGAAATGTTGTGGCACCTGTCTGTTGCCTCTACCGTGTACATCATCTAAAGTTTTAGTCTCCAGTTTGTTGCATTCAGCTTATATATAATGATTTCAACCAGCATGGTAGGAAAATATGGGTAGCAAGCATGTGTATCACTAGTGTATGTAGAGAGGCAGAGAATGGATTAAACAAAAGTAGCCTTTCTTTCTTAAAAATGTGTCATATTGAAAGAAAGATCAGCTATTTCCTTTTCTTTTTGTACAATTAAAAAAAAGAAAATATTCTCAGCTGTTCCGGTAGTTACCAAGGGCACCATCCTGCCTAACTTAGAATGTAAATCCTAGCTTAGCAAAGTAACTCAAAGCTGGGTAAATGAAGGAAAGACGAACCAAGACTATCAAACTAGAGATCTGACATTCTTAGCCAAGATAGTGTAAAGATAACACGTGCTTTTACCATAGGTTGGGCCATCCAAAGGGCCTTGACAAAGCCTCACTTTTTAGGGTTTCCAGAACCAGGTCACACAACCTGATCCAGTTTCATGTCTGACCCAGTTGTGGGCAGAATCATATGATTCAACTGATTCATAGTGTGATGTAGCATAAAAAATTATTTGCTGTCAATCTATGTTTTCGGAACTGAGAAATGAATTGGATTGTAATCGGTAGGATTCTGATAATAGTGGCTTGCACCTGTTTGTTGCATCATGTGCATTATCTGAAGTTGTGGTCACTGGTTCCCTTTTACTACTAGCAGGTGATGCATTTACTTTTTGGTTCTTGGATTTACTTAAATGTGCTTCATGATGTATTTCAGCTTGCCCTTGTTGACCTTGACAATTTAGTCTATTTGTTGTTTCTTGTAGCAATATTTTCTTTCTACATGGTTCTCATTATGGCATATGTTTTGGCTAATTCAATTTAATTATTCAACAAAATCTTTCTTGCAGGAGCTTGATGAACTTAACATAGACATTGATGATAAAAGAGGTTCCTTATTAATGATGAACTTTTGTACAGAGGAAGTTGAATTTGCAATCCGCAAGCTTGGTATGAGAATGTACATATTCATTTGCATGGTTCCATATTCTTCTCGTCATAATTGACCTAGAAAGGTATTCTATAGGTCTTGAGTAGCCAAGGAAGTAGTGCATCACTTCAATAGATATGTTTGCTTGAGGCAAAAGGCTAGCATGGACCACTTGGTGGTCCACCACTCTTCATCATCATTGTTAAAAAAACGAACTTTAAGTCTAACTCAATCCTACAAAATCGGCTTGTAAGGTGAGGTTTGCACCCACCTATATATTATAATTTGGTCATATCTCTAGTTAACAAGGGATCTCCAACTCACCCCTCATGTTGAGAAAATCGAGAGTGGGAATAAAGGGGGGTCGATAATGGGTTGTATGATAGGCATACCAAACCTCACTAGGATAGACACTGATAAGCTCTGATAACATGTTAGAAAATGGACTTTAAGCTTAATTCAACCTTACAAAATTGGTTTGTACACCTACTTATATATTATAATTTGTTCATATCTTTAGTTGATGTGAGATCTCCAACAATCATCAATAACATTTGGTCCTAATCAATATATCATGCAACCCTTTAGATAAAATTATGCCCCTTCTTTATTCTGCTCCTTCTTTCTTCTTGATCAGTCCATAACCATTGTAAGAAAACTTGTGATTTTCTATCACCACCTAAAATGTCAGCGGTAGCGATAGAGGTCAAAAAATTATGTGACAATGGCAGAGAAGTTTGAGCACAAAAGAATTAAAGATAGAACCTCTCCAATGGACCTAAACTTATCCCATTAAGATTTGTGGAGGGCTCTAGCAAACATAAACTTCTTAGATGAGGATTTGTAGTGGTGGGCCACCAAAAAAGGGGAGGATTGTGGTGAGCCATTAGAAAAGAGGGAAGGGGCTTTTAGACCTAGAGGAGTTGGGAAAAGTAATCCTATGAGGAGGGAGTATGTATAATGGTAAAGAGAAGATACATTTGATGGCAGTTAAAATGGTGCTGCATTGACCACTTGAAAAAGTGGTTTATGCAAGCTTTTGCCTTGCTTGAGTTATTAATTCTTGTGTGCGTGCTTGGACTTGATCTTAATAGTACAACTTACTATGTAAATGAATAAAAGGCTGTTGTTGAGCATATATTGAAGTGTTTAGACTAGACCTGTGAATATTCTATATAATCTTTAATTTGGTAATTAACTTTTTAGGTAGACCAAAATTGGTCTCTTGACAGAAATGAAGACAATACTAAGTATGAATAATTTGAGCAAGCTTTAGAATATGCGTTCTTGTATACTTTTTCTATATAGGTGTTTTTTCAGTGAAGTGATTGTCTATATCTAATTAACTTCTTGGAATAATATGTATACTTATGCAGATATAAGTTCATATCTATGTTTATGTATTACTTGCAACAATGACGATTTCTTGATACATGTTTTATATAGGTCATGGAGCATCAATTCCTGAGCTGGTGGACTTCATCTTTGCTTTGCAGATTGCTAAAAAATTGAAAAAGGAACCAGAAGATATCACCTATGAGAGAGATGAGGTTTTGATATTTGACCCATTTAATGAGATTTTTAGGAGATAAAATACTGTGCTATGCAAGTCATGTTTTTAAGTTAATCCTCATCTTTATCAACTAGTAGACAAGATATTATGGTCCTTGTTGCTACATTGTTATGAACTTAATTCATGAGAGCAAAAAGACAATGCTACAAAATAAGCAAGACCTTTGAAGGGAACATAACTATAGCCTCTACTTGTTTTTCTTAAAGACTTGTATGTGATTCTTATGTCATATAATTTACGTCTAGTGAAAAAATACAAATTCTTTCTTAAAGACTATTTATTTTGTTAGTTAATTTCTTTGGTGCATGCCTTTTCCTGTCATGATGTGAACTGGGGTTTTTAGTTTGAAATGAGTAGAAGCTTGATCCATTTTGAGTAGATTATTTAAGATTTCCAGAGAATAATGAGTGGCCACGATTTTAGTAGTGTTAGAGGGACTTGAGAAAATAACGAAAAAGAGAGAGTATATTTCTGATAGCTTGAAAAGGTCTCCCTTATGTACTAATATTTATATATGGCAAATCTGGGTGATACATAAAGGAGTAAAAAACAAATAATCCTTGGAACAGATAGGTACTACCCAAAAATTGTTTTTGGATAACGCTTAGCCTACTCTGAAGGGTATGAACCCAACGTAATAGTGCAAACAGAAACAAAGAAACAATGATTCAGTGTAAATGTATTTAGGAGCAATGGTTTAGTTCAACAAAATTTTATAGGGTTCAATACAACTTTTTTGCATAAAGCATGAAATATTTCAAGGGTTTGATAGTTGGTAACCCAGAAAAATCCAAAAAGTTAAAATACATCCAAAACTTATAATGCACACTCATGAATTTAAGGGTAGAACACATACATAGTAGTTGAAGTATAGATAACTGTAGGGAGATGGATTTTGAGAGCGATCCCAGAAAATATAGGATTTCTTTAAACAGTTTGGAGAAGAAGAGGAAACGTCTTGAAGGATGCAAGAGGATCCATTTCAATCAAGTGAAAATAATAAAAGGCACAAAGAGGAATGATGTTTATTTAAAATAATTACAGTGAATGCTTTATGAGGAATTATACATTTTCTATTGATTTGACTAGTGACTTTCAGGTGTCTCCTTGGCAGATATGTGGGTGTGTCGGATAGATTTAGTATACATTTGTATTAATGAGTTTTCCCCTTTTTCTTAGGTTACACTCTACTTGAAATTAGTTTATCCTCTTTCTTTGTGTTGTACTTGTATCTCCCATCAAGAAATTTTCCCGCTTATTATTTTAATTTATCTATCTTGTTATGACTGTATTATGCATCTGTTTTTTGTTACTTCTGGGATCTTAGGTCAGCAATGAAAAACTCTTTGGAATTATGGCAAAAACACTTCAATTGTTTGAAATGGGCTTCTCTGAGAATGAAGTATCATCAGCAATTGATAAATTAGGTGAAAACTGATCTTTTCTAAACTATGCAGCTTTAAGATTAGATTAATGGTGTTGCCTTTCAAATTGTGAGATGACATCAATGGAATAGAACTTGTATCATTGGCTTTTATAATACTGGATTCTGGAAAATGATATCTATTCCTTTCCATTCATGTTTTTTATCAGGACTTGACTTCAGTTTGCTTATTACTATTGCATCTTTAGCTTAGCAATTATCCGTTTTTCAGGTTCTGAGGCACCAATTTCAGAGCTTGCAAACTTTATTTTTGCTGAACAAAATGGTATCGATTATGTGATGGAATATAAGGTTAGAATCTTTAGTTGTTATATTTCAAACTATATGTTCAACCATTTTTTGTGATTCTGCTTGTTTTTTATATA